>OY723391.1:23562298-23691237 GCA_963210295.1 Ophion ellenae | reverse complement strand
GCAATGGGATGCTCGTAAGACGAGCATTTTCGGCCCCGCATATATTCGAGACACAATATACGGTACACGGAGCTCGCGAGGCGTTTATTCTCCGTGTGTGCTATTATGTTTTCCGTAAAACGAGCTGTATTCTGATCTTATTTTTTAAATTTATTACTTCCCTCGGGCTCGCCCGCGTTCTCAAACGATGAACGGTACACTTGAACAACGTTTAATTTTCAACGACCAGACGATGATTTCCGTTTTTACGGGACATCGCGACTTTTTGGGAAAACTTTGGCGGACGCGGAATTGTCTGAAGAGAGATGGCGGGCCGGGGCAGCTTCGCGTTCTCGCAAATAATTATTATTCTTCGTACGAACAAAGGAAAATGATTCATTTTTCGTGACTTATGTTTGGGAGGATTACTTGAAATTAATGAAATACTTAAGATTAACTTAAGATTAATTAAATACCGTATTGTATTCATTTTTTTTTAATAAATAATTTTTTAGTAAAATAATTTTTTTTAAATTTATTCATGTAACCCAAACAAACTTTAAACGCGTTTTTCTCGAAACAACGTTTTTCGACGGTTTGGTGATAAAATCTTCGAAACTACTGAACCGATCCTCATGAAATTTTGAACACATTTTCTTTACAATTATAGCTATAGCGCATATCAAGGATTTTTTTTAAATTTTGATATTTACTATTTTTTTGCCAAAAACGGTGAAAAAACACGATTTTTTGTTGTTTTTTCGAAAAATGTCCTCCATTTTGTTATTTTTGCATATATGAAAAATCGTATGCTATACGCTACAGCCATTAACGTACTTAATCTAAAACCGTTTGATTTTTTGTTTCAGATGATCCGTCTCCGAGGTTTCATCAACAGCGCAGACCTACAATTTCTTTAGGACATTTTTTTAACAACCATTTTCGTCTATAAATAGTGACTTAAATAAATAACAAAATGTTTTTTATGTACCTCGAAAGTGTATTTATTAAGTGCAACAACGTTTATTTCAATGTCTATAATATAAACCTATCAAAAAAATTCATAAAAATAGCCTTTTTAGCGTCTAAACTGAGAAGACCCCTTAAAAGCGTAGATGAAAACAAATTGTTTTAAAAAAAATGTTCTACTGGTAATTTAACGTTTTCAATGTTTAATATGTATCGAGCATTTTGGGAAATTCAATATCAGATCTGTTTAATTCTTCACATTGCAAATGAAAATGAATGAATCATGAAATTGAATATTAGTGTAAAAATTCACATCTAATTTGATTTTAACCGGAAGAATTATACATTTTCAATATTACAAACATTATAGATATGCATATCAATTTTTCAAATTTATGTGGATTTAAGGGAGTATCCTTGGCTAGAAAAGAGGAAAAATCGTTTTTAAAATTTTATTTTATTATTCTACAGAGCTTTCTGAATACGTCTGTCAAAATTAGCCGAGTTATAGAAATGATAAGGAGTGCGCTCGGGGAGCGCGGTTGAGACGCGGCAACTTTACGGGGTTACCCCCACTTGCGATTTTGAAAAAATCGATTTTTTTTATTGCATTTTTTTGAAGTATAAGTATCTGAGAATATGTCCTGAAAATTTCAAGTCGATCCGAACAAAATTGGCTGAGATATGAGCGTTGAAAGAGAAGAATCCGCGTTGAAAGAGAAACTTTAAACGCGTTTTTCTCAAAATGGCATTTCTGAAGTCGGTGACCAAGATTACTCGAACACTAATGAACCGATCTTCTTGAAATTTTGCAGGCTTATTTAATACATAAAAATGTAGTCTTTAATCGTTCGATTTTTTTTCGAAAAAAAAATGGCCGTTTTATAGCCAAAAAACGGCCGTTTTTTTTTCGTTAAAATCGAACCATTAACTTTGACTGTCCGCCATTTTGTGAAAAATGAATATTTTTTAAAATCCTTCGATTAAAGACTAGTTTATACTTATATTTGACTAAATCCATCCGCATTTTTTTTTCAGATGATCCACTTCGCCGCAATGTTGGTCACCGCAAACCGTGTATATAAAAACATTATTTCATTGACGGCCATTTTCCACTAACAATGTAATATTTTTCAATAAAAAAATTACTGAAAGTTCTTCAAGATGTGTTCTTTAAGATGGTATATTGATCGATTAAAAAAGTTTTGTAGTTTTCTTTAAAAAAATCATGAAAAAGGCCTTTTTTGCGCTACAAGAGAGGGTACCCTTAAACACGTTTAGGCCTAGGTACCCTTAAACAAGGGTAGGCCTTAAACACGTTTTTCTCGAAACTATGCTTTCCAAATCGGCAACCACAATATCTCGATAACCAATTGGCCGATTGAGCTCAGATTTGGCATACACCTTCAGTAGACTGTTTTCCAACGTTCCAACGGCAGAATAGAATCGAAATCATTTATTTTTTATATGACTCGTTGAATGGTAAGAAAAGTAGAAAAAGTTGATAATCAAACTTTACGGTGCCGACACTTTTTAATTATTATTTTTATTTTTTTGCTAAATCTAGTACCAAAAATCACAACACTCATACAGATTAAAAATATGGTTGTTTTCATTTTTCAGATTCATACAACGTTCACAACACTGGTCGCCTTTTTTTTTATCAGTACATATTCTTCAAGAATCAATAAACATGTGGTTTTTGCTTTTTTTTTTTTAATTCAGTTATTCCATTTTAAAAATCACCGTCACAACAGCGCTCTCGACAACAATACGGCCGTCAATGATTTTCCTTTCACCCTGCGAATTCCCGTTGTAGCTTTTACCATTCTTTGACTCTCATTTTTTGAACTTACATTTGCCACGCGGTATTGTCAGTTCCTGATGCTCTACCGTGTCACATTCGCACGAGGGCACAGGGAAGCTGTGGAAAACCTGTGCCGATCCAGGCACCTGCACTCAGAAAAAAGATTTATCATGTTCTAATAATTTGGCACCATAGAACACAATTGATTAGAAACTAATAAACGTTTACTCGTATGGAGACAGTTTTAATATGATTGTAACTACAACATTTATTCGGCGTCACTAAATATGTTTTTTTACGTGCCGATTTTTCACATCAATTAAAAGCCATATTTAAAATAGAAAATTTGAATAAATATTTCCTCAAATCAAATAAATACTACTTTCCAATCACGAAAACCTCTTATTTCGCGACTATGATACTAATGCGCGCATGCGCACTTTGCCCTTCAACGCGACGGGCCCGACAGCAGGCCGCTCGTCAGATGTAGCTCACGCATACGCTTACCATGTAGCTTTTTCCTATGCCAATGCTTTTGGCACAAGTGTCACTGTTGCGTTTCGGAAGTGAGAAACTCAAAAGTGAGAAATGATTTAAGTGTAAGTAAGAATATAAAGTGAGAAAAAAATGTTCAAGTGAGAAAATAATGACGGACGGAATGACACAATGCCTCAAAAAAACAAAAACAGCTGGCGGATTGTGAAGAATTCTATTAAATGTTAAGAAAAACTCTATTCGTCGGATATAAAACACTTATTCCTTCTAACTTATATATCCTATTAAATGTTAAGAAAAATTCTTAGTAAATCTTAAACATAAACTTAAATAAAAAATGTTCTTAGCTGTTAATAAAATCGTAGTAGGCCGACATAGGAATATAAAAACTTGTTTGCCGGGCGACAAACTTCTTTGTCCTTAGTAAGTCTTTTTTCGGACAAGGAACATCCCTCAAGTGACACCCTTCGATTTTGTTGAAATTTGGATATGTTATAAAGCACCGAAAAGTAAGCGATACGTATTTTTTTTATAGGCGGAAAAACGGTTTTAAGGGGTGAAACCACCCCTTAATATAGGCGTGGTTCACCCCTTAATTCTTTTTTTTGCAATGCCACTATAGTGGATTTTTCATTGCTTCGGATTAGAAGAATTTTCGTTTTTGTTTCACTAAAATCGGTGGACTCCTACCCCTAGAGATGCCTTTTTTTCAAGGGGTGGTTTCATCCCTTAAAACCGTTTTTCCGCCGACAAAAAAATACGTATCGCTTACTTTTCGGTGCTTTATAACATATCCAAATTTCAACAATATTGAAGGGTGTCACCTGAGGGATGTTCCTTGTGAGTGTACCTACGGTTGCTGTCGGGAACAGAAAAGCTGCCTCGCACTCGGTAGTCGGCGGTCACCCATCCGAGTATCGATACCCGCCAACATTCCTTAAGGGGGCCGTCGACATATTACGTCATCGACTTTTGCCGATTTTTTATCCCCCCCCCCCCTGAAATCATCCTATTCTCCCTATCGTCATAATCCAATTATCGTTACCGTCATCCAACGACCAACTCCCCTCCCCCTCTATTTTAAAATGACGTAATTTATGAAGGGCCCCTAACACGGAAGGGCCCCAACCGCGCGCATCCACTCAGTCAGTTAAAAACGATAAATAAATATAATCGGATCTGTAATCGCATTCGCGCACGTACCTGTCGCATACCTTTTTTTTTCTTTCTTTACGACACGACGTACATAGCCGGTAATACGGGCAAATTGTTTGCCAAAGGAGTACGCGGCAAAGTCAAGAACGCCGCGAGTTTACGACGAGTATATATTCCCCGATAACTCCATTAGCAATAAATCGTTTGCTTATTACGGAAGCAAGGAGGAAGGGCATATCGGCCGCGACATCGATTCCGATGGCGCGCACAACCTGCACTTGACGTTTTTAACTTTTGCGTCCCCGCCGGTCGAGCCTGGAACAGCGCCACGGGAGCAGAAGACGAAGGAAGCTTTTTCGTGTTTCCTTCCGTCGCGTGACGCTTATCCGTAGGTCGGAGGGATGAGGACCGAAAGATATACAACTTTCTAATGACTCTTGTCATTTCGGATAACGACGTATCGGCAAAATTCAATTAGGTGTAGGATAATTCAATTGGAATGCATCGGCATCACGCTCTCTCTCTCTCTCTCTCTCTCTCTCTCTCTCTCTCTCTCTCTCTCACACACACACACACACACACACACACACACACACACACACGCACGCACGCACGCACACACACACACACACACACACACACACGCACGCACGCACGCACACACACACACAAACACACACACACACGCACGCACGCACGCACACACACACACACACACACACACACACACACACCCTTCCTCTGTTCCTTCCTACAGAGCAAAAAAAATTAATTAAAATAGGATAGATCCTTAATAAAGTTTAATCGGAATAAAAACTCTCAATTAGGTGTTTCATTTCATTTTGGATATTATGAAATATTTTATGCACATAGTACACTTAGATTTACAGTGTACATTGTAAGCAAATAAATATTAATTTGAATCGAATTGTCATTTACTCAATCTGAATATATTTAATATTTAAAAAGAATAGTTAATACAAAAAAAATATATATTTGAAACAAATAAGATCGTAGTGGGCCGTGAGACAAGAAAAAAAGCTATTTGATTTAAATAGATTTAAATCAAATAGCTTTTTTCTTATCTCACGGCCTACTACGATCTTATTTGTTTCAAACATATTTTTTTATTTGTTTCAACTATTCTTTTTAAATATTAAATATATTCAAATTGAGTAAATGACGATTCGATTCAAATTAATATTTATTTGCTTACAATGTACACTGTAAATCTAAGTGTACTATGTGCATAAAATATTTCATAATATCCAAAATGAAATGAAAGACTTAATTGAGAGTTTTTATTCCGATTAAACTTTATTAATTTTCGATTAAACTTTCGATTAAACAACGATTTTGTATCGTAATTCATCATTACCTGGCCTTTTGGAATGATTCTTTTCGAAGAAAGTATTTCACCTGAGCGGAATCGGACCTAGAACCTACGTACTCACAGCTACGCACGCTGCTCCTATGCTACCGAGTGCTTGTAACATGTTGGTCGCAGATTTGCATAAAAACCCAAATGAATTTCTATAATTATTTCATATGTCACATAAACTATATCAATTGGTTAATATCATTGTGACAATTAGAGAGTTTTATGGGATAATATGCTATAGATTTTTCTAACATAATCTATATATATATATATATATATATAATTCCTCTCTTTCTCTTTCTCTCCACCCTCTCTAGCCCCACTTCCCTTTGATATGTGTGTTGCAATTAGGAAAACCATTAGTTCAATCAAATAGAAAAATCGTTAACTTTACGAAACTTTTATTTAATTAAAATTTTAAAAAATCAAATAGACATTTCGGGGATTCGACTAAATTGTTTTTTGAACAGATGAAACCGAATCACGGATTTATTAGGATTAAATAAAATATTTTGTTATTGGACGACAATAAATAGAATTTGATTTGAATAATTAAATATATTTGAAATAAATCATTCCGATAAAGGAATGCAATAGGAAAAATTTGATTTTACGAAAAATCTAGTTAACTAAAATTCAAAAAAATCAAATAGAGGCGCTTAGTTCATATTAATAGAATTTTTTGTCAGTGTATATCGATCGAGTCCCTGCTTGTTAAGGATCTCGAAGATCTCTAAGGGCACCACGGCAGATTTTTTTTTAATTGATTTTTCTTAAAATTGTCTTAAGAGATGCTTTGAACCATCTAGAATAAGGGGGCGGGGGGCGATGAAGTACCTGTAAAGCAAAGGTTCGTAGGCCCGTGTGGATCTGCGGTGGCAGTGGCTGGCACGTGTACGAGACGTCGACCGTTTTTATCGGGACACAATTTTTTCAAAACAGCACGCAGCATAACGCCAATAATTTTCATTCTTCTCACTCCAAATTTTGAGCACATCTTTAAAATAACATTCCAAAGAGAAATGCCTACGGGATTTTCCATGAGTTAATTATAACATTAGTTATTAGCAAATGATTATCCTGTTTTTCTATCGAAAATTGAGTTTTTACTTTAAATCCTTGCCAATTACACGAAAATGTGTATACTCCTCTAGCTATACTCATGTAATTAATCGATTTTTTTTCTTTATTTTTTCCAAATTCAAATTTGCGTCAGTTATGCTGCATGCCGCAGAGGGTCTCACATTCAAGATGCTTCGCGAGAATTGCTCCACCGCCGACATTTTATATAATTTTTTAATATAATGTTTTTTTGTTCACTTGAATATATGTCTAATAACATCCTCGAATATTATTATCCTCTTACTTGTCCTTCCACCCAACAGAAATCGCAAAAAATCACTCAATTTTAGACGTTTACAGTGCTGTAAGCCCTTAAATAAATGCCCTTAAATAAATGTGGGCTATGCCTACTTGTAAAAGTTGAAAAATTACTTTTTTTTCAAAACCAATATATTTTGATAGTCTATCATCTTACAAATGTTTCCTGAAAATTTCACGGTGATCGGATCAAAATTGACAGATTTATGAGCTGCGTGGAGACGGTGAGCAGAATATCTAAAAAACTACTGCATCGATCTTTGTGAAATTTTAAGAGCTTTTTCTACATATAAAAATATAGAATTTCATCATAGAATGTTTTCCGATGTATACTTTCGATTTGATGAAGGAAAGAAGCCCTTTCTAGCAAAAATCAAGACTCTCACTTTGAACACGCACCATTTTTTCTTGTTTTGATATTTCGGAAATTCCTTCGATTAATCTTAGGATAGACTGATATACTAACAACATCTGTTTGATTTTTTTCATATTAAATAACCTGGTACAGAGGGTTGTTCACAGCAAAATACGTTTTCGAGAGGTGATTCCCGGTCATCTTCTGTACATAGTTTGTAATTAAATATTTTCGCACCAAAAAAATACAGGGTGTTCTTCAGATTATACTTTTTAAAATATCTAATTTTTGTAGAAATTTATCATCACGATTTCCTATTTTTAAAATCCCAAAAATGAGCTGTATTTGACGATGGTAATTAGGCATAATCCGTTAAGCAACCGATTCCTGTAATGCCAGACGATCAGCGTGTTTGGGCGCTCACATGAAGCTCTTCCTCTCTCTCTTTCTCACCGGATGGTCAACAATTTACATGCATATATATATATATATATATATATATATCCATAACTTTGTACTTTGAATGCAAGTCTCCACATTTTCATTCTCTAAGTGTGTTTACGACTTCCTGTATTGTCGGTGCGTAAAATCGCCCAATTACCCAGCAACAGCGCCGAGGCAATCTTTTCCTTTACCGCGTGGTAAAAAAAAAATTATTCCCCAAGAATTTATGCAGTACGATGTTTTATTGCACTCCTGACGTGCAGCGACGTGACGAGGGAACCTCGCGCTGGAAATATGAATAAAGGGGGTGAGGCGAGGCAGGATTATTCGAAAGAAAGAAGCGAGCTGCGATTTTGTATTTATAGGAGAAATTACGGGCGTTTTATCGAGGTTAATGGAGGTGGAGCGCGTGTCTAATGAAAGAGCAAAGTTCCGAGAAGGTTATTGCTGCGAAGAACATCCGTCAAATAACGATCGTGAGCTCATATATTATATATATATATATATATATCGAATAAAAGAGCTGAATATCACAAGGGCGTATCTCCGGTGAGCCCGGGCCCCGATAATCTCAGGGACATACGCCCTTAGTCTCCGGGCGAACGCATGTGCGAACGAGAAGTACACGCAGCACTTTTCCATTCGTGTGCGCACGTACGGAGCGCGGTCATATCTCGTTATTTCGAGACGTATACGCGAGTACTTTTCAATTAAATACACGTCCGTGACCCGATAGGCGTGTATCTACCCGGCTTCCTTAATTATACCTGTCTCACGGAGGTTCAACGATGCTCAATTATTTTTATCGCGTCGCGAGCATCAGCCTCTTCTTCTTCTGCTTCTTTTTTTAATTTATTTCTCTTCCTTCCTCCTTCGCCTCCTCGCGCTCTCGTATCGAGCATGTAACGTAGCCGATGCCTGACCGGGGATCTCTCTCGAAACGCAACATCTCTCGGATACACTTATCGGGAAGGAGAAGCATGAATACAAATCAGGCTTCGCCGGAATAATGCCTTATGATAGCGCGGGTACAGTAGGATCTCCCGTACACTCACTGCAGATCGAATCTGGCTCAAGTGAAGAATGGATATGCGCCAAATGTGGAGAAATATCTGGAACGTTGTCGTTTGATGAAAGTTGGAGAATCAGCAGCGTATCTCATTTTGTACATTTTTGTTTTATTGATTTTGACTTGCAGTGGATGTGAAAATTAATATTTACCTGCGACGAGTTTTATTGTGATTCTTCAGTTGTTGGGAGTTTGAGATTCTTTAATTTATTAGTGTTTTCTTGTAATGGACTGTTTAATTTTTCTTATTAGTATTCTTTAGCTGCAGTGCAAATTTGTTTACCGTTTATTTTTAGTCGGAACGGAAATGGTTATTTTCTTATAATTTCCTGATTTCCAACGTATACCATTGTGGGTTTTAACGTATTACACTTATTAAATGAACCCTTTACTATCGATCCCTAGATGCACTTCGGTAATCTAACCTAGCCAACGTTGCGTCCACAGCCACCTTAAGCTTCGCTATACCGCATTTGCGGAGGGTACGGGGAAACTGGGGTAAACCCGTAGTGGTATAGACGGCCCCATATTCTTCTGATTCTCTGGTGCACAGACTTCCACTCATCTACACCCAAAGTCTGACAAGGAACATCACTTAAGACGGAATGACACCTCATCGCGGTCGGTATGGTAGAACAATTATAGATACCCAAAAATCTCTCAAACGGCTCTTCAGATCCCGTCGAAACTTTGCCAAACGACGTCAAATGGATAGACGAACAGCTGTCTGCCCCTTAAGGAGTGAGGTCTAGTTGGAACGTTAAAAAAAGGCCTTTTTTCCGATTTTTTTTCGGCCAAACGATAAAATAATTTACAACAAAAGTTCTTCCGTTTAAAAGATATATATTTAATGTAAACATTATAATTTTTTCAAAGAAATATGTTTCAAAATAAGCCGAGACGTATCAATGGCCGAGGTCGCTGCAAAAAAAAAACAGGTTTTGCGGTGATCACTCTCACGCTGTGACGGATTATCTGAAACCAACAAAACAGGGCGGAATCTTTAGTTAATGATATAATGCTCCGGTTGAACGAAGGGTTTTGAAAACTTTCCATTTTTCACAAAATGGCGGACGTTGAAAGTCAAAAGAGTTGTTTTGACCAAAATTTCACTTACAAAAATTGACTATAAAAAAAAATTGTCCAAAAAAAAAAATCCTTCGTTCATCCGGAGGAAAACTATGTATAGAAGTGATATAAATTTCAACCCGATCGGTAAAACCGTTCTCGAGTTACATTGATCACCGACTTCTAAAACATGGTTTTGAGAAAAACGAGTTTAAGGGGGGATTGTCTTTTTTTTTCGCAAAATTTACCGCTTTTTGGGAATTTTTTTGTGAAGAAAGTATACAACGGAAAACTTGTAAAACTTGGCATATAGTTTTATTGATCTGTTTACTACATACAAAAAAATTTTTAAACAATTTCATCAAAAAATCCGCCTCCCACCCCCCTCGCCGCGCGATGGTCCTTTTTTGATGGTGTGCACGATTTCTCAAAAACTATTCAACCGATTGCCTTCAAATTTGGACAGAATGCTCAGCTGACATCCTTTTATCGTTTGATGAAGCAAAAAAGCAATACGTTTAATAGTTGTTTATTTATAACAAAAAATCGATCAATTTTTTTCGAAAAATCGATACTTCAAGTTCAAAACGTCACCAAATCGTCAATTTTTTTTTCCCTTCATCGAACGATAGCTATGTGTCTAAAGTAAAATGCTTTTTGGGTTTTTGTTGCAGGATGAACGTGGAGGCTGTAATCGTGCACACCATCAAAAAAGGACCATCGCGCGTCGAGGGGGGTGGGCGGCGGATTTTTTGATGAAATTGTTTAAAAATTTTGTTGTATGTAGTAAACAGATCAATAAAACTATATGCCAAGTTTCACAAGTTTTCCGTTGTATACTTTCTTCCCAAAAAAATTCCCAAAAAGTGGTAAATTTTGCGAAAAAAAAGACAATCCCCCCCTTAAAGTTTTAAAGCGCACAGCTGCCGCAACCTGTTTACTTTATATGGCTCAAACACGGCGTCCATCAAAGTTATGTATTTCGGCGAATAATGGTCTGTTTTACATTCAATTAGTCGGAAAATACTCGTAAGATATTATACTTTTAGAAATTGAAAAAAAATCGATTTTTTGAAAATTCTAACAAGACCTCGCTCCTTCAATTTTCTGAATTTGTGAAAAAAAAGTAGATTTGCTGATGATAAGCCAAACTACAATTTTTTTCTCAAATTCAGAAAATTCAAGGGGCAAACAGCTGTTCGTCGATCCATTTGACGTCGTTTGGCAAAGTTTCGACGGGATCTGAAGAGCCGATTCAGAGATTTTTGGGTATCTATAATTGTTCTACCATACCGATTAGGTGTCATTCCGTCTTAAGGTAGTTCTGTAGATACACGTATGAGCCAAAAGTTTCGGTCGAAGTGTATAGTAACATCCAATGCCTATACGATGCTGTTGGTTGTACATTTTTGACAGAGCTTGCACCCTCTATATGTCCCACACATTCGCACCTCATGCATAAATAGGTCTCATACTCGTATAGAGAGCGGCGCGTGTAATCGTGGCAACAGCGCGATTTTCCTGCAGTCATAGCGTTGAGCTTCCTACGATCCGTGTTTCGCGGAATATTTTACGTAAATAAAAAAAAGCGTGAAAATGTCAACCCAAATGCAATACAAAGGAAAGTTTACAAGAAAAAAGGCGCTTGCTAAAAGACTGAAAACTGTGCCAGCCATCTGTCAAGCAAATGCGGCTAAACGCGATGAGAATAACCATAACCTCAACGATTTAGTTTGAGAACTAAACCTCAACGATTGAGTTTGAGAACTAAACCTCAACCGTTTAGAACCTATATGGAGAAATGCGAGCAAACTCCTATCGGTTTACGTGTTAGGTATAAGGATCGCGTACAAAAATACCCATATTAAATTGCAATTATCTCATGAACTAAACGGTGAATCGAATTGAATTTTCGGGCATCGGTCCATGAAGGTCATATCTACACCATACTTAGATTTCAGCCAATTCCTAAGATTTGACCAAAACCACAGAACTACCTTAAGAGGGGAAATACATTTAGGCCAGGAAAAAAAATGCTGATTTTCATGATATTTTTTTGCTAGAAAAGATTACTTCACTATTTTTGAGAATTAGGGTATGTTTTATTACCACCGTTGGTGGTTACATGGTATTTTTTTATTGATCTTTGAAAATGGCGGCGGTATTCCACGGTCTTCTAAACGGGTTGCAGTGGACTTTGTCAGACGGCGTGGCACGTAGCGTCGGCGGGATCAAGCTGAAAAAAACCAGCGAAGATTTTTCTTTCACCAACACTCATACGCAGAATATGAACCAAGAAAAAGTGAGAAATGTAGAAAATCGATGAAATGGTACGCTTTGAAACAAAAAGACTGAATTTTCCGAAAAAAGGCTACATTTTGCAATAAAAAATACTTTTTTTTTTCAAAAAACGTAGATCCATGTTTTAGAGAATGAGGTTAGAAAGATTTGTACCAAGTTTCATCAGAACCGATCGATTAGTTTTTTAGCTGTACGTCACGCCAGTTTTGAAAATGCAGTTTCGAAGATCGTGCCATACGTCCCCCATTATTTACGATTACCAAAAAAAAATACAATGTAACAGTTAAAAGTAGTCATAAAACTTTCCCTAAGTCTCAAAAATGGTGAAAAAATCTTTCCTTAAAAAAAGGAATTTTCTAAGGAAATCTTTTTTTTAAGGAATTAATCCTTAGGATTATAAAATTGATGACAAAAAATAAAAACATATTTAATTCAAAGAATCGGTTGTATTTTACAACCGGATATGTCCATAAGATTTTCATTCAAATGCGGTGTTGTTCACTATACGCATTCAAAACCGGACTTGTCCAAAATAAAACTAAAAATAAACAAATGGTAGTCAGTGTTTTTATTAAACGAAAGCCAGGTTCAGGCTCACAGTTTGATACAGCCTTCATACATCAAAGCTTAGAAATTCTAACTCATCTCTATTTGGTTATTTTGGTTTTCGACCTCTCCTGTAAAAAAAGCAAATCATGGACAAGTCCTCCTCAAATATTGTTTTGCTGATTTTGGTTCGTAGGTATATCTGTCGAAGTAATGAGGACCTCAAAAAACATTTGCACGATTTTCGCACCCCAGGCATACCCGATCCGTCTTACCCATAAATGCAAACGCCAACAAACACCATAAAGATTTGTTCGTGCAATTTTGATCGACCGTTCGCGCTCACGTTTTACGCGATGGCCGACTGTACATTATGCAAAAAGGATTTCGCACGGACGCACGTATCGTGAAAAGGCTCGATCGTACACAACGATCGAGAAAAACCTTGAGGTTCCCGCGGATTGCGAACCCGATATCACGTATACACCGTTAACCCAGCGAGTCATTTTTTCTCTCTCCCTTCGGCTCGATCAATCGTCTTCTTCAATTTTTTTTTTTCATCTCGAAGTAAATGGTCAGTTGAATTACCACGTAACGAGGTTCGTTACTTTGTGGCTCGGACAGACGGAAGGAGAGTGAGGGGCTCAGAGGGTACTCTCGAGAATATCTACATATATATACATAGGAAAAGCTCCTTTTGAACGCGCTGTGTCTATGTAACGTTGGCTATCAGCGCAGCTGACTCTTTCGAGGAGAGTCCTCAATTTTTTTCAAAACAAAAGTTTAATTACAAAACCAAGCGGTCTCCGAAGTGTCCTTTATATAAATATCCTCCCATTTATCTCGAAGGGATTTTGGAGACGATGGGGTTGACGTAATGTTGAGTATGGGGACACATGGCTACTTTGAGGACAGTCCGACAAATCGGGTACTTCAAAATCACCTTTTCATATATATATATATATATATATATATATATATATATATATATATATATATATATATATATATATATATATATGAATTTATGCCCACGAGATGTTGATCGCGTTCTCTCGTGGGTACATTGAAATACAGTTATTTAGAACCATTAAAACGCACAGCGTCGATTACTCGAGTTCGTAATTGCGATACCGGGGCTATAATTGAGCGGTGTCGCGAGCTCGAACATATATATATATATATATATATATATATATATATATATATATATATATATATATATATATATATATATATATATATATATAAATAAAATAAAATACCTGTGGTTATTCGTGTCTGAAAACACTCGCAACATCGTTGGATCTCTGTGTGGTCGAGAACACAAAATATTAACAGTGTAAAACCCGCGCTGGTCCATTAGGTACAAAATAAAATTGATGGCCTCATGTGTACACGGTTGGGGACGTACATACGCGTAATAAAAAATGCTGAGACACGGGACATTTTACACCAATGGACACGATCTCCGCGATACACTGTCCTCGAAAGCGATGATTTTTTTTCATCCATGGAAAAGAAGCAGGATGAATATTTTTCTCAACAACGTAAAGTTCGTATGAATGATAGGGAAAAATTTGTTTCTAATAAGATAGTTCGGACAGACGTGGCAACAACAATCTACATTTATTCCGACCTCGGTTTTATTCCGCTGTAACATGGAGGAGAATAATCGGCTATGGATGTACACTGCCGGCGAAAAGTTTCCGGATAAATATTCAAAAAAGTTCCGGAACTATTTTTTATGCCATTTCGCCGATAGTTGACATAGATAAATTTAATAAACGTCATTTTGAAAGGGAAAAATTAACCTTCATTCCGTTCTCTTTTGAAATTCTTTAATTATTTTTTTACAACTAATACTCTTTTTTGAAAACGACCATTTTTCGCCTTTTTTTGTTCTTTTCCTTGTGGACCCCGTTTGCAGAGAAACATTTTTTTATACATTTGCTTGACCGGAATCATAAAAGGGGCAGCTCAAGCTTCTTTTTTTTTCAGCTTCGTACGATTTTTTTTCTAAAGATTTTTTAATTTATTTTTTAAAGAGACAATTTGAAAAAGAACGTGTAACGCGAAAACGGCAAGGGTTCAAGGAAATCCTTAAGTTGGTAAAAAGTTAAATCGGTTTTCGTTGAGTTCACGAGAATTTTTTCAGATTTTTTTGGTCGGAATTTTTGTTTTCACCTATTTTCGGTAAAAAAAATCAGATGATTTAATTACCGTAACTCGAGAACTACGGGGTGTGTGGTAAAATGTTAGGAGAGAAAAAATTGTATTTTTCTATTTTCAACACAATAGAATTATTTCAGATTTTTTTGTCGACATTTTTTTCCTCATTAAAATTTTGTATTTTCTAGTCACGTCAATCGATTGATTTCTATTACAGCCTACCATATTTGAAATATTGCAATATTGTAAAAATGCGATATATTTTAATTATTTTCATTCGCGATATGTCGCAATATTGTAAAAATAATTGAAAAGTTCGAGTGGCAAAACGTACCTACCATTTTTTATACTAAAATACGGTTTGCGAAATTGAGCATTCGTAAATTGTCTGCGAATAAATTCGCTTGATTTCGCACACAGTATATCGCGTATAAATAAATATATGCATACATTTATACTTTCATGTGGGACCAACGCATGAATAAATGCAACTGCATAAAAAAGAAGGGTGTTCAACACATGTGCGTATCCGATAGAGTACAATAGTAATTTGTTTCGACGAGCGATTATTCGCCTATTGAATACGCGTGCTTTGTTGTACCTATGAACGAGTGTGCGAGTGCATGTTTTACCGCGTGGATCGCGAGTCCGTCCGCATTAACCACGTATGTACGAATCGCGTGGAAAAGCGCGGATTTTCCCTCCCACAATCTCGTTTACACGAGAGGAGAGGTACACACGTGTCGTTAAAATCCTGTACGAATCGAACAAATGGGAAAATTCGTGGTCAGTGAACGAGAGAGAAGAGAGAGGGCGAGAGAGGGCGGAAAACGTGTTGAACTCCTCTCGACAATTTAATCCTTCTCTCTCTCTCTCTCTCTCTCTCTCTCTCTCTCTCTCTCTCTCTCTCTCTCTCTCCTCTCCCGCTATCTTTATAAATGATATATTTGTCATTGAGACAAACATTGATACATACAACGGCGCAATAATAGAATGACAAGATGAAAATAACAATAAAAAGGTAATACCCCTATAGTAATAAAAAGGTATTACCACTACGATAGCCTGTAATCTGAGATAATTTATGGTTATCGTTTTACCATTTGATTATTATTTTTTATTTATTATTGATGTGATGGGTTTTATGAAGAATAGGACCAGAAAATATATAATTAAATCGTAAAACCCAAAATATAATTGTTATGCTTCTACAAATAATGCAAAACCACCATTAATCTATAAATATAAATTATAGATTG
This sequence comes from Ophion ellenae, assembly GCA_963210295.1. Taxonomy (NCBI): domain Eukaryota; kingdom Metazoa; phylum Arthropoda; class Insecta; order Hymenoptera; family Ichneumonidae; genus Ophion; species Ophion ellenae. The sequence continues at coordinate 23,674,857 of OY723391.1, read as the reverse complement.
TTAGTTTCTTGTAATTTTATCGTTATTTATACTTCATTCTTATGATAATTGTTTAGTCCCAAATTCTTAAATTTATTTACGTATAATATACGCATTAATCCTTATATAACGAAGTCATCATTATCTAAGAATCAATGTTTTTATTATACCTGAGTACATTTTTATCGTAGTTGTGAGGGCATAAGGAGGGCCCTATTAAATCATTTGTGAATAACATTGGCGCTTAATATAATAAGTCACAATCAATGATTATACCCAACGATAAACTGGAATAAAAAATGTCGCTCAAGTTTAATAGATTCGAACATATTTACATTTCCTCTTAAAAGTAGCGACTACGAAAAGTCTTCTGCTAGTCACCTTTTTCTAAGTTTTATGATTAATATTTTCTTTGAACATTCGGTGACCCCTTGTATTATGGTCCTTGCGGAATCTTTAGAATGTTTTACATGTGTGAGCAGTTTTGTATCTGACATCCAGAGTTATTTAGTGTATACATTTTTAAATATAAATGTGGGTAGTATATCATCTTCATAAAGTGCCGTACGAATGAGACGATTTTTGGGATCATAATTTTTCGTTAGAAGTGCGATAAATTGGCTTGAAATTTTACCAGCATACCGGGATGTATGTTTACTTGATTATAGACGAAAATCAGTCAATTGTTAAATATTCGGGTGCATGAAAGGAATACCTTGATAACATACCTTTTTCCGAAATCCAAAATAAATAGTCCAGTGGACTAAAAAAAATCGGAAACCGACCTTTTTCCGCCCGTCACAGTGGCGTCCTCCCTTAAGGTATTCCTTTCGCGGAGGGCCGTATTTTGTGTGGGCATAAATCCCCAGAAATGGCCCTTCTGAATCATTGATAAATTACAGTAGCTCTCAATACAAATAAGTCACAATCAATTATTATAGCCAACGATAAACTGGAATAAAAAATATCGCGAAAATTGAGTAGATTTAGACATTTCATATTTTCTATGAAAAGTCGCGGCTATGAAAATTCTTCTGTTAGTTTCATTTTCATAAGTATTATGATTAATATTTTCTTTAAACATTCAGTGAGCCCCTGTTTTTATTTTCGTTACGGAATCTTTAAGTTTTTTACACGCGTGAGCAGTTGATGTCAGGCATCTAGAGTTATTTATAGTACGCAAGTTTCGCTAAAAGTTCGGTGACTTGGCCTGAAATTTTACTGGGATTTATTTTCGCTCGATTATAGACGAAAATCAATTAATTGTTAAAAAATCGAGTTCGTGAATGGAATACCTTAACGGGCTATCCCTCTCTGGAAGCCCAATTTGAAGGGTCAGAATGATTAACTCTTTTCTAGGAACACATTGGTTGGAATAAATTATTTTTTCCCAGCATATTGCACATATGTTTGTGGTTACAATGTACTTTTTCCAGAACAAAATCTTTCAAAGTGTTCGTGGTGCTGCAGTTGGCGTTGCAGTCCTCCAGCGGCGAAGCCCGAAACGGCGAAAGGGGGCGTCCATTAATTACGTGAGGCGTTTAGGGGGGGGGGGGTCGAGCGAAATCTCACCCAATCTCACGTGGTGGAGAGGGGGGCTTCGGCAAATATCACGTAATTTTAGTAATTTTAGTAATTTTAGTAATCACGTAATTTTAGTAATCACGTAATTTTTATCATGTAGGGAGTGTCTCCCTATTACTTTACATGATGGAGTAAATGGTACTACAACCGCAGTTATTTCTACTACAATTTATTTTCCGTGAACGTATGCATTTTGAAAAATCTCACGTGAGATTAGGGGAGGGGGAGAGGGTTGAGCAAAATCTCACGACATCTCACCAGGGGGAGAGGGGGGGTCGAAAAATCGCCAAAATCACCTCACGTAATTAATGGATGCCCCCAAATCTCTACCAGGCTCAAATGTAATCTAAAATAAAAACAACATTTTTTTCTTCAAATACATCCAACTGGCTATGGGTTCGCAATCCACTTTACAAAATTTCCAAAAATACAAAAAATGACAGCTTCTCCAAAGAAAACCTCATTTTCCTCTTGAAAAACAGCATGCTGAAGTCATTGTTATTAACAAATGGTTCATCCAATTAAAAAATGCGATCGTGAACCAAAAATGACTACTGTTTGAACGTTAACTGTGCAAATTCAAATCAATAGTGTGAAAGTTACTCAAGATATCAATTCCGCCGTGTCAAGATATGAAGTTTCAAGACAATCGCGTTCAAAGTCGACGTTTCGCGGTAAACCCGACGCACACTGTTCCACCGAAATAAGTGTAACTTCGTCAATGTTGTCAATGTTGAAAATTTTAGGGTCCGGTTGGTCTTAAAATATTCTTGAGAGTTCATACTATAACAATATACAAAAAAACGATTTTTTGAAGTTCTCTGAGAGGCATACCCCCTTAACGACAGTAGGCTGCATCAACACATTTCTGAGTGTCTTTCACGAGACCCTCTCTCGCCGTCGCTCTCTTTTTCTAAATGTCACTTTCCAGACACCTTGTCCCAGCACTCGCCTTTCCTCACATCCAAGATTCTCGGTTATTGGTTTCTCACGCTTTGACGTCGTAGGGATTCAAGCTTCGATTCCGTACCGCGCGCGCGCGTGTGTGTATGTGTGTGTGTGTGTGTGTGTGTGTGTGTGTGTGTGTGTGTGTGTGTGTGTGTGTGTGTGTGTGTGTGTGTGTCTGTGCGTGTGTGCGTGCGTGCGTGAGTGTGTGTGTGTGTATGTGTGTGTATGTGTGTGTGTGTGTGTGGGTGTGTGTGTGTGTGCGCGCGCGCGCGTGATGTGTGTGAGTTTGTGTATGTGTGTGTGCGGTGTGTGTGTGTGTGTGTGTGTGTGTGTGTGTGTGTGTGTGTGTGTGTGTGTGTGTGTGTGTGTGAGTTTGTGTATGTGTGTGCGCGGTGTGTGTGTGTGTGTGTGTGTGTGTGTGTGTGTGTGTGTGTGTGTGTGTCTCTCTGTATGTGTGCGTGTGTGTGTGTGCGCGCGTATGTATGTGTGCGTGTGTGTGTGTGCGCGCGTATGTGTGTGTGAGTGTGTGTGTGTGTGCGCGCGCGCGTGGTGTGTGTGAGTTTATGTATGTGTGTGTGCGGTGTGTGTGTGCGGTGTGTGTGTGTGTGTGTGTGTGTGTGTGTGTGTGTGTGTGTGTGTGTGTGTGTGTGTGTGTGTGTGTGCGTGTGTGTGTGTGTGCGTGCGTGCGTGTGGGTGTGTGCGTGTGTGTGTGTGTTGACTACACAATAACCGCGCATGCCATGGACCCGCGTCCGTATCAATGCTTACGATTTATAACCAGGGAGCATGGCCAGCTCGCATTATCGTTCGAGAAAAAGCTATCTCCGTAATAATTCACGGCGCACCGCACTTGAGATTTGTTTCTAACGATACGACTGCTGCCATGACAGACCCGTTCGAGTGCTAATCGAGAAACCGAGCGAGAATGAGGGGAATATATAGCGATGAAGAAAGAAAACGACAGAGAGGGACGAGAAGAGACGGAAGTAAGAGAGGCGAATAATGCAAGAATGAGTGAGAGTTGAAAGACCGCGGAATGGGCAAACGCACGTTCGTACGAGGAAACGCGAATGGCGTACGATGTCTTGACAGGTTTGCACACTCTGTGCGCGCGGCCACAAACATACACACATCCATATATTTACAGCCCCGGCCAAAAGTATTCCTCAGTCTATCCTAATTTTGTGAACCTAAAATGTCTCACGAAGACTTAAAAAAACGAGCCCACGAGCCGTTTGAATAAACACGTCTGCGAAGTTCTGATATTTCGCGAGGACTCCCTTTCTTAAGGTACGCTGCAGGACCAACCTACAAATCCGTGATATTTTTGTGAATTGTTCGTAATCTATTGTTGTTTATCGTTTGTAGTTTATTGGCTTTACTATTTTTGATCTGTTTTTTCTATTTTATATTGTCGGCCGATTTTCTCTTTATTACGTATACATCATTTTTGTTGAAGTATTTTCCTTGTATATACGTGTTAAAAGTGACAACTGTAAAATTTGCATAGAAAATATCAATAGTTAATAAGTAACGAAGAATTTTCTCTCCGTTTTAGGTCATCCACCTGCAGCTACACTCTCCGATTTCTCGCCATGCGCACAGCGCTAAACAATTTTCGTCATAGTCTCTATGTATATTCTGTTTAATTCCACAAATATTCCCTTCAACAGGTAGTACTATATACTCAAATATATTACTCAACGTATAGAAAAATATCGTGTAACTATAAAAAATTCTACAGAGTATAGAAAAGTACCTGAACTGTTGTTTTATCCTTAATGAATCATTAATTGAATGATTATATATTGTATAAATAAAATAATGTGTTATTTATCGATAAAAATGTTAAAAAAACATATACACATATATATATTTATATTTTAATATATAATATTACTAATTTTACTAATATACATATATCTGTTAATACAAATTTTTTATTTATGTATTAATATTTTATGTATTTGTAAATTTTACCATAATTTTATTTTTAATTATATATATATATATATATATATATATATATATATATATATATATATATATATATATATATATATATATATATATATAATCGTTATCTGTACTTTCTACTCATATTATACCAATAATAAAGCTTATCAGGTTTCCTAACAATTTATTACAACACGTCACAGCGATTTTTTAGATGTTCGTGCAATGAGCCTCACCTAATGGCTCCTGCAATTATTTTCTGGCTGCCGAGAAATTCGAGTTTGTCATACTTTTGACCAAGGCTGTATATAGATATATATATTTTACCTGCCGACTGTATACCTTCTACCTACCATAATTCTTGACGATAACGGCGAAAGAAAAAGGAACGGCAGCAACGCGGCCTATAAGGTGTGTATGTGCCGGACGCTGACAGTGGTGCTAATTGACGGGTTGCCGGTTTCAACGCAACAACGTCCGTATAACTCCTGCATGGCCGGGCAAGCAGCCTTTAACACTGTACGTATTGTTATATATATGTGTGTGTATATATATATATATATATGTATATATGTTTATCTACCTACGTAGGTATATAGTGCATGTGCTTCACTGCGAAAGAGCCCGCGGGCCGGAACTGTCGTCGCCCACGAGGTCGGCCCAGACGCCGCTCCGGGTGCTTTCCTGTCCGCCTCGGTGTTCCGCGACCTTCGCGAGATGCGAAGGGGCGACGAGGGGAGATCCCGCGGATCCTGTAATTAGCCGACTCGTTACATCCCGACAGAAATTGCGGGGACCACACCGAGACCGTGTATAACGTGTTGGCTGGAATGTTCGGACTTCCCCCGGCTATATGTTCACGCATATACGTTTATCGAGACGTTACAATTATATCATTGGGATAATTAGCATCGGGGCGGCACGACGCGACGTCGAGACGCGCGCAGCAGACGGGACGAAATCGGCTCGTTGCGGCTGAATTTTCCCTGTGAAAGGGGAAGGGGCGAGAAGACGGGAAAGAAAAATGTTGAAGGGAATTTGCGCATTTTCCATCGGGACTTTTTTTGTGCATGTTCATGCTACTCGTGTCAGCTTGATCCACCGGAAAATGGAGAAATCATTGACGGAGGCGAGGATGCACTGGATGCTTGAATAGCTTACAGATTTTTACGGGATGCACAATTAAAATGGATACGATGCGATTGAAAGAGAGATCATTGAGAGAATTGAGGGGGGAGATACCTTAAGTCAAGGAAAAAATGGTTGATTTTCATTATTTGATTTTAAGATAAGATATCTCAACCATTTTTTGAGACTTAGAGGATGTTTTATAACTATTTTTGACTGTTACATGGTATTTTTTTTTTATTAATCTTCAAAAATGGCGGAGGTATGGCACGATCTTCTTAACGGAGACTTTGTCCTTGGAATGCCATATTTCAGGTGTTTACATTTTATTTTTTTTAAAGGAAACGAGTAAAGCTTTTTGAGTGTGGTTTTTTTCTTGCTTTTATTCATGATATACAAAACGTAAAAAAATTAAAAAAAAAAATGGCGGCCGTTCCCACACGGAAATAAAATATATGTAAAAATATATTTTTCGATATATTAAAAATGGATGTAAAATACATTTCAGATATATATTATCCATCTTAGATATAGATTAGATATATGCAATATATACGGGAAATGTATTAAAAATATATTCGCGATATCAAACTTTTCGGCCAAAATAGATCTTCAGAATGTATATAAAAAATATATGCTGGATAGGCGGTTACGTATATTCAAACTATATTGAAAATATACTTACGATGTACTCAAATTACCTTAAAAATATACTGTAAATGTATTTTAAGTGTATTCGAATTATAATTGAAATATACTTTAAATGTATTTAAACTACATCTAAAATGTACATGATATATGTTCATACTCCGTTTAAAATATACTTTAAATATGTTCATACTACATTTCAAATATTATTGAGATATATTCAACGTGTATTTAAGATATACTTGAAATATATTTAAACTATATTTGAAATATTCTTGAAAATTTTGTTATGACGTTATTTACATCATTGCAGCCTTTTACGATATTTTTCGTTGTCATTAATTACGATTATGGTGTTTGCGCTTCATATATATTAATGGTTTAAATTTAAATTATATCAGGCGCTTACACGCCCGTAAGGTGGTTTCGAACCCGGGACCTCTGAGTGATGAGCTGGGACGTTGTCCACTGAGCTAGTTCTACTTGTTAAATTGTTGAACTTTCGTATCGCCTGCATATCGTACAATACACAATATTAGTTTATTGAGAAATGCTTGGATTAACAAGAGTAACTAAAATTATCGGATCAATTACTTAATTGCGTTCGCATAGAGAGCGATAATCGAATAGAATTACATAACCTTCAATTTTTTTGTCCGATCATTTATTCCGGCTAGTGCAGCTAGGTCATCGCGAGATACCGACGTGAAGATGTTTTTCATTCGCAACGTCATCTGTCACTCAAGTTGCTTAACCAACCATCTTCAAAATATATAAAACATACATTCAGCTTGTATGTTTGATATATTTAAGATGTATCTTAAATGGATTTATATTTATATATCGCATAGGTTTTACTCTTACCCAAAAATATAATTGGCATATCCAACTTTTCGAACAAATTATATTTAATACATGTTTTATATATTTTTCGATATATTTTTTATATATTTTATTTTCATGTGGGTTACAGCTCCGCGAAAACAGGTCCTTAAATCGCGGGAGGTAAACGGCTGACATCACTGCCCCCTCTTTGTTGATCTGAAACACAAATTCAAAGCATATTATCAATCTGTGACCCTTTGGTCATGGAATGACGGATGGGTTTTTCGTTTAGTACAAATTTCGGAAAATAGAGGCAATTTTTAAAAAATCGAATTTTCGCGTTTTTTTCGCATAAAAAGATAAATAATAAATGCAAAAATGTATCTATCGAAAAAACGATCCGTCATTCCGTGAAGACATATTTTCTGAGTATGCTCTCCAAATTTCAGGTCGATATGTCAATTACAGCGGTCAGGAGAAGGTCAGCCATTTAAAACGTGTTTTCGAGAAAAACGCGTTTAAACTTTTGTAATGTGTTTACACAAATGTGTTTATAATTACCGCTAATCGGCAATGCCTGGTCCATAGAGGCATCCCTCCTCTTCTTCTAGCTGCTCATGTTGAGCCGCTAACATCTCCCGCCGATTTCAAGGACAAAGTCTCCCTTAACGGGTTGTGGTGGATGTTGTCAGACGGCGTGACACGTAGCGTCGGCGGGATTAATCTAAAAAAAACCAAAGCAGATGCGTCTTTCATTAACACGCATACGCTAAATATGAACCAATAAAAAGTGAAAAATGTTTTAAATTGATTAAATCGCTTTAAAACGAAAGTATTGAATTTTCCGAGAAAAATAGCTACATTTTGCAGTAAAGGAAATTTTTTTTTCCGAAAACATTTAGGTTTGTGTTTAGACAATAAGGTTAGAAAGATTTATACCAAATTTCATTAGAATCGGTCGATTAGTTTTATAGCTGTACGCCACGCCAGTTTTGAAAATGCGGTTTAGAAGACCGTGTTACATCTGCGTCATTTTTGAAGATCAGTTTTTCAAAAAATACCATGTAACAGTCAAAAGTCGTAATAAAACATACCTTGAATTTTAAAACATTTTCTTCTAAAAAAAAAAAATGAAAAACAGCACATTTTTTGTAGCCTAATGATATTCCCCCCTCTAAACTGGCGTCGATATTAATAGTTAATAACTAAGAGTTAATAGGTAATATTCAATAGTTGATATTTAATCATTAATAATTGTCAGTCATGAGTTAACACCTAGCAACTAACAGCTATTAGTAAATTATTGATAGTTAATCTTTAGTAGGTAAAAGTTAACACCTATCAGTTAACATTGAATAGTTGTTAGTTAATAATCGAAAGTTAATAGTCAATAGTTGTTAATTAAAAGCTAATAGTTAATACTCGATAGCTCGCAGTTAATAGTTAGTTATTCATAGTCGATGGTTGGTAGCTGACATTTAATAGTTAATTGTTGATATTTTGTACGTAATAGTTAACACCCAACAGTTAATAGTTGTTAGATGATGGTTGATGGTTAATAGCCAATAGTTGTTAATTAATAGTTCACAACTGATAGCTAATAGTTGATAGCTCACAGTTAATCGTTGATAATTGACAGTCGACAGTTAACAGTTGACAGCTGATACTTAATAATTAATACGCCATGGGCAATATTAAACACCCAACAGTTAACAGTTGTGGAATGTTAGTTCATAGCTGATAGTTAATAGTTCATAGTTGATAGCTCACAGTCAGTAGCTAATTATTGATAGTGGATAGTTAGTCGTTGACAGTTGATAGTTAATGGTTACTATTTGGTAGGTAATAGTTAACACCCATCAGTTAATAACTGTAAGTTGATAGTTGATAATTAAAAGTGAATAGTCGATAGTCGTCAATTAATAGTTGATAGCTAATAGGCAATAGTTGATAACTCACAGTTAATAGTTCATTATTGATAGTTGATAGTTGATAGGTCACGGTTGATGGTTAATGATTCAGATTCATTAGGTAATAGTTATCACCTGACAGTTAATAATTGTTAGCTGATAGTTGATGGTTAATAAACAATAGTCGTTAATTAATAGCTAATACTTGAGAGCTGACAGGTAATAGTTAAATTTACAGGTAATTTTTATGAGCTTTACTTAGTTTTATAAGCTTTCATTAGTTAACTTAAATTTACAGGCAAATTTAAGTTAACAGGTAAATTATTGATAGTCGATAGTTAGCAATTAACAACGGATACTTAATCGTTAATATTTCATAGGTAATAGTTAGCACCTAACAGTTAACAGTTAATGGTTGTTAGTTGATAACTGAAAGTTAATAGTCAATAATTGATAATCATTAGTTAATATTTGAAAGCAAATAGTTTATGGTTTCTAGCTCATAACTATGCTGTTAGTGTTAATATATATATATATATATATATATATATATATATATATATATGTGTGTGTGTGTGTGTGTGTGTGTATATTACCTATGAATCATCAAAATGTTACTATATATGTTAACCATGAACCATTAACTATAAGTTAATAGTTAATGCTTAATGCCTCATAGTTGATCTATCTATATATACACTTTTACAATTCATAGTTACAATTTGCGGTTAACCATCAACCATGAACCATAATAGTTTATGGTCAATAGCTCATAGTTAATTGTTGATAACTGCAAGCTGGTCGTTGATAACTGATATTTGAATTTAATAGTTAAATTGTTCGCATGTCTATTCTGTCGAACAAATGGTATCCTGACATGGACCGGGTAACCTAATTGCATTACCCTGCACGAGTCTGCATATCTCGACTCGCGGATCATTTTCGACGACCACCCACGACAATTATCGCAGCGTTTCAGCTGGTTCTGCCATGCAAGATCTGCCCGCACCCCCCACCTCCTCGCCGAACCACCAGGCTCGATTGATCGAGCAAGGGGCGCACGATGACGGCTATAATGAAGAAAAAAGGCACCGGATGGACGCGGAGGACCTGCGCTTGGCACTTCCACGCCGAGTCGCGTATGACGTGTACGTATAAATTCTCATCTGCAATATATTCTCAACGCGTGTGCACCGGTACACCCACGTAACTCTATAAATAAACATTGCCGACCAATATATGGATCCGATACATTTGTTCTTAATACTTTTCGTAGCCAGGGTAATTGAATACAAGGAACCGCAACGTCCAATCTGTGTTTGGCACTACAGATGATGTGTGGACCAGATAGTGGACGATGCAAAGGTACAATGTGCGTGTGTGCATCGCGTTTTGAGAGTAATCCACCGTCGGATTACTTTGAACGTGTATAGCCTCCAGTCGCGAACAGGAAAAGAGAGAAAGAGAACGGCTGAACGGATCAAAGGCAGCGAAAGGATATGGCAGTATGAAAAGCAACGTGATGTACACCCGATGTCTCGAAAATACGGAACGAGGGGGACTCGACGCACTTTACATCACAGTTATACGGGTGGTTTTGCAACACTAAGACATATGATTCGATACATTCACGTAGGTGTATGAATGTATAGGGAAAATATATTTTCGCTGTTATTAGGGAGGTTCAGCTGCTATGAGGACAGTCCTGGAAGTCGAGTGTCTTTGAAATTGTCGATCAGAGAGCTATCTTTACATATACATATACATATGTGCGTACACGTGTCTGTGTGTGGGTGTATATTAAAATGCATATTCGTATATGTATATCTCGAATCGTACGCTCTATGGTGTAAGGCACAAGTATTACTATGGTGTATTAAGAGGACTGCATGAGCTTGGAATTTTCTAAAATACAATTTTTTCATAGGTTACTTTTATAACCTAGGGTTTGAACTTTAAATGCAGACGAAGATTTTGGAAAAACTCCAAGAAATTGACCGAATCATGACAATTTTTGTGTGGGGTGAGATCGCCCACTGTAGTACGGCGAACCACCCCGTGGCTATTCACCCTTTTTCTCTAACAAGGAATATCACTTAAGTGTCCGCCGTCGATTTGGTTGAAATCCATATATGTGATATAGCATTAAAACTATTAGAAAAGTATTTTTTTTTATTGGCGAAAAACGGTTTTAAGGGAGGAAACCACCCCTCTGAGAAAAACGTGTCGGAGGTGATTTTGCAGGTTCACCCACAGCAGTCCACCGATCTGAATGGAAGAAAAACCAAAATTCCTCTAATGTGACGCAATGAAAAATTCACTGCAGAAGTATTGAAAAAAAAATTGAATGAAGGGGTGACACGCTTTCTTGGAGGGGTGGTTAACGCCCTTAAAACCGTTTTTTCGCCGACAAAAAAATACGGGTCTGATAGTTTTCAGTGCTTCATCACACATACGAGTTTCAACAAAATCAAAGGCAGACACGTAAGTGATGTTCCTTGTAAGCTATGCTCCATGAAATGATGTAGGTCGCAACGCAAACTCTATTCGTCCGATTCACTGTGATTCGGACAGCGGGAAAAGAGGGTAGTTTATAATATGTTCTATCGTATAACCGGATGGTTTTTTGAAATGTGTATCCATTTGTTAATACCGAATTATTAACTTGGTGTTTTTTGCTCGAAAACGAAAGCTTTTTCTACAGCTTGCCATTTAAAGGGGTGTAATTCTCAAAATGACAAAAAAGTATCCCGTCATAGGAAAGTTTTATTGTTATACAAAAAGTAGCTTTTTTTTATTTCCAATTACCTTAGTTGTCTGAACCATGTATACCGAATTGTTTTTGTAGCAATGGCAGCACTGTTTGTTCAAATACTTTTTCCAAACACTTTGTTCAAATAATAATAACTCCATTGCTCATCAATATTTCTCAATTGAAAAAACTCAGTGCTTTAGTTAATGCAAAGTTTATATTTTAATTGTTAAGTTACAGTTAAAAGTCAAATTCATAGTTAAACTAAAGTTAAAAATTAAAGGGATTCGAAGCCAATGTTTGAAGTGTCCATAAAATCTCGACCTCCACAACTCTACACTCTCATAAGAAAAGAAACATCCAAAATCGCTCTGTTTTTTTAGCTCCAAGCTTATGGAGACCCCTTAATTATATATATATACAGGGTGTCCCTCTCATCTCTGCCACCCGAAAAAACTCGGTAATTATCGACATCACAAAAAAATGTTCCGGGCAAAAGTTGTACGGTGTGAAGAGTGCCATCAAATGCGACCATTTTTTTTTTATTTCGGTGGACGCGCTGACGCACAGTGAAGTCGCCTCCACTTTTTTAAATGGAGGTGACTCACTGTTATCCATATTTGGTAGTGATCCGAGATATTTAGATTTGTATTTCGTTTGAATAGGTGACCTTGAATGACCTTGAACGACTTTTACCCCCTAATGTTCTTCATGCGGCTTGAGGTGATCCACAAGATGATTGAAAAAAATGTATCAGGCCATTTAAAATAGTGGAGGTGACCTTCACCTATTCAAATGGAATACAAATCTAAATATCTCGGATCACTACCAAATATAGATTACAGTGAAGTCACCTCCATGAGGTGACAGTGAAGTCACGTCCATGAGGTGACAGTGAAGTCACCTCCATTAAAAAAAGTGGAGGTGACTTCACTGTGCGTCAGCGCCTCCACCGAGACAAAAAAAAAATTGGTCGCATTTGATGGCCCCCTTCACACCGTACAACTTTTGTCTGGAACATTTTTTCGTGACGTCGATAATTACCGAGTTATTTCGGGTGACGGAGATAAGGGGGACACCCTGTATGTAAAGGCTTACCCAACTACCCAGACACAAGCTTCCCCTCGTCTTTCATCTCTCGCTGATTTAACCGGCTGTAAAAAGAATTTACTGGATCGTATACATCCGCGCGGGTTTTCAAGCAGGCATCGTGTGCACCATAGCGTTGGGTGGCAACGAGAAGCGCCCGCGGGTGCATCACGTATCAACGTGGAAACTCACGTGCCACGTCACACGTCACGCATCTCTCGTAACTTTTCTAACAAAAATAGACGTTGAAAGCTTTGCATATGGAAGAGGACAGGATGAGTCTTATAGCCTTGTGCACGTATGTGTGTGTGTGTGTGTGTGTGTGTTCGTACATTTTATAATATTTACGTATATATTATGCAGTTAATACGCCATGTCAGAGGAAGAGACGAGGCTTTGACGTAAAAAGGATAGGGCATATTCACCATGTGAAGCCCCTGCATAATTGGATTTAAAAAATTATAATCCTCTTGTATCCACGCACGTATATATGAATGTAGGTACGTATATATGTATTCGTAGGAGGGTGGACCAGTAATACTTTTTGCCTTTCCTCGATGAGCTGCTGTCCTTCAGCTTTGAAACGGTCGATACTGCAGCCTCGTGAAATCTTCAAAGAGATGTCTAGTGGTGAAAATCGCGGTTGTTGAGTATACTCCCTCAGGTCGAAATAACAATTTTCATCTCTCACCCCTTTGAACAGTATTATTGGGTATACGGGACAATTTTGAATATTTTTTTCTGATGACAGGATTGGGATGACGAGGTCGGGAATTTTGGGACAATTGTTTCGTAATCCATCCAGCGCTACCACTCAAATTTCACTCGGAGGGCTCAAATGTGGCATGAATTTTTCATACACCCCATTGTATCGGTATATAATGTTCTTGTAAGGTGGTTGGCCCAGTGGTCATCAGGGTCCTAGTGATCGTCATTTTTACACATGTAATAAGTATTTCAAGATAAGAATCAGTCGTTTATACGTATTCAAGAATAATCAAATCGAATATATTCAGATACGGCATCCATCTGCGATTTCGGCTGAATACTGTATTTGGAGGTTGAAGTAAACCGTATCAGACCGCGGGTGATTTGAGAATGCCTAGGGCATGGGTTACCAACCGGTGGGGCGCGCCCCACCAGAAGGGCGGAGTGTAACAAGGGGGTGGGGGGGGGGGGGGGGAATAAACTACAATTTTTGCCTTCAAGTTGTAAATAAGAATTTTAGTTTGGCGTTCAGCATATAAAATTATGGTTTTATGTCAATTTTAACGAGTTTTCATACATGACGATTACCACTCTGCCGATTAAACGCCACGGTTGTTCATAACTTGGTACGTCTCGAATAAAGGTATACACTCCTTGATCGAAAGAATATTAAAAATCATTTTATGATAAAATAGATGCTTTTAATTATTGAAAATGAATAACAAGTATCGTTTTGATGTAATAGCCATAAATAGTTTTTTTCAATTAATAAAGTTGTATGTAAGGAAAATTCGTAATCAGCGGATGATTTTGCATCGACCAGGGTGTAGGCAACTCGATTGGACCGCTAGAGCAGGATGGACCTAGTTGATCCGACACAAGACCTCAAAATGTGGCGTTTTTCATTTCTCGGTAAAATCGATGGAACAAGTTCTTGTTCGATGCAAAATCGTTTGCTGATCACGAACTTTCTAGTCCCAACTTTGTCCAGGCCTCATTTCGCCCAGGAGATCTATGTTTGTCTATAAACGTCTCCCGGATCAAGAGTTTAACTCTGATCGAGTTCTACCTGAAACATTTTCTTACACTGTGAGTCTTAGCTATTTGTCAAATGTTTCAATAAAGAGGAAACAAATTGTGACTCAGTGGCTAAAAATTATTCTGCAGTCCTATATGCAGACACAATCGAGTCATCAACGACCTACGGACTGTTGCCTGATTAATTAACTGGGTATCCCTCTCTGGAAGCCCAATTTGAAGGGTCAGAATGATACATTTTTATCCAGTAACACATTGTTTGGAAAAAAAGATTGTTTTCTCAGCATGTTGTACAGATGTTTGTGGTTACAATGTATTTTTTTCGAAAGAAAGTCTTCCAAAGTGTTCCTCGTGCTGCATTTGGCGTTGCAGTGCGGGCGGAATCTCTACCAGGCTCAAATGTAATCTGAAAGGAAAACAAACAAAAAAATCTTCAAATATATCCAACTGGCTATGGGTTCACGTTCCACTTTTCGAAATTTTGAAAAATACGAAAAATGACAGCTTCTCCAAAACAAAACCTCATTTTTTTTCTTGGAAAACAGCATGCTGAAGTCATTGTGATTAACGAATGGTTCATCCAATTTAAAAAAGGCGATCGTGCACCAAAAATGACTACTGTTTCAACCCTAATTGTGCAAATACCAGTCAATAGTATGAAAGTTACTCAAGATATCAATTCCGCCGTGTCAAGATATGAAGTTTCAAGACAATCGCGTTCAAAGTCGATGTTTCGCGGTAAACCCGACGCACACTGTTCCACTAAAATAGGTATAACTTCATCAATTTTTAGAATTTCAGGGTCCGTTTGGTCTTAAAATATTCTTGAATGTTCACACTATAACAATATACAAAAAAAAACGATTTTTTTTAGTTTCCAGAGAGGGATACCCCCTCAAGCAGTTTGAACGCATGTGACGATTAGAGGGACCTTCACATGGCGATTACTAGCCCAACAAGCATGGCGACATGACGATTACTGTACCAGTATGACGAAAACTGTACCAGGCACGAGCAATTCACAATGACGTTCCTCTTCCTAAAAAAAACTGGTTCAAAATTACCCAAAATAACTTCCACTCACTTGCCAACTTGAGCTACGTAAATTTGCAAAGTCGAGCGATCTGCTCAGGGTGGTGTCTACTGGGCAAACCACCTCATCTCCAATGATGATCCATATGGTGTCTACTGGGCAAACCACCTCACCTCCAATGCTGATCTCACCATATGACACGCAACATTGATGCTTTATATTTTTTTTGCCAATGTTTCTTCACCTCCATTCGTCGTGCGCCGTCCAAAGCTCGGTGACATTGCGCCCCATCCCAGTATTGGCCCCGGCCAATGTTGCTCGATACACGTGCAGGTCCAGCCCCACCACTGCTTCCGGCATGCTGCACGTTTGTATTTTACGTGTGTTTTCCGTTTAATAGTTAAAGCAACGAGCCGTTTCGAATTTTCACACACACACACACACGCACACACACACCCGCGACTGTGCACTCTTACCATATGCGTGGGCGGGTGCGTATATAAATCGCGGAGGTCTTTCTCCGGCGCGATCTCCCTCTATATCTTATCGAGCACGGAGAGCAGACCGGTGGCACGACAGCGACTGCCCTTCGGAGGAACGAGAGGGAAAGAGCTCGCGTATGGAAAGGCGTCTGTGTGTGCACGACCGGGGAGGCTAGGCCCACAACACCCGGCTATGGCAGCAGGGCTATGGCAGCAGGCAGATTTACGAGGACCCCGAGCCCGCACTCGCGGATAGCGAATGATAAACGTTCGCCAAGATATAACTTTATTTATTTGCGCACGCATGCCTGCGATTCGTTTCGACATCGCCACGAATCGTCTCTCGCTCCTTCTGTCTCTCTTTTCCACACATGCGAGCTTTTTTCTTCCTTGATCACTCCCTCCCACTTTCTCTCTCGCTCTTCCATCTTTCATCGCAAGCCTCAACTTCATTCGCCCGCTGTCGAAAAGTGACTGACTGATCAATGACTATTTCACGTGTGCGAGTGAGCAGATCTGTAGATAAACTTTACCCGCACGGGTTTCGCCCAGTTTCCCTGTGCCCTGGTGCAAATGCCGTACAGTGCCGCGTCGGGAAACGAGTGACTGTGGCCACTCCGGGGGGTCTCTGAAGAACTTGGAATAGTGGAGTGATAAGCCGTGGGTCGTAGAAACTCGCAAGTGCTAGGAACAGTCGTCACGCAGCTGATTACCGTGAGCCCGTGCTTTAGATGGTCGGGTGCATACTTTCGCCACGAACCTCTGACTGCAGGTGGGGTCAATCCGACCCCTTTCAGATCGATGTATTTCGGTAAATTTGCATGTTTTTTTGTAAACACGTTTTTTGTACTCAATGATCCTTATTTTATGGCCCAAAATTTATTTCTTAAGAAAAACAAAAATGAAGTGCCCAAACATTCGTTCAAAGTGGGAGATGCGTTGAAAAATACGTACTTGCACGAAAAAGTTTATAATTTTGTTTTCAAAATATAAAAAAGTCCTTTGAGGCTTTTAAGGCGGGATTTACATTTAGACAGGAAAAAAATAAGCAATATTGAGGAATTTTTTAAACTAAGAAATAATTATTCTACAATTTTCCAACTTTAGGTATACATTAATAGTAACATGTATAGTTTATATGCGACGGTATGTGGATTAAAAAAGTAGTTTTTTTTTCCATTTTTCCAAAACAATTCTCGTCAAGTAAAAGGTAGCAATATTATCAATATTTATACCAAGTTTCAACTTAATCGGCTTAATAGTTTTTGAGTAATCCTGCATGCCAATTCCGATAACGCAGTTTTGAGAAAAACGCGTTTGAAGTTTTTCGAATTTCGCTTTGAAACTTCGGGGAAATATTGTACGTATATAGTTCTATCGTTTAAAGAAAGAAGAAAAAAAAACGATTTTTTGATCGTTGTAAATGTATATCCCGCCTTAAAGAAGAAGGTTTGTAGATTTAAAAAAGAGAGTGTCGACCATCATTCCGGAAAGTATGTTTATTCGGAGATTTGAATTTGAGCATTTTCGGGATAGTAAAAAATTGAAGAAATCGACTCCGTCGGCAGATTAATTGTTGAAAAGTATATTTTCCGCGTATTTTTTTTAGCGACTTATTATTATTCACATTTACCGCAATCGACGCATAAGTAAATTCAGTACTCGCTGCACATAGCCCTCCTGCATAGCGGACACTTGCTTTTAGTTTTATGGTCGGCATTCTAAACACATAATTCACTATAGTAGCGCAAAATAAAAAATATCTCTGAGCATTTTCTATCGTAACTAACTTACATGTAGTAATAAAAGACCAAATGTCACAAAAAAAAGTGTTTTCACTTTCACCGCACTGATGCATAAACGGGGTCGACTCGACCCCAGGTACTTTTTCGACAGCTGTCCTCAGTACACGGGCAGGATGTGGGATAAGGGCCGAGTGTCCACCTATAGAGTAGGAGTGGGGGGACATTCGAGCGCCGCACTGCAGCCGAATAGATTACCCAGTTTTGCGATACAGTCAGATGAACAAAAAAAATGGGGTCACAACGACCCAGTGTGCAGTCGAAGGGTTAAAATTCCCGGGCAGTCGGACAAAAAAAATCCAAAAGTTCGACGAATGCCTGAACTCCTAATATACAATACAGTGTTATTAAAATTATGCCTCCTCGCTATTACACCCCGTCGATTTTAAGGCAGTCGTCTGCTCTGGAGCGAGATTTTCGACGTCATTTTTGGGTTGGGATAACTTTCAAACCGTTGAAGTTGTCTTGATGAAATTTTACACATGTATTTATTGTTCCTTTGAGAATGTATCTACACTTTAAAAAAAATATATTTTAAATATTTTCATGTAGTTTTTCATTTTTTTACAACATGGTCCGCCGAAAACCGCCTCAATCGGCGCCCACTCTGGGTGATGTTGTATGCATCTGAAAAAAAATATATATATATTCTCAATCTGTATGAGTATTCTGAGAACTGGCAGAAGAATTAGTACTTAAAAAAATTTTGTCACAAAATGGCGGCCTGTTAAACTTTGATTAACGATATTTCATACATTTTCGGGTATTCGACGAGTTATAAAATGTGGGCAAAATTACTGTTCGACTCAATTCTGCTACCAGTCCTCAGAAAGAGGCTACCGAAGGTATATGCAAAATTTGAGCTCGATCGGTCAATTAGTTATCGAGATATCGTGGGCGCCGATTTGAAAAACATAGTTCTGAGATAAACGCGTTCAAAGTTTTGATACCGTTAGATGAGGTTTGCGCGCGTCTTGCTCATAATTGTTATTACTCTGCTAATTTTTGAAATATCAACAAACGGTTTTCACGAGCGTATTAAGAAAGGTCTAAGGAATAATAAAATTAAGGAAAAAAATCGATTTTGTCAAATTTGTAGACCAGACTACCGCCTTAAGGCGTTACCTCCACTTGTAGCGCAAAAAAAAGCCTTTTTCATGAATTTTTTAAATGAAAACTACAAAACTTTTTTAATCGATCAATATACCATCTTAAAGAACACATCTTGAAGAGCTTTCAGTAATTTTTTTATTGAAAAATATTACATTCTTTAGTGGCAAATGGCCGTCAATGAAATAATGTTTTTATATACAAGGTTTGCGGTGACCAACATTGCGGCGAAGTGGATCATCTGAAAAAAAATGCGGATGGATTTAGTCAAATATAAGTATAACCTAGTCTTTAATCGAAGGATTTTAAAAAAATATTCATTTTTCACAAAATGGCGGACAGTCAAAGTTAATGGTTCGATTTTAACGAAAAAAAACGGCCGTTTTTTGGCTATAAAAAGGCCATTTTTTTCGAAAAAAAAAATCGAACGATTAAAGACTACATTTTTATGTATTAAATAAGCCTGTAAAATATCAAGAAGATCGGTTCATTAGTGTTCGAGTAATCTTGGTCACCGACTTCAGAAATGCCATTTTGAGAAAAACGCGTTTAAAGTTTCTCTTTCAACGCTCTTTCAATGCGGATTCTTCTCTTTCAACGCTCATATCTCAGTCAATTTTGTTCGGTTCGACTTGAAATTTTCAGGACACATTCTCAGATACTTATACTTCAAAAAAATGCAAAAAAAAATAGATTTTTTCAAAATCGCAAGTGGGGGTAACCCCTTAATGCAGTTTTCGCATTTCTCGGGGCGTTCGCGTGAAAGGAAATGGCATTTACCATGTGAAGCACCCGTATAGCGCTTGCGTCACAGGAGCTTCAACCGCGCCGAGGTTGTAATGAACTGAGGTATATACATCTGCTTAATCATATATATATATATATATATATATATATATATTAATTGTACATTGTACGTATACACCGTATACGTGCAAACGTAATTGGGCGTGGAGGCACGACCAAACGTGCGGAGTACACCAGGCCAAAGAGGCGCTTACGAGTGAGACAATTAACGTTATTGTTAGTGAAACTCCGTTTATTACACTACGTATATGCATTTACATGTATGTGTACAGGATATATTCACAGCGAGAACGGCAGAGCTCGTACCGTGAGACTGATAGCAAGTGCTTAGGATAATGATAATTGCGATATAAAGACGGGCTACTGTAATAAGCAGTTTTGTATCGCGTTTGTGCTCATCGCACGTAGAACGGGTATGGTTGTATGCGCACACACGTTTATATGTACCGGGTGAGGCAACAACTGTTAGCAGCAGAAATACTTTCCAACCTATCAGGCTCAGGATAAAACTTTTCCAACAAAACTTGCATAGTTCGGAGGGGTCGTCGAGTGGTGGCTACAAGATTCATCCAGGTGGAGGGGCTTCGATTGTAAGGACATTTCCATTTTTATAAAATGGGATCACGATTTTTCTGAGAATTTTATTGAGGAACTAAAAATAAGCTCACAGACCAAATTTCAAGATGACCGATCAAGATCGAGTATAAATAATCGAGAAAATATAGTAATTCTCAGTTTTTAGCCTAGAATCGATTGAAGTAACAGTGCAGGCACTTACTCTGATGAAAGGTGCTTAAAGGTCGTCACTTTCAATTCACGCTTGCAGTGTGATATACATTGTATTGCATTATTAATCACTCCACTCTGTAGTGCCGAACGCTGGTATATTTCGTGTACAAATAAGTGGCGACTACTTCGCAAGACATGCAAGGAAGAATAATTAAAGCCGGTCGTTAATAAAGACGTGATCAATGAGACGATGCAATCAATGGGAATCAGATTGCAAGCGTGCATTGAAAGTAGTGGCCATCACTTTGAGCATTTTTTATAGGAGTGAGTGTACGGTTACTTAAGGGGTTAGGCCACAGTAACGGGTATAAAATCATGTACGAATTTAACATTTTTTTTCGTATGAAAAAGTGGTTCACTCATAAAATTAATTACACATCGATTTAGTATGAATATCAAGCTGTGAGAAAATATATATTTTTTTTTCGATGTACAAAATGGTCGACTACTCGAAACTTCTCGAAACAGCTTTTTTTCCAGTTGGCGTGACAAATAACTTCAACAATTTTCACTCGATTTACTTCAAATTTAAAAGTTATGTTCCTAATTACATTTTGCAGAAAAGTTCGTACGGAGTTTCTGATTAATCGAAAACTTTTCACTTTATGAGCAGTTTTATACGAAATGTTCCATTGAAAATTCATTTCTTACGTTCAAATACCTACAACTTTTGAATAAAACAATATTTTTTAAATTCCGTATGCACTACTCTACGTATTCTAATGTAAATTGACGAGAATTTTTGTTTTTTGTTCTAGGTAAAAAATTGTGGATGCTAAATATCACGCAGCGGAGCGCCTAAAAAAACGATAACAAAATAAAATATTAGTAGTCGGACATTTTGTACATCGAAAAAAAAAAATATATATTTTGTAAAAGCTTGATATTCATACTAAATAGATGTGTAATTAATTTTAGGAGTGAATCACTTTTTCATACGAAAAAAATTGTTAAATTCGCACATGATTTTGTACCCGTACTGTGTACCCGTTACCTAATCGATTCAAGGCTAAATACATTGAAGGTCCTTTTTTGTCGATTTTTCATCTACTAAAACTTGATCGATTATCTTGAAATTGCGTTTACAAACTTATTTTTGGTGCCTTGATACAATTCTGAATACAAAATAGTGGTCCCGTTAAAAAAAAATTTAAGTGATTCTGAAATATTCGAAGCGCCTCGACCTGGATAAACCTTGGAACCACCACTCGACTCGTCAAGACCCCTTCGAACTATGCAACTTTTGTAGGAAAATTGTTCTTTTTATAAGGGGAGGACGCCAATCAGGACCCACCGATTTCGCCCAAACTCCTTGGGTAGAAGGAGATGGGTCCCCACTTAACGTCCCTAAAATATTTCACTTGAGTGGGCCATAGGAAATGGTAAAACGCTCTCCAAAGATTTCCGAGTAGACCTTGAGGGATATTTTTTTCAATCATTTTTAAGTCTGCGGCGTAGCGCAGTGGTCAAGCGCATTGCCTGTCTCCCCGCTGGCTTGGGTTCGATTCTCGCTATTACCGTTTAAAAAAATTATTTTTAGATGGTGTAGAATTAAAATTTATTCAAGCAGTTGAAAACTTGAATGAAAAATGCTTTCCAATGTAGCATGTTTCGGAAAAATTTAACTGCTCAAACAATGCTTTCATAAAATGTGCCTGGTGTGAACAATGTGTATGTTTCAAATGTTTCTACAATGAATGTCACCCTAAAGAATGTCAAATTATTTGTGATAATGAATAAAAAGCAACGTACATAAATAATTGCAAGAATTTTCGGAATTTTCATTTTCATTAAAAACTTCACCTAGTCATATAAAGTAACTGCTTAAATATATTCAAATTCTACAATAAATAGTTGAACATTGCGAGAAATTAAAAAAACGGTAGCAGCGAGAATCGGACCCAAGCCAGCGGGATGACAGGCAATGCGCTTGACTACTGCGCTACGCCGCTGACTTGGAAATGGTTGAAAAAATATCCCTCAAGCTCTACTCGAAAATCTTTGGAGAGCGTTTTACCCTTTCCTATGGCTCACTTGGGCAAAATATTTTACGAACGTTAAGTACGGACCCACCTCCTTCTACCCATGCAGTTTGGGCGAAATCGGTAGGCCCCGATTGGCATCCTCCCCTTGTAAGTATGGTAGGTTAGAAAATATTTCCACTGCTAATAACCGTTGCCTTACTCTGTACATATCAAGACGAAGGGCAGGGGAAAAAAAGGGAGAGAGAGAGAGAGAGAGAGAGAGAGAGAGAGAGAAATTTATACGAACAATCGCACCGGTCTTTTCAACGGTCGTGCAATAACTAACAATTAAAAAAGTGTTTTATATCCCCGATGTCGACACTTCCGGAACCCTCGCGAAGTATTTTGGCAACGAGACGTACTATGCGACGGACCGCAAAAGAATAAGCCAATAAAACGTCGTTTATTATGTTTTAATTACATATATATATGTGTATATATGTGTATATATATATATATATATATATATATATATATATATATATATATATATATATATATATATATATATATATATATATATATATATATATCAAACACCCCAGACGGAGTTTAGTACCTACGGGGGACGGTCATAGATCCATATCGCAGTCGCGCTCTCACGACGGTTAAAATTTTGAGTAACGAGGGCGCGAAGGAGAGAGCGCCGCGATCGCACGCCCAGATTGCGATATCCGCGCGCGAGTTCCTTCAAGTAGCGCACACCGGTGGGCTCGATAATGCGATTTTCGCATGGTGTGTGGCGTTTACAATACGTGGCGGCCAAACTCCCCGTATAAGTATGTATGAACGCGGACAGACACGCGTACACCACAGAGGCTTGTATCAGTATGAGAGCACCATTACTCGACGAATTATTTTTTTTTCTTCTTGCCCCACGATCTTCCCTCGACCACCACCTCATTTCTTCCTCACTATCATTCACATAGATCTCCTTAACTCCCGTTCTCAACTTCGCCACCCCCACCCCTGGGGCTTTTATCCAAAACTTTAGGCTTTAATTACCAACGAGACCAAAGTTAATTATAAGGAAGCACGTATATGTGTACAATACAGTGCCAAAGTCAAGAACACAGTGCTTTCGAATCCAAAGGTGCGGAAATTTCGGACAGCAGGGATAGGTGGGAGGAAAAAAATTTTGAGATTGTGACGATGAAGATCAGTACCGTAAAACGAGGCATTCAGGGTAACTTTGACAGTTTTTGGGGCTATTTTGACAGAGCGCCAAAATACGTTTCAAATGTGTGCACAGCGAGCCCGCTTGACCCTCTGTGGTGGGCGGCAGGTGCGGGGAATAATCTTGAACAACAATTTGTTGGTCAAATTTATTATAATGTTGCTAAAGTTGAGTGTAATGTTGCTCAATTTGATTTTGATCTCAATGACAATTATACTATAAGACTTATTAAGTGCCTACAATAGCACCCCAGGTGCTTGATATCTTCATGTAAAATGTTTCCTTAAGGGGAGGGTAGGGGTTTCAGCGAGAAAAAAAAACACTTTTTTGCGATTTTTTTTTCATCTATATGGATAGAGTAAATTTATTCAAACCTTTTGCACATTGTTAAGTGTCATTTCAAGAACATACCGTGAAATTTGTACGCGAAAATATCCACAAACAAGCCGGTGACAAAGCTTTGCCAAGAACGCCTTTGGAAAAACACGATTTGCGGTGTTCACTGTATCTCAGCTAGAAATTATCTGAAATCAAGTACCATTAAAATTTAGTTAAAGTATCATCAAATCCTCCCCCCAACGGTCTTTGACAATTTTTTTTTGTTTCATTTCTAAATTTTTGGTGGTCATGTAAAGTGAAAAGTGCTATTTTTCACGAAAAATTCCGCCATTTTGGGGGTGGAAAACCTCCTCAATGTAAAAAAAAATCTCAAACTAACCGTTGGGGGGAGGTATTTTATATGTAGAAAGTGTGTACCAAGTTTGAAATAAATCGGTCATGTAGTTTTCAAATGGCAGTGAACGAGGACTTTGAAAAAGTGGTTTGAAAAAAAACACGGCACCGGCTTGTTTGTGGATATTTTTGCGTACAAATTTCACGGAATGTTCTTGACATGACACTCAACAATGTACAAAAGGCTTTGATAAATTTACTCTATCCATATAGATGAAAAAAATTCGCAAAAAGATGTTTTTTTTTCACGCTGAACCTACCCTCCCCTTAAAGGAGGGCACCACTGTAACTGTCCATTTTCGACCGTTTTCTTCGGATTTTTTTAAATAAAGGAATAAAATATATGGTCAAAAGAGCTTTTAGGTTTTATAAGGTATATATTGAGCCATGTAAAAAAAACATCATTTGTCAAAAGTATACAAAATGGCGGCGCACGAGTCACTATAGCACTAATGTTTTTCAGCCAACCCTCTCCGCGACGCGCAGTAGAACTGTCGCAAATCTAGTCCCGGAACTAAGAGTGAAATATTTTTGTTAATTATATTATTTTTAACAGTCGAGTACGAGGGGAATTAAAAAATAATTAAAAGAAGAACAGAGACGAGTTTTAAAAAAAGTTCGTTTATTTTACCATAATTTTCTTCTCAAAAGTGATATATCTTTTACATTCTTCGATTCATCGAAAAAAGCGCTCGTACTTGACTGTTGAAGCAATCTAAGACGCTACAGTTAAAATTTCAAGTCGATTGCACGATAATTGTTCGAGTTCTGCTGCCTTAATAAAGATGACAATTTTGTTTTAAAAAAATCGTTGTTTTTCATTTAATTCCATGTATAATGCATGAAATATTACATTTTTTATCAGAATGATTCCAAACTAACCCTTAATCTTTGACATAAGTTGCATTTCAATGCCCTGTCAAAGAAGCCCACACTCGGGGCTATTTTGACACTTAAAAAAATGTATATGTCAAATTGTGAGGGGGTGGTGTAGCTTGACTTTCTTATACATTTGATAACTAAAGGACACACTGTTCTATTGGAGCAAGAAAAGTTGGTATCTAGAATGTTGAAAAAAAGTTACCTACAACAAACTTCCAAAACAAAGTAGCCCCGTTTCACGGTAACAAGGAAACATTTTGGAGTGTCCCCCTTCGATTTTGATAAAATTTGGCACGTTTGTACAGTGGGTCAAAATAGTCGACACGTTTTTTTTTGTATCTGCGAAACCTTATTTTTACGAGGTGAAACGCACCCTTAACAATGGGGTAGTTTTCCGTTTTTTGGCGATAACTGAAAAACGGAACGAGGCACGGAGAAATTTTAATGTGCAATAATGTTGCATTTTGCGTGTATTATACATTGGAAATGAGAACGGTGCAAACAACAACAAATTTGATATTTGTTATTGCAAAAATTCGATTTTTCAATGCGTTTTTTCATAAGTTCTCATCTGATTGGGATGTACATTTGCACACGTGTAGAAGAGGGAAAAGGAGCGGGCACGTGTTTTTTGTTTTTCCGATTCCTCGCAATCAAAGGGTTGAAACGGTCGTTTGAATTAAACGTTAGAGAAACTACAGGGTGCGCCAGAGAAACGTACTTATTTGAAAAAATTCCCGCGCGATGAGTTGGACGGGTAGAGGGGCGAGAGGGGGCGCATCTGGAGGGGGAAGTTCCCAAGTTTGTTTCTCCCTCCAGTCAGTTGCCATCATGCTCTGGTCTAGAGAGCAGCGGGCCTTCGCAGTCGAGAGCTTCTTTTCTAACGGTCGCTCACTTGTTGCTACGCAACGTGCCTTCCGCGCTCGCTTTGAAATTCCTCCTCACAGACTCCTTCCTGGCCGTAATTCGATTCTGTCGTGGGTTAACTCATTTCGGGAGTGTGGAAGTGTCGCTAAACCCAGAAATGGACTTCAACGGACCATCAGAACTCCGGAAAATGTCGAAAGAGTGAGGCAGTCAGTTGTGCGTTCTCCCCGGCGTTCGGCTCGCAAACACGCAGCTGCTATGGGAATTTCTGACACCACTGTTCGACGAATTCTCCATGAAGACATTCAAGTCAAGTGGCAAGATGGAGCCACAGCACACACAGCACGAGACTCAATGAATTTGTTGCGACAACATTTCCCCGACCGCCTCATCACTCTCAGAGGGGATCTCCAATGGCCGGCACGCTCTCCAGATTTGACTCCATGCGATTTCTTTTTATGGGGTTATTTGAAATCTCTGGTTTATGTCGATCGACTACGGACCATAGCACACCTCAAGAACAACATTCGCGACGCCATTGCCAACATGCCGATTGATATGCTGCAAAGAGTGGATACGAATTTCAAAAATCGACTTCATCAGTGTATGCGCAATGGGGGTCGCCATTTATCCGATGCCATTTTCAAGACTGCATGAAAAAAAAATTGGGATATTGTATTCTCAAATAAAAAAAAATTTAAAACAATAATTGAAGTACTTTTGTTTTTATTGACCTTTCAAATAAGTAAGTTTCTCTGGCGCACCCTGTATAAGTATGTATGTTCCGAATGTAGAAGGAATATTTCAACGGGACTGCATTATCTTGAGGCCAAAAAAACACGTAGATTTTTTATGTTTTTTTCTGATGAGAAAATTGAAATGACGAAGTCGGAATTTTGCACACAATTATTACATATTACTGCCCAGTTTTCCATATTTCCAAATATTGATAAAAAGAAGTCGTTGATCTGAGATCAACGACGAAGAAGAAAACGAAGAATTGAAATAAAAAATAAAAAAATATACCCTCACTATAATGACAAAACTTCCATATGACCAGACATTTTTGTGAAGCTTTAAAAATTTCGACAATGGCTCTAGAAAACAAAGTTCAATTTTGGACGGAAAAATACAACTTTAATGATTTGTTATTAACAACAGGGTGAACTATCAAAAAATCATCCGGTCATACGATACAAAATGTAATAAACTATGCTCTATTCGCATTAGAAGTGAATCGAACGAATAGATTTTGAGTTACGACTTGCACCGTTTTATACACGCGCAGTTTCGAGAATTACGTGAGAGGGAAAAGGGTAAGTCGCAACAGGACAGTTCACTGTAGTGCGGTGGGGGATCTGACCCTTCATAACAATTGTCATGACTCGGTCAATTTTTTCAATTTTCACAAAATCCTCGTTGCAAAATAAAGTTACGACACCATGCTATAAAACTATGCATTAAAAATCTGGTTTTCGAAATTGCAAGCTTAGTCATATCCCTTAACAAAAAATCTCCGTAAGGCCATTTCCGATCAATAAAAATGTACTGTTAGTCCAGAATTTACCAATATGAGTGCATATATATATATATATATATATATATATACACATCGGATATATTTCTTTTTTTCAAGGAACTTTTTCACAAAGATCTATGTATAGATGCATATATATTTTTTTTCTCCCAAGGAACGACGTATATATCAAAAGATACTAAATGTTACATATATATATATATATATATGTAACATTTAGTATCTTTTGATATATATATATATATATATATATATATATATATATATATATATATATATGCATCTATACATAGATCTTTTTGATAAAATAACGACGATTCTGACATCCCAGTCTTATCGATTTTTTCTACCAATCTTTTACTCCATTTCGACTCACTGCATCAACATCCTCGCGCGAAAGCGGCTCCAGCCCTGACGTATTTTCATACTCACCATTAGAGTACGAATCCGCAATTACAAAAATATCTGCAATTGCTGCGGATCAGATAAATCATTGCGAAAAATGTGATAAACACGTGTCAGTGTAACTAGTCCCAGTCTCGCGTATTTTCCCTATCGTACGATCATAAATTGACGAAGATAGCAAAATAAATATGCTCAGTTGCAATCTCGAATGGGAGATCATAAATAATTAATCTGCTCTGTACCAGCGTCGTAAAAAAAAAAAAGAATGATCACTCCAGCGCAATATTTGATTCAAGCGTCAAATTGATTGCAGCTTAGTGGATTGAATGATCAGTTACATCTCAATAAATTGACTTTTTTCATCCGAGGACATGTTTCGAAAGCGGCACAAGATGCATTTTTCCGTGACTCTCGTTATGCTCCGATCCCGAAAGAGTCTGCGGGCTCTCGGTCGATTCGTTTTATCGGCGCTGCATTGATCCTGTTTTCTACGCGGCGTGTTTGTTTTCGACCGGTACGTACCTATGTACGTGCAGGTTGAGTAATTGGCTCGGAATCTCGTGTAAGGCTAATCGCAACGTATTCGCATTCAATCACTCTTTATCTGCGTTATTTCTCCCCGCGTTCTCGATATGTCTGTATGCACATATTTATATACATATAGCTTGTAAATCGGTAATGATATTAATCTGGTACGAGCAACGCCGGCAGCGAGTATTCACGTTCATTTATTATAATATTAATGACAGCGCAGCTGCGGAAAGCGATCGGGCGACTGGTGTATAACGGTACGCGACGAGAGTTATAATTAATCGGGAATCAGACGACACGTTTGATGGTCGGTTTGCTTAATCTCTCGCACACGTTTGCGCACCGAGAGATCCGAGGGCGTGAGAGCGATAAAAATGGACGCTACTGTGCTGCGCAGTTGAAATAATAATAACGCGAAATGTAGGACTATATTGGCTTGGGCCAATACTTGGATGGGTGACCGTTGAGTCGTGCGTTGGTTCACTGACAATGCGCACCGTACGGGACAGCAGTTTGACCGAGTTTCCGATACTCGGTACACCCGAAATTTACAAGGAACATCCCTCAGGTGACACCCTTCGAATTCGTTGAAATTTGGATACGTTATAAAGCACCGAAAAGTAAGCGATACGTATTTTTTTTTATCAGCGGAAAACCGGTTTTGCGGGGTGAAACGAGCCCGCGAAAATAGGGGTGGTTTTCGTTTTTCGCCGATAACGTTATCGTTCTTATCTCCAATGTATAGTGCACATAAAAATAAACATTGTTGTCATTTGAAATTTTTCAATATCTCGTACCGTTAAAACGTTATCGACGAAAAACGAAAAACATCCCCATTTTTGAGGGTGCGTTTCAGCCCTTAAACCCGTTTTTCCGCCGATAAAAAAAAATACGTATCGCTTACTTTTCGGCGCTTTATAACATATCCAAATTTCAACAAAATCGAAGGGTGTCACCTGAGGGATGTTCCTTGTTAGTGGAAAAGGCGCCTGTATCGAGTTGGCCAGTTTCCCTGTGCCCTCCTGCTTGGCTCTCGGCAACGCTGGGGGGGGGGGGGGGGGGCTCAGGGAAACTGACAATAGTGAGTGGCAAGTGTGGGATTGAAGTGAAAGGAATCGTGAAAGCCTGCGAGGAAATGGGAAATTATAACAACGAGAATAATTGGCGTAGGTGTGACGTGACAAGCGGAAAAATTAACCTTCACGGTATTACAAGAATCTTACTGGCGAAGCGTGTGATATATTATTTTCCGTAATGCGCACCGTGATCACTCATCATCTTATTTACACCGCGTTCGTAATTTCGCAGTATCGCGAGGGAATTGAGAGGCGTTAACACGCTTATAATTGGAGTGTGTTAAAGTGGAGTGTGTAATTCAAGACAAGAAAATTGAGATCTTCGCGATGTATACCTATGGATATTCGATGCAATTTCAAAGTTTGCTAGGGGTGCAAGCTTTGCGCAAATTCCTCGTAGAAAGACACGCGTCTGGTCAGAGTGCTGGGGGTAGGAATTAAATCGCGACGAATTCTCGCTTCTTCGGCTACGAGAGGAGTTGCTCGGAATGCAGTTGTAAGCCCGCCTAATCCCTTGGCTAGCTGTTGCTCCACGTCTGCGAGATCATGTCTATATGAACTTAAGGCGGGATATACATTTAGACAGGAAAAAAAAGCGATATTGAGGGATTTTTTAAACTAAGAAATTATTGTTCTACAATTATCAAGCTTTTTTTATATTGCATTGTTCATTTGTTATTAACAATTATCTGACGATTTTCAGGCAAATTTTTCACTTTCCAAAAAAATCGTCAGATAATTGTTAATAACAAATGAACTATGCGATATAAAAAAAATCCTACGTACTTCCATAGACAATGTATTTTTCAAAATATATTCAACATTTCAAGTGAATCGGTTGAAAATTGTCTGATTTATGTTTCCGGCCAACTTAAAAAATGCATTTTTGAGATAAACGCTGCACAGTCGCCATTTTGAAATCAATCGCCTTAATAAATTATTTTATACAGTCACTGATATGGATGATAAACACCCTTTTTTTGTAATCTGGATTTATTTTGAAGTTTTTCTGAAAAAAAATCCCAAAAAAGCCGATTTTTTCAGCCTCTAGAGTGGCCTAACCCCTTAATAGGTTTGAGTAATCCTGCACGCCAATTCCGATAATGCAGTTTTTACAAACAACGCGTTCGAGGTCCACGCCCGCTCCGAATCCGAGCGGTGAGGCCCAGCGTTGACGGGCTGTAACGTTTGAAATTTTTAGAATTTCGCTTTGAAACTTTAAGAAAATATCCTACATATGTAGTGCTATCGTTTAACGAAAAAAAAAAGAAATCGATTTTTTATGGTTGTAAATGTATGTCCCGCCTTAATACATAATACTTAATATATGTGTGTGTGTGTGTGTGTGTGTGTGTGTGTGTGTGTGTGTGTGTGTGCGTGTGTGCGCGTGTGCGTGTGTGCGTGTGTGCGTGTGTGTGCGTGTGCGTGTGCGTGTGTGTGTGTGTGTGTGTGTGTGTGTGTGTGTGTGTGTGTGTGTGTGTGTGTGTGTGTGTGTGTGTGTGTGTGTGTGTGTGTGTGTGTGTGTGTGTGTGTGCACGCGTGTGTGTGTGTGTATGTATATATATGTATATATATATATATTGATATATTTATATATTGATATATTTATATATTCAGTTTTCCGTAATTTTGTTCTCCTCAAAGTCTAATCCAAACCTACGAAATCATCAAATTTTCGCTCCCAGTGGACACATCTCGTAAAACGATGGAGCTTCCTTAACGGGTTCGCATGCGCTTAAGGCCCAAAAACCAGGTAGATTTTCAATATTTTTTTCCGATGGGATATTGGCATGACGAAGTCTGGATTTTACACACATCTGATATATTGTCTTGCTAAGTTCGAGTTGTTTTTTTTTTTTTATTGAAAAACATTCATAAACAATGGAGACTTTATTTTAACAAAGTTCTACCGGTGCTGCATGACCAAACGCTGGAGGTGGTTTTGGCAACTGGGTTAATCTGAAAGGAAAAATAAAAAAATGTACTTTCACTGAAAATCTGAAAATTACGTAAATGGCAACCTGCCTAAAAAAGTTCGACTTTCGACGAAAAAAACGACTTTCATCGCTTGTTATCAACAAATAGATAGACATATCAAAAGAATCATTTTTCGTAAAAAACCTTAGAATCATGTAGTATTTTCAAATTACCAATAGATTTTGAAATACCCCCCCCCCCCCCCCCCCCCCCCCCGTCACATAAAACACAGTTTCGAGAAAAATACACAATAAAAAAGTTCACAGTGGCGTGTGGGCGATCTGACCGTCCACAAAATTAATCACAACGCACAATTTAAAATAAATGTACTGTAAACATGTAAAAATTCCAATTATTCGAATTTTTACGAAATCTTTGTTGCTAATCAATGTCAAGAAGCTAGGCTATAAAGGTATGCAATAAAAATATCGTATTTTCTAAATGTCAAGCATACGCCGGCCCCTTAACCAACCGACCGTCATCTTCCTCTCCGTTTTGAACCTCTTAACCCACAGAGTTTACTCGAGACGAGCCGTAAAAATATACAAATCTGTTTAGCTATTTGGAAACAGGCTCTCTTTTCATCGTGAAAAAATAAGGAAAAAAAAAACTTCGTTCGAACTCTCGTCAAGATGTGAGCAGATGTACGGGAAAATCGACTGTAGCCCAGGCGACTATCAGAGGCCGTGGCTATTCCGGCGTTACTTTTGCTGGCTTGGCCGGGCACGATCGCAACTAGAAAGTTTCACCGTGCGATGATGCCTGAATACAGAGGATGTATGTATGCGTGTGTGTGTGTATAGTGTCAGGCGGTAATTGTTCGTCGGGACCAATAATTAACGGCCGTAAAAGCGATTAGATGGGAGAGTGGGCAATATCGAATCGGCATCGAGTGTACGTAAAACGAGGAAGTATCGTTGCTCGCTTATTTATTACGCATTAGGAACAAAACTTTCTATATACAGGCATATATATATATATATATATATATATATATATATATATATATATATATATATATATATATATATATATATATATATATATATATATATATATGGATGTATGTATGTATATATGTATATATATATGCGTTTGTGTATCTTTCATGCAGTAGGTATTTATGAAAACAACAGCCCACGGGGCATATATAAATTAACAACGACGATCGACACTCCGCGGTGTATACGAGACGCTTTTAATGATTACCAAAAGGTGTGTGAGAAACTTTAACGAGAGAGTCACGATAATCGTTTTCCCCCAGAGGATAATCTATTCAATCGCTATAATCGCACGATTGAATTTATACATCCTGTGCGCATATGTATGCATGTATGTATGTATGCATGGAGAATACGTAAAAGTCACGTGAATACAAGAGCTATATATTTTCCTACGTCGTGTTTCAACACCCTTTAAGAAAATTTGTTAACGGCTTACACCTAGCTCGCAGCCAGGGAAAAGAGGAATTTTCATGATTTTTTTTCTGGGAGAACGTGTGCAGGTTTTGAATTTTTTTGTTCGTTTATTTTAGGGAGTATGGTTTTGAGTACCTTTTACAATTTTTGTGTTGGTAAATGTTTAGAAATGCGGTAGACACAATGGGTTATGCGGACTGCTGGTTGAAATAAAATCCGAAATAAAAACAATCGAACGCATTTAGTTTTTGCATGAAATTACCCAGTGCTTGGACGAAGGATTTAATAAAGCATTGATTTTTGAAAAATTTGCCGCAGTCTAAAGTATCGATTTTTCGGTGTGAAAAAAACTATGCAACGGAAAAAAATTCTTTATTTTAAGCACTTCTTTTTGATATATGAAAGAAGTTTGTAAAATTGCAGTTCATTACAGTAATTACAAAATTACGGATTTTTCGAATTCACCTCATACTTTTAACCCAATAAAACGACCTTCAATTTTGTGTACGGACAAGAGCGGTAAATAATTATTTTATGAGAACAAAGATTATAATTCTTGGGTTAGAATTGTGAGGTAAATTTGAAAAATCTGTTTCTAAGGAGAAAAGAATTAATTGTGTTGAAAATTCTACTAATACTTTTTCTTGTTATATTTTTTTAGGCGCTCCGCGGCGTGACATTTAGCATTCGCAATTTTTGACCTAGAACAAAAAACAAAAATTCTCGTCAATCGACATTAGAATACCTAGAGGAGTACGTACGGATTTAAAAAATATTGTTTTATTCAAATGTTGTAGGTATTTGAATTGAGGTGTAGGTATTTGAATGAATTTTCACTGAAAAATTTCGTATAAAACTGCTCATAAAATGGAAAGTTTTCGATTAATCAGAAATTCCGTACATTCTTCTCTGCGCAATGCAATGGAACATGCAGGAACATACCTTTTGAATTTGAAGTAAATCGAGTGAAAATTGTTGAAGTTATCTGTCATGCCAATTGGAAAAAAGCTGTTTCGAGAAAAACGCGTTTAAGGGGCTACACCAGTGTGAACGCTGAAAATTGGGTGATTTTCGGGAATTATTTGGAAGAAAAGTACTCAATTAAATGTTTCGGAAAATTAAGAATATATTTGGCTATATTTGACCTATATTACACAATTTTTTCATAGAAAAATATTGGGATCCAAGCGACTTATGCGCTGCCTTTGGAGGCGCAAAAAAAAAGTTCCTTCACTGCTGACACAATTCCGGCCGATTGAGTAGCTGAAACCGAAAAATGAAAAA
This sequence comes from Ophion ellenae, assembly GCA_963210295.1. Lineage (NCBI taxonomy): Eukaryota > Metazoa > Arthropoda > Insecta > Hymenoptera > Ichneumonidae > Ophion > Ophion ellenae. The sequence continues at coordinate 23,640,359 of OY723391.1, read as the reverse complement.
ATGTCGTTAAACTGGAAGGTATTTCCCGTACAATGACGTAGGATTTTCGAAAAATATCAAAATTTAACAAAATGGCGTAGTTATGAAAAAAAGTCCGTTTTCTTGCCTGTAAAATGGTCGTTTTTTTCAATGCCAAATCGTCCATTTTCATCCAATCAAAAACATCCTACGTCATTGTAGAGTAAATATATTCAAGAGTACTCGGTTCAAATTTCAAGTCAATCGGATAATGGCTCTTTGATTTACAATGTCATCAAATTTGAAAAAACTCCGTTCCAGAAAAACGCGTTGAAAGATTTAACTATCGATTTTTGCAAGATAAAATGATAAGAGATACGGCCTTGAAATGTTTACAGGATATTCTTGAAAGAATAAACTGTCGAAAAAGGCAAAAAAAATCGATTTTTTGAAAGTGTCACACTGGCATAGTCCCTTAAAGTTGTGGGCTAACGTATACGCTCAAAGTCGGTGAAAAAAAATGTTCTCGCTATAAATCGAATAGTAACTTATTCTTATGATGACAAAGCACCGATTTAGCGTGAAAAAAATCGATTTTTTGACAATTCTACTGCGGACTTGCCCCTTAAGAATGTCCAAGAAGCTGGTAATACTGAAGAGACAAGGTCGAGGATAAGAAAGCGAAAAGCACGGACGTACGGAGGAAACATTGCCTCGTTGCAAAAGTACCCAGGAGGCATTCCATTTCTTCCACGTGGCTCTAATGGCGAGTTACTTCCAAGTAAAGTGCCGAGGGAAGGTTGACAGCGGGATGAATCAATAAGTACCGGATTTGCGTCACGTCTGGACGTGTCATTGATAAGGGATCGGGTCCCCGTGTGTGGGTCTCATGCAGCGCATGTCTACCGAGAGAAGTGGCTTGCTCGCAACTGGCTTGGATTTCTCCATCCAACTGGCTCCCGCGTGGTTCACTCCCGCCGCGTTCACGCGGCGCAACTCTGAAAAACGCTCAGCGTCATCGTTTTTCTTGCCGATTTATGAGCATTCCATCTTTTTCGCTCGCAGTCATCCCTCTCTCTCTCTCTCTCTCTCTCTCTCTCTCTCTCTCTCTCCTTCTCCGGTGGTCTTTGAGAAGACGAGTGCCGCATACCCTGATGAAAAACACACAGCTTTTCGCGCACTCTGCGCCACGAAGAAACGCGATCCACCGCGAAGATAAAGATCCGTGTATTCGCGAATGTGTGTGCGCCAGTTTGTCGCTCGTTTCTCACACCTCGCACCGCACACTGCGAGGACGCGAATTCGAGCCCGATGCATCGCGATGTCCCACGGAGTGTACTCTTTCTTACCGTGTTTCCCTGGGGGGTCGTGAGCTGATCTATCTAAAGGAAAAGCGACGTTTGTGAAAAGCTCCCGAGCCAGAAGCACCAGCAGCAGCAGCAGCAGCAAAATATACCCGTGTAGTCTTTGAGAGTGATATCGCGCATATGTATAACGTACGTATAGCCTGCTCCGTGTGTACAAGCGACCGGACAGACTTACGACATCCGGTTGTCCGCGACATGGTTCCGCGCTCGAGTAAACGAGATTCTATCCAGCCTCATGAATTTCCGACAGGATTTATCATTCTGGTCTCTCGTCATGGAGAAGCTCGGTGTGCGAGCCGCTCCTGGTTGTACGCGGGAGATCGCTCATGAGAATCTCGCCATTCGTTGGGTCCCATACATATATATATATATATATACGCATTTAACATTTATTGTGAATTTTGTATAATGTCCCCCATGGAAATTTATGTATGTAAAATATATGCAGAAAATATATATATATATATATATATATCGGTCGCATATATAGTGACGAAAAATAGAATAATACGTATATATTCAGTATATATGCACCAAATATATGACGCATATATGACCCATATATTTTCGATATATTTTTCTGACCAAAACATATATGCTACGTATAAACACTATATATGATGAATATACGGGGCATATACGACGTATATATTTTCGATATATTTTCAATCTATTTTTTTGTCAGATAAATATATCAAAAATGTAGGCGTCATATATGACTCATATATCTGTCATTCATGCGTCATATATAACGCATACATTTTTGATACATATTCCTGACAAAAAATATATGCTGTGTATAAACACTATTACAGTTAAACTTAATAAAACTTAAAACTTAAACTTAAAAAAACTTAACTTACAGTCAAAGTACGCTATTACATATAAACAGTATGCTACGCATATCTGTATATATGTGGCATATATGTACCATTTATGCAGTATATATGTGGTATGTACGCAGTGTGTATGCAACATATATGCTAAATATATGTGGTATATATGCAGGGTAAATGCTACATATATCATTGATATATGATACATTGATATACAGTAATACCACGCATATACATCTCATATATAAAAACGTTACGAAAATTAGAATTTGGCACATATATGCAACATATATTTTCAATATATGGCATACATTTCACATATATTACAATTATTAATAAAATAACTTTGCAGTATATTTTTGCGTATATAAATTTCCATGGGGGGGGGGGTTGAGTGAAGTTTATTTAAATATGCATTGTATATACGTATATAGTTATATATGTACGTGTCGGTATAAATACATATATACAGGGTGTCCTGTTATGAATGGATAATTCTGCAACTGTCGATAGGTCAGATCATGTTCTACTGTATGCTGGAATTTCAATTTAGTAAAAGTCCCACGGATTTCGAGATTTTGGGCTTTATATTATATTTTGAAAAAAAAATCATCTGCTTTTGGTTTTTCCCATGCCATTTTTACAAATGATATGAATTGACGATAACTAAGCAACTTTTAAAAGTAATTGTCACGGTATGCGTAGTACCTTTTTTTTCGCCGCAGGCTTTCAGTCAAATGTTCGAATTGGCTTGTGTACAAATTCTGCATGACATCTTTTTTCATAAAGTTTCCTTAACCTTTTAGGTTAAAAAGAAGTATTTTCTTGATAAAACAATTAACCAAGAGTATTTTTTTTTAACCGAGTAGAAAAAGTTATTTGTAGCAACAGTATGCGAAAAACCAAAAGCAGATAATTTTTATCTTGAAAAGCATGAGATTTTTACTAAACTGAAATTCCAGCATATGGTAGGACATGGTCTGACCTATCGACAGTTGCAAGATTATCCATTCATAACAGAACACCCTGTATGTATACATACATATATATATATATACATATACAGGGTGTCCCTCTTATCTCTGCCACCCATTATAACTCGGTAATTATCGACGTCACAAAAAAATGTTCCAGACAAAAGTTGTACGGTGTGAAGGGGGACATCGACTACGAACAATTTTTTTTTATTTCGGTCGAGGCGCTGACGCACAGTAAAGGTCACCTCCACTTTTTTAAATGGAATGGTACATTTTTTTCAACCAAACCTTGGGTCAAGGTCGTCCAAGGTCATTCAAGGTGAGTATCGATGATACAAATCTAAATATCTCGGATCACTACCAAATATTTGGTAGTGATCCGAGATATTTAGATTTGTATTTCATTTTAATATGTGACCTTGAATGACCTTGAATGACTTTGACCCCCGCATCTTTTTATGCGGCGTGAGGTGCTCCACAAGATGGTTGAAAAAAATGTAACATTCCATTTTAAGAAGCGGAGGTGACCTTCACTGTGCGTCAGTGCCTCCACCGATATAATAAAAAAAATGGTCGCTTTTGATGGCCCCCTTCACACCATACAACTTTTGTCTCCTTTTTCGTCCACAATTTCGTCCAAAAATTGATTCCATTTTCGTCCACATCTCACCTATAAATTTGAGGCTTCATAATTTTTTAATTAACCTCCCGAAGCCACTAGCCGGCCAATGATTTTAGTCAATATTTAGTAGTGTATAAAATCTTAAATAATCTTAACAAAATTTAAAAAAAACAAATTTTTTTTCGAATTCCCGCCAAAAATAAGTGTCTTAACTCATTCGCCGCTCATTTCTTCCGTGTTTCGCAATCGTTTGCTCCGAAAACTGCCGCTTAATTCATCGAGCTACGATTATTGCTCGATTTTCGGCAGCATTTATAAGTCGAACCATCAATTTTCGCGAAACATTTCGAATCGGCATGCACATTTTAAATACAAAAAAAAATATTTTGATAAGGAACTTGAAGCAAGGGCTGGTTTACCCCCTTAAGCTTGCTATTATTCGTTAAAAATGCAAAAATACTTTAGTTTTATCCTCTTTTCAAAGTGTCACCCGTTACGCTCCATTCAATGTACCTCTCTTAAATGTAGGGTGAGGGAAAGAATGAGGGATGGTTCATCCCTTCATTTCTCAGTCAAAGCATTTTTTCCGCCGATGAAAAAAAGTATCTAATAATTTTTAAAAAAACATGAGTTTTTACAAAATCGGGGATATTGCGATATCTGTGGCCCCTAATTCTGACCGCGCAGCCTTCGTATTTGACTCAAAATAAGACTTTTCAAGAGAGGCAAAAATAAAAATTCGACCATTAAGGGGGTGAAACAGAGGTTTTAAAATTTGTTCGAGACAACATATTTTTTTGTCAGATTTGCTTGAAACTTGACGTAAATACTCTACAATACAAATAATTGAACACGTAGTTGAGCATTTCCTAATATTCGACCCTTAAGAGGGTTAAACGGTGAGGTGTTAATGTTTGTATGAGACAAGATATTTTTTTGTCCGATTTACTTGAAATTTGTCATAAATACACCAAAATACAAATAATTAAACATGCATTTCAGTCATTTCCAAAATTTAACCTTTAAGGGGGTTGAACGGGAGTGTTTGTATGAGAAAACATATTTTGTGATCGGATTTTCTTGAAGCTCACCAAATTTATATTATGTATCACACTATATGTGTTCCTCGCTGTTTCGTGCGTGTAGACAGTCACGTTTTACTCTTAACCCCTTAACTGCGGGTTTGTATAGGTAGGCAAAAATACACCAAACAAATATATGTTTAATTATTTATATTGGAATATATTTATGCCAAGTTTCAAGCCAATCTGACCAAAAAATATTTTGTCTGACATAAACTTCGAAACGCAAGTTTCACCCCCTTAAGGGTCAAATTACAATTTTCACCACTTTTGAAAAAAGTCTTATTTTGAGTTAAATATGAAAACTGCGTAGTCAGAATCAGGGGCCATAGATATCGTAATACTGCCAGCAAATCGAAGGTGGACACCAAAGGGATGTTCCTTGTCAGTATAATGAACTACGATATGTACGACGGAATGGCCGTTGATGATGTACTAGAAGGTGTACCTGCTGGAGAGAGCCTGCCCAACGTCCCACGCCCTAGACAGCTGGCGAACTTCTAAGCACCGCTCTAATATATGCGAGATAGCGAGTACGCGAGGTGGATAAACATTCACGCAACTGCCCGACGATTTGTATGCCCCATCGTGAGAGGAGCTCCGCGCTCCAAAGAACACCGGATGAATCATTTCGTACGTGTATATGAAAAAAAAACAACTCGAGCACGGGACACTACGTTGGGATATTCGATTAATTTGCATACAGGTGTGCGTATGTATATGTATATATGGATTCGCTCGACTGTACCAGCTCTCGATTCCCATATATTCCCGCTTACAATCACAGCTCCGACCGCATGTCGTTTATTCAATACGCTCGAGTGTGTAAACGGGGACAACTTATGGAAATGACTTGACTCCGCAGGCCAAAAGGATCAATTTTCGCGTGATTATGATTGAAATGCAAATTTTCAATATTTCGAGGGGACCTGGTGAGCTGAACTTGCTAAATAGGTGAGTTACTCTTGATAGCAATGCCAATTTACGTGTTAAAAGAAATACGGAATTTCGCATAGAAAATTGACGTAAAAAACTTTTCAAAAACAAGTTTTTATTTAGGAGGTACTGTACTAAAAAGTGAAACATAATGTTCGGTGAAATTGAAAATCGAAACAGTAAATCTACAAAAAAGTCCCTTACTTAGTCACTCATCATAGGTGCAAGTACTTGAAAGGTATACAAACGTAAGTATTTTAAAAATATGAAACATACATTTTAAAAGCTTGAGGCTTTTTTTCATAAATTTTGAAGTAGTTTTAGTACTTCTGACGTTTGACGCGTCAAGCTTTTAATTTTTTTAAATTTATTTACATTAAAAATGTTTTATTTAATTTAAAATAAAATAAAAATATTTTTTTTTAATTTAATGAAGTTGAAAATGTATTTCTCATATTTTAACAATACCTACTTCTTCGTATCTTTTAAGTACGTGCACCTATGATGAGGGACCAAGGTAGAGACTTGCTAATAGGTATACTATTAGGATTTTTCAATGTTGCTGAACATTATTTTTACTTTTTAGTACAGTACCTTTCAAATAAATGCTTTTTTAAAAAAGTTTTTTTACGTTTATTTTATTTTATACTTTTTAGTATTGGAATTTGTACATTTATTTGCAATGCCAGACCCCACTTTCCCCTACGCTGATAAATAATATTTATTGGTATCAACTAAATGCGTTTATTGAATCTTTTTTATTTGTATTAACTAAACATTTTGCAATATCAATGTTTTTTTTAAATTTGACTCTACTATTACGGAGACTCATTTCAAATATATTTATTTATTTAAACCAAGATTTATGCAATACTGTCGAGTAACGAGAAGTGTATGTGCTCCTAATAATTTCGGTATTTGTTATTATGCACTCAAACAAATGTTCAAACGTATAGACTAACCGAGTATATTTGGATTTTTTCATTCCAATGAACTATCCAATTCATAGACGTAGTAGTACGCTCCGTGGTCGGAGAGTGGCGCAGGGCCCGGAGGTTTCGCCCGCAAGCATTTGTGCTCTCACAATAATCGAGCATAGTCCGCTAATCGTATCGACACACCACGATTTTTTCCAAATCATGGCTCATGCCCGACTAAGTCTATTACGAATGACGGTGACCCAGAAGGAACATCCTCTTGTATATACCGAAATGGTTGTAGGACAAAATACTTCTTATCATTGTTTACCATTAGGAATAATTAGCCGTCCAGATAAATACACTAATGGAATTAATTCTGGACACCTTTAATATTGTAGAAATTAGTTTTGTTTTTATATTTACGCAGAAAAGGTATATTCTGCTAAGCTGAAATGGTACTATAATGATTTTATTTTGATCTATAATGTTCCTACTTAATATTTGCCTTAATGAGCCTACATTCATAATAGCACAAAATAAAAGTGATTATAACGTAAACATGACAAATAAAAGCGAAATTAAAAAAAAATTAGGTGTCCAAAATAAATCCCACTAGTGTATGTATTTTATATGAGAAAACGAGGCAAATTTGCTGGCTGCAAATCAAAATGATATTAATCAAAATGCAATATTCATTTGATCGAACGTACAGTATATTCAAATTCAAGGCACATTTACTGCATGTAAATGAATATATTTTTATCCAAATATAGCTTTGATACGTTCAAATTAACGATGTTTAACGATTAAATGACTAAACATTGAACTGTCTACATCAAGGAATGCTTGACCAAATAAAAAAAATATATTCGCAACATGTAGAATCATAGCAGACCGTGGTGTTGTTGAAACTCATATATGAGGGATTCTCCGTCAATTCAGCCACTTTTTTTCGACCATCTCAGATCTGCCCCATAAATGGTTATATCAAAGTACTACTAAAAGGCTTTCTACGTGAATTTTTTCAGATTTTTTAATTCAACATTTTAGAAAGTGCCGTTTTTTTTTCAAATGAACAAATCTCGGAAACTAGAAGGAACTGAAAAAATATCTGTGCATAAAAGTTGTAGTTTTGTGTTAGCTTTCGAGCGGACCATTTGAAATAATTTTTACGTTCCGGTAACGCTGATTTTTTACCAAAAAAGGGGGAAATTATTTTTTTTATTCAAAAAGAGCCGTTTTTTGGCTAAAAAAATTACAGAGTATTCCAGTATGTCTGACGATATTGCAAAAAATCGCCAGAGTAGCACGGAGCGAGGTTCCGGTATAAAAAATTAATTTATGTGGTTTTATTTTTTTTACCCTAGAACCTCGATCCGTGCCACTCTGGCGATTTTTTTGCGATATTGTCAGACATACTGGAAGACTGTAATTTTTTCAAACAAAAAAAATGGCCGTTTTTTTAATAAAAAAAATAATGTCCCCCTTTTTGGTAAAAAAAATCAGCGTTACCGGAACGTAAAAATTATTTCAAGTCGTCCGCTCGAAAGCTAACACAAGACTACAACTTTTGTGTACAGACATTTTTTTTCAGTCACTTCTAGTTTCCGAGATATATTCATTTGAAAAAAAACGGCATTTTCTAAAATCTTGAATTAAAAAATCTGGAAAAAATTCACATAGAATGCCTTTTATTTTATTCATTTTTCTTATTAGTTAAATTATTATAATAAAAACTTTTCAACAGTGTTTATCGCTCAGCTCCTCGATGTCATATCGAGATCACACGCATCTCCACTTCTTTTTGTTACACTCACCTACACGATACGAAAAATTGATCGAAATGCTAGTTAGGTGCACGACGTAGCAGCAAGCATGACAAAATTATCCTTTTTTATATGCAAAGATGGGAATCGAAAAATTGCTATTGCTCTTATTGAGGAGCTGTATTTCTTTTTTTTCGTACTGATGAAATAATTGTTCTCCGCATACCGATACGAAAAAATTTCACGGTCGCCTTCGAGTGAAAAACGTGCCTTTAGGCATTATAGAAACGCGGCCGGCGTTTTGTAACGCAGCGTGGGCGAGCAACAATTTCCCACGATGTATGAAGTTCATCGCGTCGTCTGGAAGCTGTCACCCGTATTATCTGTATATAATATACGTGTATACATATATATATACACATCGAGGCTGCGTGTATATATTACCCATACGCACGTCTGCGTAGCTTCATCATCAGGAGGAAACCAGAAACCGGTCCTTCGGGACCGATCCGTTATTACGTTAAGTGGCTGTCACAAATTTGACCTTAATTGCGGGAGTGATAAATGGCGCGCGCGTTACGCACCAGAACCACCACCGGGCTCTCCGCGAGAGAAAGACAGATACGGAGAGCGAGAGAAAACGAGAGAGCGGGTGGGAAGGCGAGAGGGAGATAGAACAGAGAGAAAGAGCGAGGATAAAATTGGGGTGGTATTTTGACTGACTGTAGGCTGTCAAGACCAAATGGGGCTCTAGCTAGCTTTGCTGGATCACTCGGAACTGGCGTCGCAACGTCGCCACTTTATCTATACCATTTTAGCAATTTCCATGTACGGAAAAAAGCCCTTACAAAATAGAAAAAAAGAAAATGGTTTGCCGTTGGTTGGCTAATTTTTTTAAGTCCTCGGAATTGAGTTCCTCAGGTTGTAATTAAAAGATGCAAATGTCAACTTAAGGCCTTAGGCCACAGTAACGAGTATAAAATCGTGTGCGAATTTAACAATGTTTCTTCGTTTGATAAAGTGATTCACACATAAAATTGATTACACATCTATTTAGTATAAATATCAAGCTGTTAGTGAATTTTTTTTTTTCGATGTACAAAATGGCCGACTACTAATATTTTCTTTTGTTGTCTTTTTTTACGCGCTCCGCGGTGACATTTAGCATCCTCAGTTTTTTACCTAGAACAAGAAACAAAAATTCTCGGCAATCTACATTAGAATACCAAGAGAAGAACGTACGGAATTTAAAAAATATTGTTTTATTCAAAAGTTGTAGGTTTTTGAACTTAAGAAAGGAATTATCAGTGAAAAATTTCGTTATAACTGCTCATGAACTACTCATAAACGAAACGCTTTTGATTAATCAGAAATTCCGTACGTATTTCTTGCGAAATGCAATTAGGAACGTGACTTTTAAGTTTGAAGTAAATCGAGTGAAAATTGTTGAAGTTATTTTTCACGCCAATTGGAAAAAAGCTGTTTCGAGAAGTTTTGAGTAGTTGGCCATTTTGTACATCGAAAAAAAAAATTTATATTTTTTCTAACAGCTTGACATTCATTCTAAATAGATGTGTAATTATTTTTATGAGTGAATCACTTTTTCCTACGAAAAAATCTCGCCTTCTCGCCCCCCCCCCCCCCGTTTCCAAAACTTCCGAAATCGATATTTTTTGGAAAATTATAACCCCTGAAAAAGGGGAGATAAAAATATAAAAAAATGGTGTGGATATTCCTTTCATGGGGTAGGTACAATTTTACAAAAAAAAATCAGGAAAACCAAAAATGGTCGGGATCACGGGCTAGGAAATGGCGTGGAATATCCCATATACATTATAATTATCTATAATTATATATACATTATAACTATCTGCTCTATGATTATCGTCATTGGTTGTCTTTTTTCCTTTCGCACATTACAACTGTTTTTGTCAGAGTGTCTAAATCTCTACCCAAAGCGATGCCGATCAACCGTGGCAGGCAGTTCCCTCTTCAGGATTCATTTCGACCGGACCTTCCCCCCCCCCTAACGTACTTCTTCCCGCGTTATTGTCGCCCCATCCATAAAGTACAAACTCCGACCGCGTATGCATCGCGGCAAAAAAACTGCTTGCATAGTTGACCGCGATGAACATCGCGAGCGGTCGCTTTTTTTCACATTTTACGCGAATACACGCGTCTTGGCGAGGGCAGCGGCATACGTGATATCGCAACGGGCGGACAGGTCCACTTTTCAAACGGAGCGTACGCGGTTGCACGAGAAGATGAGGAAAGAGAATGAGAAAGGAGGATAACGATGTAGAGCGGGAAAATCATGAGCGGGAGAGAGTTGAAATTAAGTTGAGCGAACCGCCGTTGAGAACGTAAGTGCGCGCGCGGGATGACGCGCGCTTATGGGGTAGACACACGCGAGAGATCAAAGGTGCCGCGAGTGAGTGACGGAAACCAGCTGGCGGAAGATGTGCACAAGTACGAGACGACATATAGCATGTGCATGTACATATATTTGTCTCTATGTATGGCTGGGTGTGTACGTGTCCCACCAGATTTATCTCGCCCTCGGGATGAAGTATACACACAAACACACACACACACTTAATCGCAAGTATATATATATATATATATATATATATATATATATATATATATATATATATATATATATATATATACATGTGTGTGTGTGTGTGTGTGTGTGTGTGTGTGTGTGTGTGTGTACACACACACACACACATATATATATATATATATATATACACTTGCGATTAAGTGTGTGTGTGTGCTTGTGTATGTACATATTTGTATGCATACATGTATGTGCATGTGTATATAAATATGAATGATATATGATATCGTGTTGAGCTCTCTCGGACGAAGAAATTAAAATTTCCTTGGCACTCGTGCGCGCGCACACGTGGTCTCCGACGTTCCAGAAAATGGTTTCACGCCTCATCACATTCGTCATGCCCATATCACACAGTTCTATTTCCCTGTCTCCCTCCCTTTCTCTCTCTCTCTCTCTCTCTCTCTCTCTCTCTCTCTCTCTCTCTCTTCCTATTTTTCTCTTCCTACTGGACTACTCTATCACTATTAACCATTCCCAAATTATAATTGAACTACACGATAGACGTGGCAGGCATTCTCAAAATGATGTGTTCAGACAATACTCGAACGAAGTTAGTTCTATTTTTTATTCGTGTAAAATTGTATTATTATATGATTGATTGATTAATTATTAATGAAATAATGAATATATAAAAGATAATGCATTGTGAAGTGACTATTATGTTACGAAGCCAGATTTATTTTTCATTTGTGTAAGATTGTATTATCGATTGATTATTTGATTATTCATTAAATAACTAATATACGATTGATACTATATTGTGAAGTTACGATGATATTATGATGTTGGATTTATGTTTCATTTGTGTAAGATTCTATCATTAATGCATGATTTAGTTATGAATTAAGTAATTAATATGCAATTTATGGTATGTTATTTTTATTTTCATTTGTGTATGAGAATGGCAGGCACTTTCGATATGCTGCGTTGAGAGAGAACTTGAATGAAGTTGATGTCATTTTTCATTTGTGTGAGATCACTTGATCTACTGTTTAGTACTGATCCGATTATCTGATGATGCTCACCAATATTTTGTATTCTTTTGTATTTTTGATAATGAGTTTTTTTATTCGTACATATACCGACATTACATCGCTTTTTATTTTGTATTATTCGTTTCTCTTTTTTTTTTATATTTACTATACCCGTATTGGCGTTTTCGATTATCAATTGAATTTTTTTAAATATTCATATATCGTATAGCTACATATTACGTGTACTCACTGAACTTTGATATTAGCATTATAGTAATTTTGCATTTGTATTGTGTGTTAGTAATTAGTTTTTTTTTGTATGGATGTTATGTGCATTGATGTTGATGTGATGTGCAATGATGTTGATGTGATTAGTTAGTTTTTTTTGGATGAATGTTATGTGCAATGATGTTGATGTGAATGTTATGTTGCCTTGAGGCAAACATTTGACCGAAATGTTTGCCTCAATGATTTTTCGAGGGGATACAAATATATATTATATTAATCGACGAATCTATCAATCAATCGAACTCTCTTCCCACCTTCAAGGACGTTCGTTCCTTCGCGCACGAAGAGAGAAAAGGTGAGCTTGGCCAAATCCAGTTTGAAATTACGAGGCTGTCAGTGAAGATTATAAATACCATTGGGCTTGTGTCGAACTGGGAAATTTTAACTCGTTTGTATTCTGGCAAAATTGCAACACTCCACTGAATCACAATATGTGAGAAAAAATGCGCCGAGATTCACGAAGATCCTTGTCCACGAAGGATTTCCTCGCGGCTAATCCTTTACAGTTTCTTTTCCAGAGACCTCGGTTGACAACAGGTTAGAATGGAGAAAAATTGAGAGGAAGGGAAGAATAGAGCAAAAGGGTGGTAGAGAGAGACGAAAGTGGAGAAAAGAGAAAGAAGATAGAGAAAGAGAGACACAGAGGGAAAAAGGTAAGAGTAGAGTCAAAACGACAAAAACCATTCGCTCTCGACAAAAGATTGTTACGAAGAAAAATGATTGGTGCCGGGGGAGCAATTGTGGCCGTATTGTCGTCGCTTTTCTGACCCGAAGTTTTTCATACCAGGCGCGGCACGACGTCCTGTGTGTATGGTCGAGGAGGAAGGCCACGTGCGGAAATGATGTCCTTAAGGATGTGTCGAGAAAACGCGTTGAGCGAGCTTTCATTCGACGTTTCTTCAACGTGTGTTCTTTTTCATTTTTCCTCTTTCATGTGCCAGAACATTGCAGCCATTTTGTATTTGGACCACAGTGGTTAGACGAGATTGGCAGATCGGAAACGACAGACCGACAGGAGGTGGTTCTCGTCTGTTCTTTTACTACGAGAAAAAAGACTGGTCCCGGTACCCGAGTGTGTATATATATATACATTTGTAAATATGTATGGGACATTTCACACCATGTTACTGAGCCCGTGACCGCGACCATTTCTTGTTTTCCTGATTTTTTTTTTGTAAAATTGTACCCCATGAAAGTAATATCAATACCATTTTTTTTAGATTTTCATCTCTGCTCTTTTAGGAGTTATAATTTTCCGAAAAATGTCGATTTCGGTAGTTTTAGAAACGTTTAAACGCTGATAACTCCTGGAATAATTGAGTTATTGACAAATGTCACTATATGATTTTGTTTCATGTTAAAGCATACTTTTGTTGGTAAATATGTGAAAAAATTATCTATTATCAATGTCAAGGTTTTTTTGCTTTTAAAGTGAAAACCATTTTTTATAGATGATAGCCATTTTTTATTTAAAAAAAAAATCTCTAAGATAGAGTGACCCATTCTATCATTTTTAAGACTAGTCCCATTGTGGGCCCATTTTTGAATAGTTGTGTTGAAAAAAAAAACCGATTTTTTATTCAAAATTATTTGTTTATGTTGAATTCCGCACAAATTAGAAGTAAACCTTTTCAGGCCTGACGAAGCCGAATTGGAAATCACAAAATCATTGATAGCATTATTGGAGATTAATATGATATAAATCTTCTCAAAAAAAAATATATAAATAGAAGAAAAAATGGGCCCGCGATGAGATAAGTCTTAAAAATCATAGAATGGGTCACTCTATTTTAGAGAATTTTGTGAAAAAAACTAAAATATGGCAATCATTCTTGTTTAAATAGTTTTCACTTCAGAAGCAAAAAACCGTGACATTGATAACATATATTTTTCATATTTTTTAACAAAAGTATGCTTCAAAATAAATAAAAATCTATATAGTGACATTAGTTGATACCTCAATTAGTTCAGAAGTTATCAGCGTTTGAACGTTTCCAAATCTTCCGAAATCGACATTTTTTTGAAAATTATAACTCCTAAACGAGAAGAGATGAAAATCTAAAAATTGGTGTGGACATTCGTATCGTGGGTTACAATTTTACAAAAAAAAATTAGGAAAACCAAAAATCGTCGGCGTCACAGGCTAGGTAAAATGGGGTGGAATGTCCCATATATACTCGTAATCCTTGGTTTTTACTTCCACCCCTTTTTCCCCGCATTCCTTGTCTTTTTTTCAACTATTTCTCTCTTCTCGGAGGAGGCTCTCTTTAGAAAATGAAGAATTGATGGTCTGCGAAAGGCGAAAGATCCTGATAGTTGATCTCGCGTGTGAATAGAGATGGGAGTCGAATCTGAAGATCTCGAATGAGATCAAAGAAAAAGTTAGAGATGGAAGTGAAATCGACGTGGAATTGAAGAAAATCATACGGGTCCCGCCAACGAGGATTTTTTATGGATGATGGTAGTTATGCGACGAGCTAGGGATATATATATATATATATATATATATATATATATATATATATATATATATATATATATAGAGAGAGAGAGAGAGAGAGAGAGAGAGAGAGAGAGAGAGAGAGAGAAAGAGAGAGAGAGCTGGGCACGAGAAAACCACCACGTGTGCGCCAGGTCCGGGCCAAGGTACCGATATACATAATGCAGTAGGCATTGTAAGCCGCGCCTTTCCTGCATACAATACTTACCAACCGATATGCATTCCATTGTTATCGCTCGAAATAAGCCGAGAGCTCGCGACTCATCTCTCCTCGATGCAAGTACATTATCTCTCGTATATAACATAATACACATTATATATACCGCGACGCGTTATAATAGTCGACGAACACACGAGCTCATACATTTACGAAGTCAAAAAAAGGAAGCCTCGCGAGAAGCCTCGCGCGAGAGTAAAACGAACGAGCTGAGGATTTCTTAACGCTGAGGACCTCCTGCGAGAATGTGACGTCTGTGTCAACCCGCGGGACCAACGGGGTATGAGAAATGAGCCTCGAGATTAGGTGAGCGTTGCCACGCACTCACACTCACATATTTGACATTTAAACAGCCACTCTTAAAATCCAAAGATAGCACGTGAGGAGAGCGCTGTTCCAGAGTGAAAAAAAAAAATATAAATTACGACGGAGAACTAATAGTCGGGGACTTGACGCTCTCTGTGCAGGAGATCCCACTAAAAATAAATACCCGCTCTCTCATCATCGTCGTAAAAAATATTCATAGAATTTTGGTTGGCTACGCGGTGGCTCCGATCCTATATGTGTTTATTGTGCAGTGTGTATATGACAGAGAGAAACGTAGGGCTTACTGTTAGAGCATCGCAGGGGCTGGGAGCCCTTTTTATTTCTTCATGTCCGGCTGTGGCAGCGGAGCATTCACGTCCGTATCGCTATTCTCGTCACTGTGGGATTTAAAAATTTGGAATAATTCCGGATAATGACAGTCGGTTGGTACTGTGAGACGGGGTTAAATTAACACTAGGAGTAACTTTGACAGTTTTTGGGGCTACCCTAACCAGGCACCAAAATACGGTTTTTAAAAGACTTTTCTAATTATTTTCTAACGTTTTCTTTATTGTTGCTGAAATTTGTTGTCCAAGTTTATTATAATGTTGCTCAAGTTAATGTTGATCTCAATGATAATTATAAGACTGATTAAGTGCCTATAATAGTACCCTGCGTAGGTACTTGATATTTTGATGTAAAATGTTTCCTTAAGGCGTTACCCCCACTTGTAGCGCAAAAAAGGCCTTTTTCATGAATTTTTTTTTAAGAAAACTCCAAAACTTTTTTAATCGTTCAATATACCATCTTAAAGAACACATCTTGAAGAACTTTCAGTAATTTTTTTATTGAAAAATATTACATTGTTTAGTGGCAAATGGCCGTCAATGAAATAATGTTTTTATATACACGGTTTGCGGTGACCAACATTGCGGCGAAGTGGATCATCTGAAAAAAAAATGCGGATGGATTTAGTCAAATATAAGTATAAACTAGTCTTTAATCGAAGGATTTTAAAAAATATTCATTTTTCACAAAATGGCGGACAGTCAAAGTTAATGGTTCGATTTTAACGAGAAAAAACGGCCGTTTTTTGGCTATAAAACGGCCATTTTTTCGAAAAAAAAAATCGAACGATTAAAGACTACATTTTTATGTATTAAATAAGCCTGCAAAATTTCAAGAAGATCGGTTCATTAGTGTTCGAGTAATCTTGGTCACCGACTTCAGAAATGCCATTTTGAGAAAAACGCGTTTAAAGTTTCTCCTTCAACGCTCTTTCAACGCGGATTCTTCTCTTTCAACGCTCATATCTCAGTCAATTTTGTTCGGATCGACTTGAAATTTTCAGGACATATTCTCAGATACTTATACTTCAAAAAAATGCAATAAAAAAAATCGATTTTTTCAAAATCACAAGTGGGGGTAACCCCTTAATAAAGATGACAATATGATTGTAAAAAATCGTTGGTTTTTATTTAATTCCATGTATAATGCATAAAATTTTAAATTTTTGTATCCAAATGATGTCATTAGGATATCAAATATTAAATTTTTGTATCCAAATGATGTCCTTAGGATAGGAATATTAAATTTTTCTATCCAAATGATGTCATTAGGATATCAGATATTATATTTTTGTATCCAAATGATGCCAAAGTAACGCTGAATCTTTGACATAAGTTGCATTTCAATGCCTTGTCAAAGAAACCCCACACTCGAGATTCCTTTGACCCTTTTTTTTTAATATAAAATTGTGGGGTGGGGGCTTGACTTTCTTATACATTTGATAGCCACATGACACATTATTCTATTAAAGCGAAAAGAGTTGAAATTTAGGACGTTAAAAAAATCCCACGGTTTTCGAGATAAAAATCATCTGCTTTTGGTTTTTTCGCATGCCATTTTTACAAATGATAACTTTTTTGACCCGGTTTCTAAAAATATATTTTTGGTTATTTGTTTTATCTAGAAAAGGCTTCTTTTTAACCTTATATCTTAAGGAAACTTTATGAAAAAAGATCTTATGCAGAATTTTCATACAAACCAACTCGAACATTTGACTTTGATAGCCTGCGGTAAAAAAAAAATGTACCACGCATATGGTGCCAATGACTTAAAAAAGTTGCTCACAAGGAACATCCTTCAGGTGACACCCTTCGATTTTGTTCAAATTTGGATATGTTATAAAGCACCGAAAAGTAAGCGATACGTATTTTTTTCATCGGCGGAAAAACGGTTTACGGGGTGAAACCATCCCTCGGAAAAAGGCATCTCTAGGGGTAATATAGCAGTTTCACACACAGAGTCCCCCGATTTTAATAAACAAAAACGAAAATTCTTCTAATCCGAAGCAATGAAAAATCCACTATAGTGCCATTGCAAAAAAATTAAGGGGTGAACCACCCCTATATTAAGGTGTGGTTTCACCCCTTTAAACCGTTTTTCCGGCGATTAAAAAAAAAGTATCGCTTACTTTTCGGTGCTTTATAACATATCCAAATTTTAACAAAATCGAAGGGTGTCACCTGAGGGATGTTCCTTGTTAGTTATTGTCGATTCTTTTCGAGGCGAAACTTTTTTCAAAAAAATAACATAAAGCCAAAAATCTCGAAAACCGTGTGACTTTTACTAAACTGAAATTCCAGCATATAGTAGGACATGATCTGACCTATCGACAGTTGCAGGATTATCCATTGATAACACGCCACCCCGTATAGCATACCAATGTGAACGAGACTCTTGGAGGATATACGGAAGATGTAACGTGACACTCTTCGGGTTCTGGAGCCGACACACCATCGACAGAGCACACACGCCCCGACGACGACGTCGTCGCAGGCTCTCTCCTTCCGCCCGTGTACTTTATGACTGGTGGCTGCGCTCCTAGGTATAAACACACGCCCGCCAAGGCGATAACCTGAACGAAGTTACCCTGCGCTCTTGTCGAATCGTTCGATAGACGGTGGACGACCGACCTTATAACGTAATTCTTCTACGGTCCTGTCCCTCTGTCCTTCTCTTTTCTCCCTTCTTCCAAAGGAATACACTCTTGCACGGAGTCCACGCTAGAATAGGGGAGGGTCATCCACGGTGATACGGAGCAAGGCTCTCGTTCCTGTATACACACACGACGCGCCCACTGAAACGATCGACCCAGCACGAGGGCATTCCTGACCTCGCCGATTTCTACCAAGATTGATGGTCCTCCTGAGCAAGAACTCGGTAGTTTACATCAAGTTATACCTCCTCACATCGGTACTGTATGTATGGGTACTTTGGTACTTTATCGCGATAAAGGCGCATTTATGGGTATACATAGGAAAAGGGCACTTTGAAACCACTGTATCCATGTAACGTTGCCTATCAGCACATCCGGCTGTTTTGCGGAAAGTCCTTAGATGGTTATGCCTAGTGTGAATGTCGAAAAATCACTTTTTTCAAAACCAATATGTTTTGACAGTATATTTGTCAATATATTTTGACAGTATATCTGTCAATATGTTTCGACAGTATATTTGTCAATATATTTTGACAGTATATCTGTCAATATATTTTAAAGTATATCTGTCAATATATTTTGGCAGTATATCGGTCAATATATTTTGACAGTGTATCTGTCAATATATTTTGACAGTATATCGGTCAATATATTGTGACAGTACGCTGTCAATATATTTGGACAGTATATCTGTCAATATGTTTTGACAGTATGTCTGTCAATATATGTTGACACTATATTTGTCAATATATTTTGACACTATATCTGTCAATATATTTTGACAGTATATTTGTCAATATATTTCGACAGTACGCTGTCAATATGTTTTGACAGTATATTTGTCAATATATTTCGACAGTACGCTGTCAATATGTTTTGACAGTACACTGTCAATATGATTTGACAGTACGCTGTCAATATATTTTGACAGTATATCTGTTAATATATTGTAACAGTATATCTGTCAATATATTTGTACAGTATACCTGTTTGACAATATATCTTACAAATGTTTCGTGAAAATGTCAGATTTATAGGCTGATAGGCAGATAGACAGGTGTATAGGCTGTCGTGTTGACGCCCGTCGGAACGCTCGGAGAGTCGTACGAAACTTTAAACGCTTTTTTTTTCTCAAAAGTACGATTTCAAAGTTGATGAGCAAAATATCTCAAAAACTACTACATGGATCGTCCTGAAATTTGTAGGGCTTTTCCTAGAAGTAAAAACATAGTATTTGAGCAATACATTTTTTTCTATGTATACTTTCGATTTGATAAACGGAAAATGTACTTTTCGCGAAGAAAACAAGACTCTCACTTTGAACACGCGCTATTTTGTTTTAATTTGATATTTCGGAAATTTCTTTGATTAATCATGGGATAAACTAATGTACTAACAGACCAGTTTGTTTTTTTTTTTATATTAAATAACCTGGTTCGGAAGGTCATTGCTCACCGAAAAATACGTCTTCATAAGGTGCTTCCCAAACATCGGGTGTAAATCGATTATAATGAAATATTTTAACTCAAAAAGAAATTGCAGAGTGTTCTTCAGATGATACTTTTTGACATACCCAATTTTTGTAGAAATTTATCATCACAATGTCCGATAAAAAAAACTCCCAAAACTGAGTTTTCGACTGTTGATACTAGGCATACCCCGTTAAATTTATTTCATCAAGCAATTCGTTGATTTTGGCGACAGGATAACCTCGAAATTGCCTTCATATGAATTCATTTACTTGAAGGGGATTTTGAAGACATTAAGGGTTGCATAATATTTCAACGTTGGAATCTGCTGGAATACTCTCTCCAACGTTGGAGAACATTGGTGACGCAATTACAAATGGTCCGAAGTCAAATCTCGAATGGACTTTTCTTAATATAAGAAACCAAACATTTTGGTTCTCAACAACTTTGGTTCATAATTGAAGTGTATCATCAAAGGGACAAATTCAAGAATTCTTGAATACAATTCTCAAATGAATTTTCAGAAATATCAGTAAAAACAGATTACTGTTTAGAAAAAAAATTCATTCCATATTGACTTTGGTCCACACTTGGCGTTGTTAAATCAAGTTTCTCGGCTGGGCTTTTGAGATTGTTAGCCACGTTCACTAATTTTTATAAATTTTACATTTTCATTTGTCGCACATTATTTGGGAAATTTTATTTCACATCCACCATGGTCAATACTCAAAGTGTAATAATAGAATTTTGTCCTTGTTACTATTAATCTTGGGAAGAAAAGAAAAGTGTGCCGAAAGTGACGGAGATGGAGATAGGGGGAGAGAAAGAGAGAAGAGCGAATAACTCGCGATCCCTCGACACGCTCATTCTCTCCCTTCGTCGCAGCGGTTTTTCCCCAACACAACAACAGGCGACTCCTTCCGCAACATTCGTTTCTTTTTCTTCCGCACCGCAACGGCCATACACCATAGGAACGTCGAGAGGAGCGGAGAACGATAGATTTCCGTGATCTATGTCGAAGATTAAGATCGTATTGGAACCGCCGGCAAAGTAGCTACAACTGTCCGCCCTTGGCTCGCCTCCGATATATCTCGCCAGCGGGGGAGGAGGACCGAAGCTTATTTCTTATTGTGAAAAGAGGGGCCGGGGCGAAAAAGCGAGAAGACTAGTACGCCCATCGAGCGCGAGCGCGGTAGTAAAGTATAGCCCGGAGCTCGAAGATAGCCAAAAGAAATCCAATTTGTAGATTATTTGTACGTCGGATTGCTCCCTCGAGCGTTGGGCGAGGAAGAAAAGCATTGTTGGAAAACATGGTCGATGCATGTACATGCATATATATATATATATATATATATATATATATATATATATATATCGAGGGAAAGGTTATTGGGAAGACGTCGACTTCGAGGACCGTCCTGTACCCAAAACCAACGATACGTTCAAAAAAACTTTAAGGGTCGTCCTCAAAACAGCCAGATGACATGACAACTAACATTGCATGGACAGCCCGTGTTCAAAATGTAATCCCCCATTTATATAATGGGCGATTGCATTTTGCAAAATGAGCAGTGCCAGTTGAACTCTGCCGTCCTCTGATTACGATTTTATATGCTCGTATATGTATATAGTGATATGTATATTATGGTGGCACAAATTAGAGCTCTATTTTTGCCCTTTTTCTCACCCTCCAATTATCTGCTTTAAAGAAGAAAAAAAATTGTCGCCGTAGCTGCAAGCGGACAAATTTTCGTTAAAAAAAACGATTTTTTTTTCGTCCACTTTTCACCCGTGTATTTTACGTTTAACAATTTTTAAATTAACCTCGCGAAAGCTCTAG
The DNA here is from genome assembly GCA_963210295.1 of Ophion ellenae. Lineage (NCBI taxonomy): Eukaryota > Metazoa > Arthropoda > Insecta > Hymenoptera > Ichneumonidae > Ophion > Ophion ellenae. The sequence goes on along the minus strand of OY723391.1, from coordinate 23,618,674 downwards.
CCGGCCAATGAATGTGGTCGCTCAAGGTTTTCGAAATGTATAATTTCGTGACTGTGGCGAGACTACTACCTCAAGGGGTTAAGCCACTCTAGAGGCCGAAAAAATAGGCTTTTTGGGGATTTTTTTTCAGAAAAACTACAAAATAAATCGAGATTACGAAAAAGGGTGTTTATCATCCATATCAGTGACTGTATACAATAATTTTTTTGAAGCGATTAATTTCAAAATAGCGGCTATGCAGCGTTTATCTCCAAACTGCAATTTTTAAGTTGGCCGGAAACATAACTCAGACATTTTTCAACCGATTCACTTGAAATGTTGAATATATCTGGAAAAATACATTGTCTATGGAAGTACGTAGGATTTTTTATTTATATTGCACAGTTCATTTGTTATTAACAATTATCTGATGATTTTGTAGGCGAATTTTTCACTTTCCAAAAATTCACCTCACAAATCATCAAAGTTGCCTCAAAAAAAAATTATTGCATACCATCATTGATACGTATTATGAACACCCTTTTTTGTAATCTCGATTTATTTTGTAGTTTTTCTGAAAAAAAAATCCCCAAAAAGCCTATTTTTTCGGCCTCTAGAGTGGCCTAAGGCCTTAAGGGGAGGGTAGGGGTTTCAGCGTGAAAAAAAACACTTTTTTGCGATTTTTTTCATCTATATGGATAGAGTAAATTCGTTAAAACCTTTTGTACATTGTTAAGTGTCATTTCAAGAACATTCCGTCAAATTTGTACGCGAAAATATCCACAAACAAGCCGGTGACAAAGCTTTTCCAAGAACGCCTTTGGTAAAACACGATTTGCGGTGTTCACTGTATCTCAGCTGGAAATTATCTGAAATCAAGTACCATTAAAATTTAGTCAAAGTATCATCAGATCCTCCCCCCAACGGTCTTTGATAATTTTTTTTTTTCATTCCTAAATTTTTGGTGGTCATGTAAAGTGAAAAGTGCTATTTTGCACGAGAAATTCCGCCATTCTGGGGGTGGAAAACTCCCTCAATGTAAAAAAAACCTCAAACTACCCGTTGGGGGTAGGTTTTTTTATATGTAGAAAGTGTGTACCAAGTTTGAAATAAATCGGTCATGTAGTTTTCAAATAACAGTGAACACGGACTTTGAAAAAGTGGTTTCGAGAAAAACGCGTCACCGGCTTGTTTGTGGATATTTTCGCGTACAAATTTCACGGAATGTTCTTGAAACGACACTTAACAATGTACAAAAGGTTTCAATAAATTTACTCTATACATTTAGATGAAAAAAAATCGCAAAAAAGTGTTTTTTTTTCACGGTGAAACCCCTACCCTCCCCTTAAGAGCCAGCCGGTACTTTTGGCTCGATGTCGTGGTACAGGCGTTCTCCCGTCAGACTCTCCACTGCACATAATAGCGAGATCGGAGCATGAAAGAAGCCCGAAAGCACGTTGATGGTCTGTGGTACACATTTCGCACCGTTTATAATCTTTTCCACTAGAGAATCTGCGGAATCCTCTTTCGGTATATACGCGGCTGGTCATTCCGGCGTGATGATTCGACGGGTTCTGTCGTTCAATGTTCGATCCCCCGTAGATCCGTATGTCTCAGAGGAGGTCGAGAGAGAGAGAGAGAGAGAGAGAGAGAGAGAGAGAGAGAGAGAGAGAGAGAGAGAGAGAGAGTAGGCAAAAAGATCCAGGAAATAGTTGAATAGCAGCCGTGTAGTCCGGGGAAAAGTGGCAAATCGAGATTTTGGATCGATGGCGCTCTGAGACTCCAGCTCTGGCTTCGTGGATAGAGGTTGGTGGGCGAGAGAGCGACAGGGGCCACTGCTGGTACTGAGGGTTTCACCTGACAGCGGGGCGACGTAAGCCCTGACAGAAGGAAGTGACATGGCAGTATATAATATTTGAATGGACAAGCGGACAGGCATAGTATATAAAAGCATACTGTCCTTCTCCCTTCCTCACTCTCTCTCTCTCGCACTCTTTCTTTATCCCTTTGTGGCCTGTCGCTCGAGGGTGTAGTAAGTAAGTACCCCGTAGGGAGATGTAATCCGGACTGAGCTGCGATTTGTTTGGCTGTCGTTAGCGTAGCTGGCATGCCGGCTAATCACCAAGGCATTGTCGGGTAATGGATCTCCGGAGCTTCCCATCTCTCTCTCTCTCTCTCTCTCTCTCTCTCTCTCTCTCTCTCTCTCTCTCTCTCTCTCTCTCTCTCTCTCTCTCTCACACACTCTCTCCCCCCCCCGGATTACGATCCCTCATCTGATACGCGCTTATTTTGCGGATGACGTGCACATACGTACATCACTACACTCCGAGTACATTGATCCATCGATGCTTTCACGTAGTTCTTCTTCGAAATGATTTCGCCAGCTTCCCTCAAAGCAGCTACGATTTTGACAGGCCGCTCTCGCAGGCTGCTTGCTCATCGTTGTTTCGTTTCGTCTTGGCCGCATTAGGGTGCGAGGCATTCTACCCGACGAAGTTTTCCATCGTACAACCGGAATTATCGGTATACGTACATAATCGCTTGTACGCGGCAAAGGGAAAACTCGAGCAACTGGAAACGTCATTGAAACTGCAAAGCGAGCTGTAATCCTCAAAAGGGCTCGCGGGGAGAGGACCAGGGACCGGAGAGTGAGCCACAAACGTTGTAGAGGCTAATACTTGTGTATCTCATCCCTTTTTTCCTCATGCTTGACGTTAATTAGCACGAATATACGGGACGCGATAGAGTTCAACGGGCATTGTGCGCTCTGTATCCGCTTACGCGTTTCCTCTGGTGCTGGCAGATGTTTTTTTTTGCGAAATCTCGCATGGATTGCTCGAGGCTATATATATATATATATATATATATATATATATATATATATATATATATATATATATATATATATATATATATGTATACACATTTATATACAGGGTGTTCCGTTATGCACGTTATGGTCAGCGGAAGACCAATACTTCTGAGACCTCGGGGTAGATACCTGAGTAAAACGTCTGTGCACCAGAGAATTAGAAGAATATTGTGTAGCTTAAGGGGGGAGATACCTTTAGGCCAGGAAAAATAGCTGGTTTTCATGATTTTGTTTAAATACGCAGAATATGAATCAAGAAATAGTGAGAAATGTTAAAACTCGATTAAATGGTTCACTTTGAAATGCAAAGATTGAATTTTCCGAAAAAAATGGCCACATTTTGCGATAAAAAATACTTTTTTCTTATTGTCAAAAACACTTATGGTCATATTTTAGACAATAAGCTTAGAAATATATATATCAAATTTCATCAGAATCGGTCGAATAGTTTTTTAGGTATCTGTCACGCCAGTTTTAACTATGCAGATTAGAAGACCGCGCCATTTTTAAAGATTAATGGAAAAAATACCATGTAACAGCCAAAAGTAGTAATAAAACATACCCCAAGACTCAAAGATGGTGAAGAAATCTTCCATCAAAACAAAATCTTGAAAATCAGCATATTTTTTCCTCGTCTAACGGTATCTCCCCCCATAAAACGGCTGTGAACGCAACGAAAGTTAGGTTAGATCGCCAAAGTGTGCGTATGAAGTGATAAAAAACAGTTACAATCGGGAATGGTAATACGTAAAAGCCCGAAAAGGTATACGTTGGAACTCAAAGTGAGAAAATCAAAAAGCCGTCATGCGTAAAGAACATATTGGAGCCGTTATATCAACGTAATGTTGGCTATCAGCACAACTCGCTGCTGGATGGACCGTAGTTTAAACTTATTATTGACTTTGGAGACCGGACGGTCCTTGAAGACGAAAGTCCTTAAAATTATCATTCCCCATGTGCATGTACGCCAGTTTATGCATACTCCTATATCCGCATAAATTGTTCGCTACAAACACACGTGTACACGCACACAATGCATAATACTGTATCGAGAAACGTGAAATACATGGACGCCCTGCATTACGATGCGTCCGGTTTTAGCCAATGCCTGAAAACATATGTACATTGAACTTTGATACGCGTGTATCTTTGAACAGTTCATCATAGTGCGAGAGACCTAAATATATATACATATATGAAATGTTTACATCCATATATATATATATATATATATATATATATATATATATATATATTTACGTATGTGTATGTATATCCGTGTAGAGCGTGTTTAAACTTCTATGGAGATCAAAGCGCCCCTAAAGCAAGAAACGAGGAGTAAATTATGATCACCTCGCAAACCCCGGACCCGCGGCGTTCTCTTTATATATTTTCGCGAAACACCTGCAGCCTCGTGCTGTTCCCGCTTTTCCATCGCATATACACACACACACATACATATACATATATGTACATATGTATATATACATATATACGTGTGTGTGTGTGTGTGTGTGTGTGTATATATATATATATATATATATATATATATATATATATATATATATATATATATATATATATATATATATATATATATATATATATATACACACACATATGTATGTATGTATGTATACATATGTCCATGTGTGTGTGTATGTGTAAATAAATACGTACAAGTATAGAGCGAGACTTTCGCGGATGTGCACTATCCGCATACATGCATAATAAATATCACACGTATATTCGCGTGCGCTACAGTTTAAGCGCATCGTTATAAGTTCAACTCATTCTTCACTATTCTTTTTTTGCGATCTCTTTCGCTCCTTGTTTCATCGTTCCCTTGGCGCGCAGGAACATAATTTACCTTTTGACAAGGTGTGCACGGAACGTTCCGCGCGCGCGAAAAGCGTATGCTGCTGCAGTAAAATGAATGTAAAACCTGCATGTATATATATATATATATATATATATATATATATATATATATATATATATATATATATATATATATATATATATATATATATATATACATATATATATATATATATATATACATATATATATATATATATATATATATATATATATATATATATATATATATATATATACGGGGGGGGGGGGGGGGCGAAGGGGGTGAAAAAGAAAATGCCTACCCTTATTTCAGCCGTCGACTATTGATAAAAATGGGAAGTTATTTACCCTGGCAAGAAGATTAAAAAACCTTGTCTTGTCTTATCCTTGGCCAACATTTGTTATAATTTTGCGATAATTAACAAAAAAGCCAGAGCTTTGGCAACCGACTCTAGAGATGGCCTCTTTATTTTTGCCTTTTCGTGCATCCAACAAAATGCAAGAAAAAACTATTCCCCATCGAATGAACAGTCGGAGACTGGAAAAAGGAAGATTGTTTTTACACCCGCTTCTGTATATCTCTATACATGTAATGAGACTTAGGGTCCGTACGGTTGTTTGTTTATAACTCGAGAACTCCTGAATCCATCTCGATGAAGGAAACCCAGCTTGAAGTCTGGAATAGGATTTCGGCTGATAGGCATTACGCTATGTAGTTTATTACAATAACAATGAATCAGCATAACAAGGATCGTATTGAAAAAACAAAACACACGAGCACAAACGAATAAAAAAATGAAGAGATGAAAAAAGGAGCAAACATTGATGAATAATCATGAGTTCTGTGCTATTTTGTAATTTTCGTTTATGGTCTTTGCCGTTCATTATTATGTACCATAAGCAATGTGTATAGACATATATATAAATAAATTTAAAAATATATATATAATATAAAGAGTATACATAAATTTCATTAATATTAATATAACATTTTGTTCAAACTTAAAACAAAAGATCAAATGAAGTACCTAATTAACAAAAACTGTGAAATTATGAGGCATGCTCAATCTGCATATGACATAATAAAACTTTGAGGAATGCTTCGTCCGTAATATTCGAGTATTTAGAAAATTCCTTTATGGGCCGTCTATACTAGCTAAATCCATTGGAACTGGAGGGTGCGTCGAGATGGAAGAAAAACAAGAGATTTGGGCGGGGGGGGGGGGTGGAATCCCACATAGTGAGGACGTGCCGACCCATCTCAGTATCCGAAGTAAGATATTCCCCAACACCACCAAAATGAAAAAAAAAAATTGAATTAAGGGGGTACTTTAGCCATCGATAAAATTTCAACGCAAGCGGAGCCGAGTGGACAGTTAGTGCGATAAATCAAGCGCTCAAACCCGTCGACGCAAAAGCAGCGAGAAGTGACAAATACGATGAGGTCCTCGGACTCGTAATTTTTGCCTGAAACCCGGCCCATACGTGGGCGTAAAACTGGCGAGAATGCGCAGTACCCTCGAGCGACGAAACAACATAAAGGGTGTCTCAGAATGACCGGAAGTATTTATTTATTAATAAAACGTATTGTGCATTTTAAAAGTAAGAATGTTTTTATTTTAATGTAAGGTACAAACACGAAGGTTATGTGTGGAACACAATATCCGATAGATGGCATAAACGGCATGGATTTGGAAGCCATGTTCTTTCAACAAGATGGCGCAACGTGCTACACTGCGGGCGAAAAAATGCAGTTATTGCAGACGAAATTTCATGGTCGTGTTGTCGGGTGCCGCGGCGATGTGAACTGGCCACCAAGATCGTGCGATTTGACGCCATTGGGGGGCCGGGTTGAAATTCCAAACGTTGAATGATCAGAACGCGACAATTTCAAAATTGACGCAAACTCACATTTTAATAAATGTAAATATTCTTGAAATAATTCGTCGATTTATTGAAAATTTTGAAACTTCAAAAACTTCCATAGCCGAATTATTTTGGCGGTGTTAAGATTTTCCGGAGTTTTGGTCTTTTGTGAAAAATTGTTTCGGAGTTTTGATCTTTCGGGGTACTATTCTTTCGGAATTTTGAGCGTTCTGACCATTCAAAGTTCGTAATTTCTACCCGGCCCCATCTTGAATTTCGGAACATTAAAATTCGGAATTTTAAACCGTCGGAGCATTCAAAGTTCGGAATGTCAATCCGGCCCCGCCATTGGACTTCTTTCTTTGGGGTTTTCTGAAAGGAAAAGTGTATGCCCATTATCCACAGACCATTCCGGATCTCAAGGAATCAATTGGTCGTAATTAACGGAGTATCCCTCCCTGGAAGCTCAATTTAAAGTGTCAGAATGATGATTTTTTTTGTCTAGTAACACATTGGTCGGAATAAATTTATTTTTTCCCAGCATGTTGTACACATGTTTCTGGTTACAATGTACTTTTTTTGGAAGAAAATCTTTCAAAGCGTTCGTGGTGCTGCAGTTGGCGTTGCAGTCCTCCAGCAGCGCGGCCCGAAACGGCGGGATCTCTACCAGGCTCAAATGTCATCCGAAACTAAAACAAACCATTTTTTCTTCAAATATATCCAACTGGCTATGAGTTCAGTATCCACTTTACGAAATTTCGAAAAATACGAAAAATGACAGCTTCTCCAAAGTATTGCAAAAATTCTTACAATTAGCCGTTAATAAAATCGTAGTAGGCCGACATACAAATAAGAAAATTTATTCGCCGGGAGACAAACTTCTTCGTCCTTAATAAATCTTTTTTCTGAGCGCATAACTTCCATATTTGTACCTTATATTAAAATGAAAATGTTCCTACTTTTCAAATAAATAATACGTTTTGTTGATAAATTTAAACGTCAGGTCATTTTAAGACACCCTATAGTTGTAAGACGAGCTCGTGACCTTCAACGATAGTGTTTCGGCCACGCGAGAAGAAAGACGAACGTATACGGGGAGCCTTATAGGGCGCTGTAGGGACGCGCCTGATGCTCTTTGGTGGCGCGGAATGAAGAGAAAGATGCGCGTGTACACGGCGTGTTGTGTGTCTTCTGGTTGCGGATGAATGTGCACGCACGGGCCGTTGCGGACGCGCGCGGCCGGCCGCCACCACGCCGCGGCTCGCATCGCTTCGTAAGATCGCCGCCGGCACAAGAGTGCGTTATTTATCACGGCCGCCGTGGGCGCAAAAGCGCAAGGCGGCAACTTTGTGCCGCGCTCGATGAGGATCGCAGCCCCGCCGCCGAGACGGGGGGGGGGGGGGGGGGGGGACTTCACCGTCGGAATCGCGATGTATTATAAAGGGAATACATATTTCATACGCACGTATATGTATATACGACAATGACCGTACTGCAGCTATTGGTTGCACAAATGCACTCATCATTTTATCGTTACGGTGTTCATCAGAAATAATGACGAATCCGCCAACAATTATTGGCCATTTCTCCTGTCAAATTACTTCGCGTGCTACAGAGCCAGCCCCGGATTAAGGGGGGCGGGGGGTAAATCGGGGTACCTGCCCTGGGCGGCAATTTGAGGAGCCTGAATAGAAGGTCCGAAAAATCGAATGTACCCTCAACATTTGAAAACGGTTGACTACACCGTTTCTATAAAAAGTACAATTGAAGAAACACTTTTTAACATAGGGAGATGCTTACACTGATCGCTGAATGGCTGTTTTTACACAGTCCCCGTGCGGAAAATTGATAGAGCATCCCTCATAAAAATAAGGGCCTTTGAGGGCGTATTTGAGGCTTCCCTGATAGGGGAAACCTTGAAGACCCTTATATGGTAATCCCGACAGGGATTGTTACAAGAGGGCCAGGTTTGGGCATTATAGGAAACGGACCAGTATACATAGCTTGGACTAAATCGTTTGTGGTATTTTAATTACTACACTCAATTATTCGATAATAGGTAAAAATAGGACAAAAACGTGAGGGCATTACAAATTATTATATATTACATTTACAAATCCTTCAAAAAATTACATATTATTCTTATTGCCTTATTCACTCATGGAGTGATGCCCGCGCGTATGTTTGGACAATCCCATTCGGTTTTTTTTTACATTTTTATAGTGACTATTTTCGCCGAGTACTTTCCATATGAAAAATTATTTCGCGTTGTGATAGTTAATATCACAATGATATTATCTAATTGATATTGTTTATGTAATACTGCAAATAATTATAGGAATTAACTTGGTCTCTTGTGCCATATCTGCGATGAGTAGGTACACCGTAGGTTCAATACCGATATAGGCGAAATATTTTCTTCGAAAAAATCATTCCGAAAGGCCAGGGCATGACGAATTACGATACAAAATCGTTGTGGTAAACTCTCAATTAAGTGCTTAATTTCATTTTGGATTTATGAAATATTGTATGCACATAGTACAATATTGTATGCACATAGTACAGTATGCACATAGTACACTTAGATTTACGGTGTACATTGTAAGCAAATAAAAATTAATTTGAATCGAATCTTTATTTATTCGATTTGAATATATTTGATATTTAAAAAGAATAGCTGAAACGAATAAAAAAATATCTTTGAAACAAATAAGATCGTAGTAGGCTGTGAGACGAGGAAAAAACCTATCTCATTTAAATAGATCCTATTTAAATAAATTTAAAACATTTGGCAGTGTATCGTGACCTTATATGAACGGACACATATACGCAGAAACGCATACATTTACACACACGTGAGCATATCCATTGACAGGGATAACTTAATCAGGCATCCTTGAAGGCCCTCATTATTCTGCCTTTAATGGCCCTCAGTAGCAAAGTGTGACCGGCCACTGAGGGCCCATGCCAGGCTTCCCGATTAGGGCCCTATTAAAGTTAGGGAAATTCTATATGGGCCCGACCAAAGCCCTAGTTCAATTTCCACACGGGACGTTATAGTGTGAAAAAAATGTTTAAGGCCGGAGCCTGCATTAGAAGGTCCAAAAAATCGTTTTTTTTTATTGCTTAAATGGATAGATAAACTATACAAGAATATATTTACGAAGTTTCAGAGGCCAATTGTAAACATTTTCGGAGATACAACACCGAAAGGAAAAAAGAGATTGATAATTAATATTGACATTTCCTCCTATTGAAAACTTTGAAGCGCGTTTTCTCCAGTTTTCATTTTCACGATTTTTCTAAATTGGTGGGCGTGATAGAAGAAAAACTAAACGACGTATTGAATCGAACCAAAGTTTATTCTCTTCAGTATAAAAATATCTTCTAAGTGAACTAAAAAAGTTGTTGAAAAAGTCTGTTTAAATAATTTTTGGAGCATGTTGAAGTGTTTTTTGAAAAAAAAATTTCAAACCTGAGAAAATTTATAATTTCACATTTTTTTAGCTTTTTCTTGGTTCAACCGGAAGAAAAATATATGACGATGGAACATTTTATTGGTTTTTTTGGTGTCAGTCAAGAATTACGAGCTGCATCTTTCCCGCCAATTAGGGACTGCGGTGGCAAGACGCACATGGTATAGGCTGATGAATCTGCAGGCATTTATTGTTTCATGTTGAAAATTGTTTTTTATACATTTTAAATACACATGAAAATATACCTCAATGTTTACTGACCTCACTTGTTTTCTTCCCTTCTAAAGAAATTCCTGAAAAAATGCTTTTTGGACCTTCTGATTCATGTTCCATGTTCATGTGTTTGAAAAAAGAACTTGTTTCACTAAAGCGCCTAGCATCCGGGGCGCTTTAGTGAGTTTCGATGGCCTCGCGCTCCTAGCCATCGAAAATAAAGTGCCTATGAAACGAACTTCGATAAGGTTATAGATTCTTTTGCGGAAAGAAAAGCTCGACGTGTAAAGTTGTAGCAAGATACGACACCAACATTTGCTGGGAACTAAAGATTGAACGTGTGTGTACAGTCTGGCTACTGCGTTGTCTATACTGGTTGTATATATTCTGTATTAATGTCGCACATAACGAAAAGTTATCAGCTCATAGGTAATAAAGAGCATAAATTTATTTCAGGGCTCTCATTACCCCGATCACAAAAAAACGCACCCAGTACAATTGTTTTGTCAGTTTTTTACATCATTAATCTCAAATTCTAAGTAGGGAGGGCAATGTCAAGTTTTTGCCCCGGCTCAGAAAAATCGTAAATCCGGGGCTGTACAGAGTTGGATGGTAAGACGCATTCATGGAGAGATATAGTCCAGTAAAAGAGACGAAGAGCCAGCCCTTTTTGGCGTAGAATATGAAGTTTTGACCGAAGATAGCTGGTTGCATACTGAAAGTAATTCCAATAAGTTGTGCCCCTCAACTCGCCCTAACCCTAAGAAATAGGGGTTGAAAACTTAAAAATCGCCATATCTCGATAATTAATAGCCCGATCAAGAAATATTTCGAACAAAAGTTGTTTGGAATAACAAAATACGTATAAAGTTATCTGACGTCCAATCCCCTATCTTTGAAAACAGCGGCACAAAAACACAAGAGCACCACTGACCTACTCCGCTCGCACACGCATCAACCCCGAATTTTCGAATCGTTCTTGTGCCGTTATTTTAAAAGATAGGGGGTTGGACGTCAGATAACTTTATATGAATTTTATTATTCCAAACAACTTTTGTTTGGAACATTTCTTGATCGGGCTATTAATTATCTAGATACGGCGATTTTTTAGTTTTCAACCGCTATATCTTAAGGTTGGGGCGAGTTGAGGGGCAACATTTTATTAGGATAACTTTCAGTATGCAACCATCTACGTTCAGTCAAAAATGCATGTTCTGCGCTAAAAAGTGCTGGGTTTTCGTCTGTTTTACTGGACTACTAGAAATGGAGAGACTCTTCGGTGACTTTTTCGAAAATTTTTAAGCCTCGCAGTTTTTTGCCCGGCATTTCCGGGGGTCGGTCGAATTGGTAGAATCTCGAGATTCAGATGAGTGGTTACGGCTCAAGAAGCGTCTTCATTCAAGGGAATACACGCTTGACGGTTGATTCAACTCATGCATGTATGTGCTTGATGAAATAGTTGGCGCTTCCAAATGAGGGATTTGATTTGATGTATTCATTCATGCCCTAGCAAGCTTTGGGCCAAGGTTACATTGCGCTTAAATAATAATATCAAAATTCTAATAATAACAGAAACAGTAGAAAATAGTAGAAACAATAGAAGTTGCAATTACACTGCTTATACGTACGTTCTAAAATAATGCTCATTACAGTATGCTTAGGAGTGCGGTATAGTGAGTCGCCAGTGCAAAGTTTAAAAGTAGGCGTATCATAAACTGTGCTCAAACGTAATAAGTCTAAAGTGGAGAGTACGGAGTACCTACAGCGCCAAAAGACGGTGCACTTTACAATACATACACTTGACAATTTTAAGTAACAATGTCTCTATGAGAACTACAGCCAAAATATGTTGACTTTCACACTAGCAAGGAAAGGTTGCGAGATCGATCTCTCCGATTTCGATGAAATTTGATATGCTTGTAGAATGGGTAAAAATAGGCGACACTTATTTTTTTATATCTGCGTAACCCGATTTTTAAGGGGCGAAACGCACCCTCGAAAATAGGGGTGTTTTTCGTTTTTCGTCGATAACGTTATCGTTCATCGTCTCCAATCTACAGTACACGAAAAAATAAACATTGTTGCAATTTGAATTATTTCATATCTCGTGACGTTAAAACGTTATCGACGAAAAACACCCCAATGTTCGACGGTGTGTTTCAACCCTTACAAATCGGGTTCCGCAGATATAAAAAAATACGTGTCACCTATTTTTACCCATTCTGCAAGCATGCCAAATTTCATCGAAATTGGAGAGATCGACCTCGCAACCTTCCCTTGTGGGTCAAGCAAGCACACATAATACGCCGAACACAGAATCGACGGTCTGTTCATCATACTTTCTCGAACGCAAGTTATAGGATATTCATTAAGAATTCCTTGGACGGTAGTCCGTGTTAGCAGGTGACTCGGATGTGGACATTAAGGGTGGAAATCCCTTTAGACGCTCGAAAATGAGTAATTTTTCATTAATTTTTTTAAAGGTGATAAAATAATCGCATCATTTTTTAATTTCCACATTATCTTATTACAACTCTCAAGTGTTAATAAAAATGTAGTCTTTTTCAAACAAAACAAAATGGCGGCGTTATAAGGTATTCCTTTGGGCGTCTTTTGAAAAACTGCTCATGTTGTAGCTCAAAAAGCTATTGATTGATCTGGCTGAAATTTTGGGAGGTTTCTCACTATTCAAGAGAGATGGAGAGGGAGAGGGAGAGAGAATCAAAGTGGTGCGCATGCAACTGCAATCGTACCAATTGGTGTTTTGCCTAAGTCGGAATTGACCACGCCTCCATGACGTGCCGTTACCAATTTACGAGTTCCTTTTGCAAACCTCAACACCCCACATATACATATAGTCAAAGGTGTCCAAAGTTAATCCAAAAGTTAACTTCGTTAATCGTTGAAGCGTTGGTTTCTTGAAAACGTAACGCAAGTTAAAGTTATCCGTTGTGGTTAACAATCTATAAGAAATGATAGGTAATTCTTGTTATGGTTTTACCTAAAACTTATTTTCAAAATGAATCAGTCAAATAAAGTCTTCATAGTCAGATTAATAAATAAATAGTTTAGTATAACAGCATGGGAACATAGTACTACAGTAGCTAAATATAGAGTATAATAGGGTCTAGTAAAGTATGCTAGGTAAGGAAGATAAATAAAAAACCAAGTAGAGAGAGTAAAGAGGAGGCCACGTGAGCGTGGCGCAGCGCCCAGCCTTAAATTAACGAAGTTAACATATTCCTTATCGATTTTACTTTTAAGTTGAATAAAAAATCCAATAAAAGGAAACGATTTCATCAATTCATCGTGGAATTAATTAATTGTTATGTAAAGTACCTATTTTTATATGATTTTCATTTAAAAAATTAACATAAAACCTGGTTTTGCTTATTTTAGGGCTATATGAAATATTTAGGGTTTCAAAAAGGTTCCATCGCCTAAAAAGTTTGAGAACCGCTGGTATAGACGGTTATAAACATGCTGTTCATATGCTTACATAAACCTAAGTAGACAATTTATAAAAATTCCGCACTGGAAACTTTAAACGCATTTTTCCCGAAATGTCGTTTTTCAATACGGTGTACACTCTCGAATGAAGATTTTTAAAACTATCCGTCGCAAATTTTGACACAAAATTCTTCACGCCATTCTTTATCATGCCATGGAAGGTTTTTTTGAAATCTTTATATTTTTTAACGAAAAACTGTCCAAATAATACGCTGAATTCGATACATTTTTTTCAAAGCGCCGCCATTTTGTCAATTTTTATAAAAGAAGAAAACTTCCATAGCACAATAGCGGCTTTCATACTGATTAATAATCTATTTACACCTTTTGTTTCGGACAATATTCACGGCCGCAAGCGTGTAAACCGTGAGGACGCCTTTTATTCGAAGACATTTTCATCCATTTAAAAAAAAGTAAAAAATAAACGTCTAAAAATGTATTTTCTGTTTTTCATAAGTACTTTGATTTGACATTTAAAAAATCAGACTGATTGGCGTATTTTAACCATCGAAAAGAAAAATCGCGAAAATCAGCTATTTTTCGACTCGTTACACTGTGATGATTCCTTAAGAGGGAAAACCGCCCATTGAAGAAAGGCGTGTCACTCTTTAATTTAATTTTTTTTCAATCCTATGGTGGATTTTTCCTCGCTTTACATGAGAAAAATTTTGGTTTTTGTTTCATTCGATCGATGGACTGCTTGTGGGTGAAACTGCAAACTCGCCCCTCGACACGACCTTCTTTGAGGGGTGGTTTCCCCCTTTTGAACCGTTTTTCCGCCAACAAAAAAAAATACGCGTCTAATAGTTTTCAATACTCTATCACATATATGAGTTACAACAAAATCGAAGGCGGACACTCAAGTGATGTTCCTTGTCAGCTAAATAGTGTCTACAGATATGAATGCACACTGCACGGCGTACTCCGCATATAATGATCTGAAAATGGGACGTGCACAAAAGCAGCCTTCGAGTCAGCAGAATAATATTACAGTCTGTTGACTGTCAAAATGTCGGATTTGTTTGGCGTGCATATTAAGCATATATAGACGAGAGTTATGATCGAACTGACAGAAATGTTATACAGATGTCAGTATACACAAATCACATGGGGATGGTAATTTCGGAGACATTCGATTGGGGGAACCGTTCTATACCAAAATCAATCATTCGTTTGAAAAAACCCTTTGCGGGCTCTCCGCAAAATATCCGGATGTGCTGATGGCCAAAATGACATAGATATAGTGGGTTCAAAGTATACTTTTCCTATTTATGTAAGAGCATTAGAGATATTCATGTATTTCCTGAGGTTCAACCCATACCCTTGTGGGTTTTCACGTATTACCCTCCCCAATTGAAGCCTTTTCTCCCACTTTCTACCCGCACTTTGCTAACCTACCCCAACGTTCCGTTGCGTCCACAGCCGCCTTAAGGTATACTATGATAAAGAACATAAACTGCCGCAACTTATTATACAAGTGGAAATCAAATTCATGAACCCGCGAAGTACGGATCAAATCTGCAATGTACCCCTAGACTATACGATACTTGAAATAGTACTTTATATGCATTATTTAAAAAATTATGTAAAAGTATAAATGTTCTACTCTATTAGAATCGAGCTAGAGTAGAAAATGTATACTTTTATATAACTTTTTAAATGATGCAAATAAAGTAAGATTCCAAGTATCGTATGGTCTAGAGGTACAACACAATATATATATATATATATATATATATATATATATATATATATATATATATATATATATTTATATTTATATTGTGTACGATATACGGTACGATATGGTATATATATTGTAACGATACTTGGAATCTTACTTTAATATATATTACAATTATATTGTCACAAAACTTATGTATGCAAGCGGAAGGAATGGCAAATTCTGTATCTGTTCGAGCTTTATTCCTTAACTATGCACGCCTGCGCAGCATTTCTAGTGTCCTCGTGTGGTCCTTACGTTGTACTTTCATACAATGGTGATACCAATTTTTCGTTGTAAAAGGAATAGGATCTTTTAAAGTGAAAAAAAAAGTCGAAAAATATTATTCCTAAGGTTTAACAATGTTATTTACAACATTTCTAGTACACTTGCTTGGCTATTTAATAAACAGTTATTTCACTTTTTTGTACATTTAAATTGAAAAATATAATAAAAGCATTGTTTCAATAGAATAAAAAATATTCTGAGATTATTCAGAATTTTCCAATATTGTAAAACACGCGATAATGTTTTCGGGGGGATTTCTTTATTACTTGGCGTTCTTTTTTTTACCTTTTCAAGGGTTTTAAAAGGGTATGAATATGCACTGACGGTCAAGAGTTTTCGGACACGTCAAGTAATTGCCGAACTTTCGATCACTGGATATTTGCCGATTAATGCTAGAAAGATATAATTCGTTTCATTTATTATTTTACCAAAGTACTATATGGCTCTATATAATGAATTATATTATATATTATTATATATTAATTATATATATATATATATATATACACTCCCGCTAAAAGTTTTTGAACCCTTTAGATAATTGCAATAATGAATTATATTATTCTAATAGAATTTTGTAATTATCACAAGGGTTCAAAAACTTTTAGCCGGTAGTTTGTCTATATATATATGTATATATATATATATATATATATATATATATATATATATATATATATATATATATATATATATATATATATATATATATATATATATATATATATATATATATTTATTTATTTATATATACACACACACATATATATATATATATGTATGCATAAACATTCAAATATATGAATTCATAGAAATGTGCGAGGGAACAAACAATTAACGAGGTAGACTCACGCGTCTGTTAACTGCTGAACGCTGCAGCCATTCAATGCAAACGACGTACTAATGAAAGATAAATCGTACTCACTCGAGAGATCGTTCACTTATACACATATATATATATATATATATATATTGCGCATGTGCATAGTTGCAAATGTGTCCGAAGCCACGAGAGATTAGCGGATTATCCCCCTGTACGTTTATCTCTCTCTGTCCCACCCTCTCTCTAGCTATTGATATATCTCTAATTCTCTCTCCCTCGCTATTTCTCTCTTTCTCGTTAACCTATCCGTTCATTTCCGTCTTTCTCTGGATCGGGGTCTCCTCCTCGCGCTCGCGCACTGAGCATACATGACAAGCGATGCAAGTTTGGAATGTGGATAACACACGAGAGCCCTCTATTGTGCAGTTGAATAGCACTGTTGGCGGATCGTTGACAGCTAACATGAGCCACGCGCCCGTGGCTGCATACGTGCTCCCAGCAATAATCCGCGGCCGCATGTTTTGTGAATACAGTGCGTGTATGCGTGGATGCATGTGCGGTGTGTTCGAAAGCCTACGCACTTGTGCGTGCATCCGAACGACGATCAGATATATGTGCTGGAGAAAGAGAGAGATCAAAATGAGTGTTTGTGTGTGTGTGAGGGAGAAAGAGAGAGAGAGAGAGAGAGAGAGAGGGTGCGAAAGCGTGAGGAGGGGAGATGAGTAAATGTTTTGTCGTGTTATAATGTCCAAAGGGAAATGAGGACCGTACAACACGGGAAAATGAACAGCCGCTTTCGTGTAACATCTTGTATTTATCGTCCCATTTTTCCACAATGACACGAGGCCGGAGTGCCGACTAACTTAGCCGATGAGGGGGCGTACACAAATTACGTAACACAAAATTTTCCAATTTTCGACCCCCACCCCCCTCCCCCACGTTACGGAACCGTAACGCTTGGCCAGATCCCCCACCCCCTATTCCGTTACGTAACGGGTGCTTTGTCGTCAATAATTGCGATTTTTTTCATAGACATAACTAATTATGAAAGGATCGGGTTTATACTCATTTTATGAAGTATACACTCATCTAGTTTTATACCAATTTTGATGACAAAAACTTGAAAATGAACCGAGATATATGCCTTGATTTGCCGACGAAAATAAAGATTTCTCTTCATTGTCCCATCGATATCTGTATGAAAGGTTATCTGTAAATTAAAAGTCAACAATTCATCGATTTCTATAAAAATGTAGCTATCGTTATACGTAGCCGTTTTTTATTGTGGTTTTTTTTACAAAATGCTGACAGTTTGGACTTTTTTTTCTATCTTCAAGGCCCTTTTTCTGTATTCAAGCAGTCTTTAAAAATAGTAATTATCAAATGTTAAAAACGCGGATATGTACAATCTTAGTCACTGCGATTACAAAGATGTTTTTTTTAAATTGAAAATCGGTTGATAAGTTTTTAAGTATTCGCTCAGACAAGGTCGAAAAAACTAGTTTCGAGAAAAACGCGTTCAAAGTCTTCGTTCCGTGTTTTTTTTTATATAAAGTTATGTTTTTTTTTTAGAATATTGATACTTACACGCGCTACCTGTTCTCACTAAAGTGACTACACCTCCGCCAATTTTCGGACTTGTGAATAAAAATGTTGCCAACATATTTTTCAATACATGTACTTTCAAGAATTATTTTTAAAAAAATCCTTCAAATTTTGCCTGGGGAATGTGGGAAGTGACTTTCCCCCTTAACTGACATTGCGTATAGATAGCTGTGAGCTGTCCGCGGTAAAATTGCACGCGAGGTTTAAATTTAAAACTCGAACATGCAGAAATTTTGCTATTTCTGGCAGTTTTAAAATCGTGACGTAACGCAAACCTTGCCGCCGCCGCCCCCCACGTACGTAGACCGCAACGCCTGGCCGATCCCCCCTCCCCCCATTGCCTTACGTAATTTTCGTACGGCCCCTTGAGGCCTTAGGGCACTCTAGGGGCCACAAAGGGCATGCTTTGTGATTTTTTTTCAGCGAAACCATAATATAAATCGAAATTACAAAGCAGGGGTTTTATTATATATGTCATTGACTATGCAAAATTATTTTTTCACAGCGATACATGTCAAAATGGCGACTGGGCAGCATTTTTCCGATGACGTATTTATTTCTGGAAGGTCCACGCTCCAACCAACAGCTCCTATAATTTTTGAGTTATGATGAGACTAAAGTTTTTTCACGTATATATATGGATAGCTATAGAAGTATGTAGGATTTTTTTTATAAATTGTTTTTTGTCAAAATGGCGCATTTCTAAAACAAAGTTTTTAAAAAAAGTATAAAACGCCGTAAGAAAATCGTCAGAAAATAGTTTATAAAAAAGGAACTATGCAATATAATTTAAAAAATCCTACGTGGTGCCTCAGAAAATGTAATTCTAAATATATAGATGAAATTTTGAGTGAATCGATTGAAATTTATTTGAGTTATGAGTCCGGCCGACTTGAAAAATGTAGTTTTGAGATAAACGCGTTTAAAGTTAGTAGAAAGTCACGACATGAATAATGTTTCAATTCCTTTAATCTGCGAAGCCTGCAGATGAATTCGAAAATCGAGTACTTGAAGATTTTTCACACCCATCATCTTTTGGAATACCATTTTATAGGTACTAAGGTGCCTTTTTATCAAAAGGAAAAAAAATCGATTTTTGAAAAATCCTGGAGTGGCCTAAGGCCATGAAAGTTGCTCCCCCTGCGCTCGTTACTCTTCGCCTGTCACTTCTGCACATTTTTTCTCCGATAAATCCGACGATATCAGCGATCATGACGTTATATGGATTGTCAGAACGTTGCCGATCAAACACGGCACCCTGATACTTTAAGCCTTTTCCCCGACTTCCTGCTCCACTGGAAAGCTTCCGGTATCGAAGTTTCGCTGCGTCGAGATTTGCAGGCTCTGGGCTCTCGAGAAATTTTTAATACTTTTTTTTATTTGGAAACGGGACCGTTTAATCCTTGGAGGTCCATTCGAGGCTCGAATCACGCGATCGACTTTTCATTTGCGTAGTAACGTTTCATCCGTGAGCGCTCAATACGCGACTGCAACGAGGCTTGAATCTCAATAGGGAGATGCAAGCGAGATCGAAAAAAATATCACAAAATAATAAAATCCGGCTGAAAAATAAATTCGGGTACAAAAGAGAAAAAACGCAGGGGAGCTGCTGGAAAACAAATTTGGACACTCCAAAACTCTACGAAATTTTTATTTTAGTTAAAAGTGAGAGAGAAGGTTTGAAGGATTTGTCAGAATTCATATTTCGGTCCTCTGAATTTTATTTTACGCGGCCGCGAAGTACTAATTCCACGGTCAACAACACTTTAAGTTTGAACTCCTATTTTCAAGAGATCTTTTTTAGCTCTTTTCTCAAAATGAAATGATTTATCGTAGCCTGAAGATGACATTGACATAGCAAGGAAATAATCAAGCCGATATTAGCTCGATGCGGTTTATGACATGTGGTATCTCCGGATACGAATGGTATGTTTAAAAATAAAATAACGCGTTCAAAATGTCCCCCATCAAGGGAAAGATTCCGCCATAACGTAGAGAAGAGCTTATGGCCAAAAATGAACTCCACGAGAAAGCTGAAGGACTACTTTAGGTAGGTCATTTAGTCACCAATCTTTTGTGGAAACTTCAAACGCGTTCTCCCGAAAACCACTTTTTTGTGAATCTCGTACAAGATAACTCAAACCCTATCTGATTTGTTATTTTTTAATTTAGCACATCTATGTAGATAACATAATTACCGTCTATTTGAACCTTAATGTGCCTGAGAACTATTTTTTCAAACTAATTTTTCATTGATAAATTCTATAGTAAACTTTTATAACAAAAATGGATCATTTTTTCGAACATCTGCCATTTTCCGAATTTTAACGTTTCTTTGGATTTTTCAGGTTCACATAGAGCGTCTAGGTCGCAGAAATCTCAAACGTCTTGAGCATGATGGTTCAGATTAATGCAACTGACGCTAGGTTGTACGCCATAGAATAACTCAGATGGCCACCGTCTCTGAGGCAAGTGTCGTACAGCCGCCCTTTTTAGATGTTGTAGAAAAATGTTATTTCTGAAAAATCAAAAGATGCGATAATATGTACATAAAACTTTAATTAAGAAGAATAAATAGTCTTGACAAATAAAAATCTTGAAAATTCACTCATTCTCGGCTGCCTAAGGGGATCTTCTGCCTAGATCCCCCTGCTTGAGGAGGTTAGAACGGTCCAAATGAGTCAAATGACGGTTTATGAATATTTCTTCGATGAATATCGAAAAAATGCACACGAGGTATAGATTTATTCTGTAGATGCTGATTTTTCATAAAATATTTAATTTAAGAACAACATTATGCATTTTTATATTTTCACTACGTAAATAATTAAAGCTGTTGCGTTACTATCAGTTCGAAAAAAGGATAGCATTATCGATGGTTATTGTGAAGAAACTACATCAGCGAATATTTTATGCAACTCAGAATGGAATTTTGAGTCATTTATAATTAGTCTGTTTATATTTGCGCCACCAGATTATTTATTATTACTATGAATTAATATCAAGTGTTGCCGAAATACGTCAACTCCGCGGACATTGAGGTTGGCAGCAATGCTCTTCATCCGCCCGTCAAGATTGTTAATCTTTCATCAAACCTTGATGGTTCAATATTTAATGTACATGGTTTACGATGGGCAAGCAGGATTTTTTTTTAAATGTTTACGAATGTTTGGTTTGCGTTCATCCGTTGTTAGGAATAGTTTATCTTGGTGCTAAATAGCCAAGAAATCTACATCGCCCGTAGCTTGAACATCTCGCCCAACTAACCGCACGTAAAATTACATGCATTAAACTATTTTTTATCTCTGGTGTTTTGTGGTGAAAAAAATTCAAAAAATTCGTATACACTCACTAGGCAATAAAATATGTTTCTTTTAAATTTAATCTTGGATTGCCCCTAACGCTCCAACCCCCTTAACTGCGACCCATCTGTTCATACTATTTTCCAGGCAATGAACCCTTTGCAATATCGTGTTTTAGGGCTTCTGATTCCCACCGACTAAATTGCTCAAAGAAGCAATTTCACGCACCATTAATAAAATTAGTCCGCAATTATGCACAAATGTTATTGAGAATTTCGTCGAACAAATTAACGTTTGCAAACAGGCACGAGGCGGCCATTTGTCGCATATCGTGTTCCACACATAACCTCCATGATTGTACCTTATATTAAAATAAAAATATTCGTACTTTTCAAATAAATAATACGTTTTTATTAATGATTGAAATGTCAGGTATTTTGGAGACACCCTATAGATACACATGGAACACATCCTGACGAGACCTCGGCACATTGTGTAGCACGATGACGAGCCAACCGGTTCCAGCAGTCAAAATGGCCGCTGACGTGAAACCGTAAGGACAAAGGAGGAAGAACGAAGGAATAAGAAACGGAGATGCGGTCGAGATGGAGAACTATACGCGCAGGTAGAGAAAGAGTAGCGCGAGGAAGACGGAACTTTCAGAACGCGAACTCTCCGTTGGGCACAAGCGGCCAGGGTGGGCACACGAAGCGATCATAACTCACAAGGCGGTCGCGTCGCGCGCGAGGACCATATAGCGTCTCTTGTTCCGTGCATTCGAAACACTTGGAACTCACACACGTTCCATCGAGTTGGTAAGGCAGAAATCCCCAGGCCCTTCTCTCGCTCTTCCGGTGAATCGCGAATCGTGCTACGTCTGCACGCCCGCGCCGAACGTGTCGGACAGTACTTCAACCAAATTCGGCAGCGTTTGCCATCCGTTTCGTTTAAGCCGTTACCCCCACTTGTAGCGCAAAAAAAGGCCTTTTTCATGAATTTTTTTAAAGAAAACTACAAAACTTTTTTAATCGATCAATATACCATCTTAAAGAACACATCTTGAAGAACTTTCAGTAATTTTTTTATTGAAAAATATTACATTGTTTAGTGGCAAATGGCCGTCAATGAAATAATGTTTTTATATACACGGTTTGCGGTGACCAACATTGCGGCGAAGTGGATCATCTGAAAAAAAAAAATGCGGATGGATTTAGTCAAATATAAGTATAAACTAGTCTTTAATCGAAGGATTTTAAAAAATATTCATTTTTCACAAAATGGCGGACAGTCAAAGATAATGGTTCGATTTTAACGAAAAAAACGGCCGTTTTTTGGCTATAAAACGGCCATTTTTTTTCGAAAAAAAAAAAATCGAACGATTAAAGACTACATTTTTATGTATTAAATAAGCCTGCAAAATTTCAAGAAGATCGGTTCATTAGTGTTCGAGTAATCTTGGTCACCGACTTCAGAAATGCCATTTTGAGAAAAACGCGTTTAAAGTTTCTCTTTCAACGCTCTTACACCGCGGTTTTTTCTCTTTCAACGCTCATATTTCAGTCAATTTTGTTCGGATCGACTTGAAATTTTCAGGACATATTCTCAGATACTTATACTTCAAAAAAATGCAATAAAAAATCGATTTTTTCAAAATCGCAAGTCCTTAATGACAATGTCAATGAATTGAGGTTATCCACCTCATTTTGAAGAGGCTCGAACGCTTCAAAATCAGATGCCTTGCATGATACTCATGATTCTCTTTTTTTACAGTGTCCCTGTGCACAAATTTGCTGGGAAGTTGCCAGATCCTACCGCATCCTTATAGGGGTTTGATGGGGACGAAACTCGTAAGGAGTACACTTAGGAATCCCCGTGGATTCCATACTACTCTAGGCACCAAAATTAAAGGATACAAAAAAATCTCTAAATTTTTAGGTGATTTTCAGAAGGCTATAACTTGGCGAGAAATGGTCGTAGAGCAATAAGAAAAAAAGAAAATTCACGCTTGAAGTCTCTAGATTTGAGATCCGAATATCAAATATTTTTATCATTGACCGTTTCTCAGCCAGCCTAAAGAGATCAACCGAGATTTTTTGTTGTTAATTCTTGCCTGTCTGTCAAGAGATACACAGGCTTGAGTACATTTTTTTCAGTAATGTCATCCTGGAAATCTTTCAGCTTGATTCTTCCTCTTTAATTTGAGCGGTTCATGAGCTTTGTACGATGATTTTTCGCTGAGTTATCGTCGTTCCAAGCAAAAAATATCTTTTCGGATTTGATAATTCATTGCTCAGGAACTAACGATCGTACAGAAAATAAAAGGAGGGTTTTGAAAACTACAAAGTATCCTCTATAAGGTAAAATTATTGTTTTTTGATAAACAATTTTTTTGACGCAAGAGACTTGATTTTAAAAAAGCTAAAAAATTGCGTTTTTACGGATTTTTCCTAAACTTGATATAACTCAACAAATAACCAATCAGCAGACTCAGGATAGTTTCGGTTTTTTTCCAAGCTTAAAGTATCCCAAAGAAATTCTGAAGAATTCAAAATACTGCGCTTTTTCTTTCATTGTGATCGAAACGATTGAAATTGTCACTTTGGCTAAAAGTCAATTAAAGAATACATTTTGCATCTTTTACTCATTTCTTTAAATTGGAAATGTTTTTTTTTCGCAAAAATCAATATTTCTATCCCGATTGACCTCGTTCGAGAATTTTTTACATTCTGTCCCGAATTTGTTAGATCTCCGAAAAAAATATATTTTCGTGCACCCGTGCACAGATTTGTTGGAGACTCCCAATATGCACTCACGTCTTATAGGGATTTTTTAGGGACACCGCACATAGGGAAGCCTCATTGCGATCCAATTGGATTCTGCACTGTTTCCCGATGAAGGCCGTTTTAGAATTCTTAGCACGTTTGAATCGAAAATATGTAAAAAGTCACGAGAAACTACTCGGCGTGCTGAAATGAAATTTGCACACTTCGCAAGCGTGTACGTGTAAAATTATGTAAATTATGTAAAAATGCAGTAAAACAAGTAGCAAACAAAACAAACAGTGAATTTTCAGTAATGCGATCCGAATCGATTTTTAACCCTTTGATACCTTTTAAACATTTCTCAATATGTCTACATAAATGAAATTCGGGAGGTATGAAATGCAACTGTTGTAAAAAGTTTATGAAAACTTTCAATTTTAGGAAATTAAGCATTTTATTTCAATTTCATCCGGGTAAAAATGACCCAGGGTGTTAACGTAAGGTTAAGATATAATTTTTTGAGCGATTTATACTTTCTTGGGATGATTTATACTTTTTTAACATCCACTCATGCTGTGTACCTATTTTGCTTGAAAACTTGCACGAATCTGCCTAAGCTTGAAATTCCGAAAACACGATTTTTTTTATTGTTTGGTTTTATAGCCTCAAAATACTTTGTGACAACTCGAAAATCGACAGATTCACAACGATTTTTGTGAACGTCGCCCACTGCGCTACCGCGAACTACCCCGCTGCGACTCGCCCTTTCTTTTGCGTTTTTCTCGAAATTATTGATTATAAAACTGTGTAAGTCGTATCTCAGAATTGATTTGTCCGATTCACGTCAAATTCGGACCGAGCATAGCTATAAAATGCTCTATCGTACGACTAGATGATTTTTTTATGCGTTAATCTATTTTGTTGGTAACAAATAATGAAAGCTCTTTTTTGGTCGAAAATGGACCTTTTTTTGCTATACCTTGCCATTTTCGTATTTTTGAAAATGTCTAAGCAGTATCGGCTCATAGGAAAGTCTTATTATTATTTTGAAAAAGTAATTTTTTTTTCCTTGTCATTAAATATCATCCTAGTGACAGAACCACCCACACCGATTGGCCATTCACCAACAGCGTCACTGTGTTTAAGGAATAATAACTTCATTGTTTATCGATATTTTTCAATAAAAAAACAACTCAATCATGGCAAGCCTATGTATTAATTTTGCATAAAATCCCGACCTCGTCATCCCAATACTCTCATCACAAAAAAAATTGACCAGTTTTTCGGACCAGTAGATGAATTTTTCGTCCGTAGGTGTCCCGCCGAAATTCCATTCGATTCGAAGACACGAATCTTCGTGTCAATCCGGAAGAGTTTAAACGAACCGCGATTTCTCTCACTCTCGACGCCCTTGATTTGATCCTTTTTAAATTTATTTTTATTGCCGCCGTACCATCGCGCCTCTTTCGCCGCGAGACGTGGCAGCGCGCGCTCTGCCCCGGCTCTCTCTGAACAAATGAAGACTTTAAATAATTTAGTCGACGGCTGTAAATCCCGTGGCGGAGAGCGACGTTAATCGATACCAGAGCCGCGCGGGGTCCGTCGTATACCGTATATAGCTGTATGGTATAATGTGTGTGGTGATATATATATATATATATATATATATATATGTATATATAAAATACATATGCAACCGTATTATACAGAGATATACTATCCGCAAGATTCATCTGCGTGTACTCGCTCTCCGACGAGAGGCCTCTGCGAGCAGTTCGCCTTAAATTTATGAATACTCGGTCATGAATCATGAGATAATAACAGCCGTATACGTGCATCCGAGTCGTTAAGTATAGGGGCGCGGCGTCGATAATATCTATATGTGTATATATAATATATATACATATACATATGGGATGGTTCAAAAAAAAAATTAATTTTTTTTCTCGGTACTCAACGGAAAATGTTACTATGTTATGAAAAAGTATTTCATACCAAATTTGAGAGGTCTGAACATTTTTTTATATAGTGCTCAAACGACTTTTGATTTTTTTTTTCGATTCTTCGTCAATTTTTTTTCCCTGCCAATAGACATTATGATAATATAATTCAAATAATTTATCCAACATATGTTGAAAGAGATTTTCGTTGAACGATTGAGTTTGATTTTTCCGTAAATAATTTTTTTTCAATGCTGCCCACTCCAATCGTATTTTTGTAATCTTTTGAAATCCTTTGAAAAGAACATGTTAGTGCCTGATCCAATTTAAGTCTTGATTTAATTTTTTCTGTATCAATACACAATGTTTATTTGAATATTTTTTTTTTTACCATAAACAATTTGCATTTGCAGATCAAAAATCGATATGTGTAATTCGGTTGTGAAAATTATCTCAGCCACTTGATGAACAAGAATACGGTGTTTACATCACTGATCGTCGAAATTTGTGTATATATATATATTTTACTTTACTTTAACTTTATTTTTCTTGACATAATTCAATTTTTCATTGAGAAAAAAATGGGTTTTTTTTAACCATCCTGATACATATATATATATATATATATATATATATATATATATATATATATATATATATATATATATATATATATGTCTATCAGGATGGTTGGAAAAAACCGATTTTTTTCTCAATGAAAAATTGAAGTATGTCAAGAAAAATAAAGTTAAAGTAAAGTAATATATATATATATATATATATATATATATATATATATATATATATATATATATATATATATATATACACACAAACACACACGCACACACGTACACACACACACTCACACACACATATGTATATATGTAGAAAAATGGAATTTCAGAGACATTTGACTTTGAGGACCATCACCGTAGTAACCAATTACCTCCGCACTTACCATTGCGTAGTTTCCAATGTATTCAGAATGACCTATGGATAAACGCAAGTATAACTATATGAAGGTTATTTCAAAGACCGTTCTCGCTCCAAAATCAACTATTCGTTTGAACAAATTAAGGATTATCCTCAGAGCAGGCAGATTCCGTGCTTAAATTTATTGGGGAGTCGCCAGATCCTACCACATAGAGATTTGATAGGGACGCTGCACACGGAGAGTCCACATTGGAATTCAAGTGGATTCCGCGCCATGTCCCAATGGACGTCGTTTGAGAATTTTTACTTCAAATTGTCAACCAGAATTTATTGGATCTTCAAAGAAAAATATCCTTTCGTCATACCGTGCATAATTTTGTTCGGGAGTCCCAAGATGCATCCACATCTCTATAGATATTTGTTGGAGATACCGCACATAGGGAGTCCTCATTGAAATTCAATTGGATTCTGCACTGTTCCCTGATGAACGCCGTTTGCGAATTCTTACCACGTTCGAATCGAAAATATGTGAAAAGTCACGATGAACAACTCGGCGTGTTGAAACATAATATGCTCGCTTCGTGAGCGTGTATATGTCAAAGTGCAGTGAAATGAATAAATGATTATTACGGTGGTTTTTTAGTGATGTAATTCAAATCAATTTTTCAAGATATACTATTTTAAGCGATTTATATATTTTTAAGATAACATTTGTACTTTTTCAAAGCTGTAACTTCGTGAAAAATGGTCGTATCGTAAAAAAAAATAGGGTTTCCAAAGCTTGAAATCTCTAGTTTACGAATCTCACCGGTAAACATTTTTCTAAGCAACACGCTCGGCGTAAATCTAAGAAATAGCACGAGGCAAACATTTTCGATTTTTTTTTCTTCAACATTTTGAATTTTTTTCTTTATTCAAGATTTAAAGAAAAGTTATTGCGAAACTTTGAGAAAAAATAACAGACATTTTTTTTTCATTTTAATCATCATTAATTGACATTTAAGGAACAATAAAAGCGTTCCTTTAATTTTTGATAAAACTTTGACGTTCCGGTAAAAAATAACGGTTCAGCCAATCGATTTTTAATTGTGGGGGGGTCTTTGGGCATGTGTTGAACTAAAAAAACCTAGAAACATGAGTCATTTTCGCAATATTTGCAAAGTTGACGTGGATTTTCCAAAACGGGAAAAAGTCATTTTTCGTACTTTTTCAAATCAATATTAAGGTTTTTTAAAAAAATTCTCTAAAGTACCAAAAGGGGATCTTAGAGAATTTATTCCAGTTTACGAAACCCACCTTTAGCTCGCTGTCCGATCATTTGTTCGTGAGATATTGATGATCTACGAAAAAAGCTCCTTTTTTCTTTAAATGCCGATATCTCAGCGACAAATGGTCGTACAGAGGTCCAAAAATACCGTTTTGAAGCTGAAGAATCACGCTAAATGACCCCAGTATTGATCAAGCTCAAATTTTTTTAATCCGTGGACGATTTTGAAAAAAAAAATCGAAATCGTTTGTCTCGCGCTATTTCTTATATTTACGCCGAGCGTATAGCTTACATAATTGTTCGCCGGTGAGATTTGTAAACTAGAGATTTCAAGCTTCGAAAACCCATTTTTTTACCATTCGACTATTTTTCACGAAGTTACAGCTATTCAAAAATCGGTGAATTATTTTTGAAATTTTACTGTTCCCTTAATTTTTGCAATGAGTGTACATATACATATAGCTATGCGCCTATAACGCATGAGGCACGACTATATTCCTGTGTTTATAATGCAGCCGACATATAACTAATTGAATTAAGGCGTCTGGCCACCCTGACATTTTTTTCTATAATAAACCTTGAAATGTTACAAACAATTAAAGCCGTAGTTGGTATTGGAAATCGCAAAATTTTTGAAGTTACCGGTATTTTTCGGTAGAAAGGTCGAGCCGCTGCGAGCCGATAAGTATGTACGTAAAGTGTGTTTCGTAAAGCACGAAAAAAGCACGCCAAGCATGGAGATCTTCTCAAGAATGCTCAATCAGCTGCCGAAAGGGACATGTATGGACCAAGAATCGCTGATTGACAGTAGGACTCATAAAAATCGCACCATCAGCCGAATAACCGCACATTTACTTTCTTTTGCGATTATCTCGAAACCACATTTTTCGAAATGGCATCAAGTAAATTTCGTAAACTATAGGTCCGATTGCTGTGAAATTTGTACACGATACTTTTAGATACATTATCTAAAATGTGACGTACGATTTTTGCGATTTATTGATTGGTTGTTTATTGCAGTTTTTTCTCGTAAAATTTCGGTAAAAAATACTTTTTTTCTTCGGCTCACCATAATTTCCTCAATGGCTGAAAAAAATATCGCTACGCTAAATTATTGCGACACCATCCACGAATGAGGTAATTTTGTTTCAGATGCAAGATATTTTTTTTCAGGCCCTCCGCAAAAATTACTGCAGTGCCGCCATTTTTAAATAATTGAAGCTAAAATTTATTTGAAGCATTCTTAGAGCCGTTTCTCACCTTGTATTGATAAATAAAAATATTTCGTTTTATACTTTCGAGTTTATGAATTTTCTGAACATATAACTATTTTTCGAGTGGCCAGAGTGGCCAGATGCGTTAAATAAAATTAAAAACAATTGATACCTACTCCGTGCAGTATATTTCATTCCACGATCTCTCCCTTCGTGGATAATCGGAGTCCTCTCGTCCTAAGCTCTTGTACCCTCCCTCTCCCGTCCCCCGAACCGACAATCGAGACATTGTTAGTGCTAGAAGCGCGACAGATTGACTGTTGCCTTCAGCCCTCGCTCCCTGCCGCCCCCGGACGTGTGCCGGTTATCCGCACTTCGCGAAGTATACCTGTATAAGCGGTGAATATTAAATTTACGATCGTGGTATATTGGAAATTCGTTGAGCGCGAGCCATCCCACGGGTATAATCGTTGAAAATGGAGATTAAACGTTGATTGATCGGAAAAAAAAGAACACAGCTGAAATCGACGTTGGATTATTCGGGGAGAATGTGAAATTGTGACGAATATAAATCCCCGAGAAATTCGTCAGGATCACCAAGTAAAAAAAAACATAGGGCCCAAAGTGGCCACTGTAAGGGAAATAAATAAAAAAAGCAGTTTTAAATATCATATTCAAACAATATTTTTTGACTAACGGGTGCTAAAATTATTGTGGTTTAATATTACATTCACACATTTCTAGTAAATCTTCAAAATACATATAATGTAACCGACTTAAAAACTTTAAGAAATGCCCCCGTTTTGCACAGGGGAGTAGCCTAGAGCGGGCACGGCTTCTGAGCTAAACGGGCCCGTAGAGGGTAAAGCGAACACTCAGTATTTTTCCTGAGATTAGGCATAAATAAGAAGAAAGTAGGGAATCATAGGGGGAAAAACCATGACTGTACCCAGATATTTTATTGTTCACAAAGTATTATTATTATCGGAAAGGACGAAAAACTTAACGTGTCTTCTTAACGGGAGACATACACCTAGATGGTCGAGGACGAGGATTTAGAAGCTATGAACATTCCGTCGGCCGTAGAAGACCTACACTATGGGCCTGGTATCGATGATTCCATGTAAGTTGGAAAATTTCATGATTTATTCATTCCCAAATTTTCAAACGCGTTTTTCTCAAAACCACGTTTTTCAAATCGGTACCCAAAATTTCTCGAAAACCAATGAACCGATTGCCTTGAGGTTTTTTGTGGTTATTCTATACACCATTATCTAGTACTTTTCATGGGATTTTTTTTCCCGTTACTTACTTTTTTGTTTTATAGGCAAAATAATAACTAATTTTTGGCCGAAAAATCACTATTTATGTTCAAACGTCCGCCAGTTTGTCATAAATGGATATTTTCAAAATCGGCTATGACAAGTACTAGATTATAGTATCTAATTTAATAATCTTTTTGGTTTTTGTTTCAGATGATTTTTTAAAAAACGCCAGTGGGTACCGTATACGCAGGTTTTTTTACGACGCTCCAAGGATCATACAATATCCTTGTATATTTTTGATATTTTTAAATAAAGAAAATTAAACATATTTTTGCATGTATATTTTTGGATCATTAAAACCCCAATTCGAAATTTCAAATAGTTTTCCTTGAAAAAATGCACAAAAATGACCTTTTTCCGGCTCCTAGGTCTATATCTCCCCTTGACAGTCGGTAAACTTTTCTGTGGCAATCATCACAGTGGGATGATCCAACACCAGGGTAAGCAGTGCATGCATCATGAGCCCATATTTGACAGTCATTGCATTGAAACCATGTTGTTTCTTTTTTTTTACCTTTTTGGTTTTTTCCTTAGTTTTCAAATCCGTCTTAAGGCTCTCAACCCAAGAACGTTGTTGTGTCTTTCTTTTATATTGGGAGTACAAATAATTCTCCTTTTTTATTTAAAGAACTGGGCGTTTATTGTGAAAGAACAGTGCTTTATGTTTTATTCAGTATATTGTCCATCGCTGGCAACTACTTTTTCCCATCTTTCTGGCAGCACATGAATACCGCGTTGGAAGAACGCTTCATCTTTTGAGGTCATCCACAAATCGACACAATTTGTGGTATCTTCATATGACGTGAAGTGCTGCCCAAGCAGGCCGTGCGTAATCGATCGAAATAAATGATAGCCAGAGGGAGCAATATCTGGTGAATACGGCGGGTGGGGTAAAAGTTCCCAATTGAGTGTTTCCATGTAGGTTCTGACCTATGCCTGACAAGCGGTATTTCACATGTGCAAAATCGACGTTCAACGTTTCTCGGCTTCAGTTCACATGGAACCCAATTTCCTTGCTTATGAATCATTCCCAACTGTTTGAAACGATGTGGAATTGCTTGTTGAGTCACTCATAATGTAAGTGCAAGTTTTTCTTGCGTTTGGCACGATGCGCCTCAGCTGCAGATTCCTTCAAATTAAAGAAGTAAATCAAAAGTTCCCGCAAATGACGCTTATTCGGCTTAAAACTCGACATTTTCGCACGAAAAAATTATGTGATTCTGATACAAAATCGCCAATATTTCAAGGTTATGGTCTTGCCAGATGTCCAACCTTACGACATGACGTTTTACATCTGACAATTTCAACCATCACCTCCTAGTGGGACCGTCTTTTGTCAAACGGCGGAGACTTATTTGTACTCCCAATATTTACCATCTGAAACCAATAGTGAATATCGTTATAAGAAGTTATATATCGTTATAAAAACATGTAAAAGAACATAGTTGCAATGAATAATAGCGTTTTGTTGAGTTCCTACATAGATAAATAAATGGGAATTTTTGAAAAATAAAGTCACATAGTCATCTTCTATCTTCTATTATCATCTTAATTTCACATTGTCATCTGTCATTGAAGCATAGCGGTCACGTGATCGATTTCCTGCAATAATGATTTTAAAAATCGGGAAATTATTTACATACAGTATCAACTCATTACCCATAGCCATCTTTTATACTGGGCATAGCGGGCACGTGCTCGCTTTGCCCTGCCCGCTTTGCCGTTTTGCGCCACTTGACGTTTTTCATCGAACCTGACCAAAAAATGGAATACATTCAAGCAAATATGAATAAATCAAAGTAAAATCGGCATAGAACAATAGTCACATTTTAGTATTGGCCTATTTTACTCACAAATAGACAAACACTATGTACATACGTTCCTTTTTTTTCAAAACCCGTGGAATTTTGTTTTGTTTTGTCACACGAGCCACGTGGTCGGCCGCAGTTGAGCTTCACGCCTGCAGCAGGTCGAGCAGGACGGGGGTTGCCACCGTCCCCGCGGTAAGTTGTAAAACGTTACTCGTATGGAGGATGACCGCTTTAGGCCGGATGGTTGCTTTGGGCCCCCTTCCCATATGCGAAATATATCCAAGTCCACGTCCGACCACCAACAAAATGACTTTCTAACCAAGCCACTCCTATGGACAAACGATGGCGTACGTCATTGATTTTTCAACCCTGTTTGTTTGTTTGTTTGCCTCGTTCTTCCGTCTCGCCACTCTGCAACTTGGGGACACTCATCTATATATGGAGCCAGATTTATCGCTTACGAACCATTAATAGATTGTTGTAATGACGTTAAGATAGAACGATGAATATGGGCGTAGGCGAAAGGCTCCGCGCGAGGTCTTTGGGGGTGGCTAAGGCAGTCCAACCAAAGGGGTGTGAGGCACAATGGGAGCCGGTAAAACCGGGGGTGGCAGACTGGGAGGTTGGAAGCACGACAGCCTCGGCAATATTTTACCGAGCGGTGGCTTTATGACCGCGGGTTACGAGCCAGGAAGAGCCATAACGCCTCGTATCTTCCCGACAAGCCTCTAGCGAGAGTGAACGAGAAACTCTACTGCGTGCCTCTAGTGTCTCCTGCTACATCCCCGTCACGGATATACACGCGTATCCATACATTCATGGAAACACACATACGGATGTGTATAATTCTCCTTACTGCAGCCGCGAATGAACGAGGAAACGAAGAGACCAACGCGTTGGCGGAAAAGCTCTCAGTCCGGGTGCCAATTTCTACGAGAGTATCGGACCATAAACTCCAGACGTGATCTATGTCTTGCACCTTTTACGCGTGTATATATATATATATATATATATATATATATATATATGTGTGTGTGTGTGTGTGTGTGTGTGTGTGTGTGTGTGTGTGTGTGTGTGTGTGTGTGTGTGTGTGTGTGTGTGTGTGTGTGTGTGTGTGTGTGTGTGTGTGTGTGTGTGTGTGTGTGTGTGTGTGTGTGTGTGTGTGTGTGTGTGTGTGTGTGTGTGTGTGTGTGTGTGTGTGTGTGTGTGTGTGTGTGTGTGTGTGTGTGTGTGTGTGTGTGTGTGTGTGTGTGTGTGTGTGTGTGTGTGTGTGTGTGTGTGTGTGTGTGTGTGTTAGGGTGGTACAATTTGGAGCTCAATTTTTTTTTCCTTTTTCTCACCATGCAATTATTGTCTTTAAATCAATAAAAAATTGTTGCGAAAGCTGTACGGGGTAGAAAAATATTTAACGGTCGCTCAAGCCTCCCAAAGATTCAAATTTTCATTAAAAAATAGATTTTTTTTCGTCCACTTCTCATCCATGAATTTTACGGTGTATCATTTTTTAATTAACCTCGCAAACGCTGTAGCCGGCCAATGAATATTTAGTGGTCGCTCAAGGGCTTCGAAATTTCGAAATTTCGCATTTTTTTAAACTCTTCTCACTCACAAATTTGACGCTTTGTAAAATTTAAAAAACAATTAATCCTTTTTTCTCTCTAAAGAAGATAATTGGATGGCGAGAAAGAGAAAAAAAATAGGGCTCGAAATTCCGCCACCCTAATGGATCTGTGCTGCTTATTTCCGTTTAATTTTTGGAAATCTTTTTTTTCAAAAGGAGTAAAAGAACGGTTTTGAGACAAGGTTCCCCGTCCACTTCTCATCCATGAATTTTACGGTGTATTCTTTTTAAATTAACCTCGCGAACGCTGTAGCCGGCCAATGAATATTTAGTGGTAGCTCAAGAGCTTCGAAATTTCTAAATTTCGCATTTTTTTACTCTTCTCAGTCACAAATTTGACGCTTTGTAAAATTTTAAAAACAATTAATGCTTATTTCTCTCTAAAGAAGATAATTGGATGGCGAGAAAAAGAAAAAAAAAATAGGTCTCGAAATTCCGCCGCCCTAATGGATCTGTGCTGCTTATTTCCGTTTAATTTTTTGGAATCTTTTTTTTCAAAAGGAGTGAAAGAACGGCTTTGAGACAAGGTTCCCCCGTTTTGACGAGTAAAGCTGACCTCGAAGTGGTTCGGAGTCTGCGTTAAAAGAAAAGCCGAGCCGATCGAACAGTCGATCTCGACGAACGCTCAAGGGATCACAGTGTACAGGGTTTTAATTGTTTTTTAATTATAATTTGGATACATCATTGTTCCCGCCATTCTTTATCTTGCTACGGAAGCTTTTTTTTTCTAATTTTCATATTTTTTTAACGACAAACTGTCGAAAAAATAGGCTAGATTCGATACTTTTTATTCAAATCACCACCGAGTTGTCAATTTTTATTTTTAAAAAACCTCCATAGCAAGTTAGCGGCTTTCATACTGATTAATAATCTTTTTACAAATTTTGTTTCAGATAATATTTACGGCCCCAACCTTATACACCGCGAGGACTCCTTTTTTCCGAAGACATTTTCAGCCGTTAAAAAATGTAAAAAAAAATAAAAACAAACGTTTAAAAATTTGTATTCTGTTCTTCATGAGTGATTTGATTTGACATAAAAAATCAGACGGATTAGCGTATTTTAACCATCGGAAAAAAATCGCGAAAATCAGCTATTTTTCGACCCGTCACACTGAGATGGTCGCTTACGGCCCTGAATGAGAAGGTCCGAAAAATGGTTTTTTTAGTACTTAAATTGATAGATAAACTATCCAAGAATAAATTGACAAAGTTACAGAGGCTAATTGTAAATATTTTCGAAGATACAAGACCAAAAGCATGCGATTAATATTTGATATTGATATTTCCTCCTATTGAAAACGTTGAAGCGCGTTTCCTCCAGTTTTCATTTTCACGATTTTTCCAAATTTGCGGGCGTGATCGCGAAAAAACTAAACGACCTATTTAAGCAAACCAATGTTTATTTTCTTCAGTATGAAAATCTCTTCATAGTGAATTTAAAAAGTCGTTGAAAAAGTCTTTTTAATTAATTTTTATAGCACGTAAAATTGTTTTTGTTAACCCATTTTTTTTAACCTGAGAAAAGTTATTTCACGATTTTTTCAGCTTTTTCTTAATTCACTCAGAAGAAAGGTATATGACAATTGAAAGTGTTATTGGTTTTTTTGTTTCAGTCAAGAATTACGAGCTGCATCTTTCCCGCCGATTGGGGACTGCAGTGGACGCACATGGAATAGGCTGATAAATCTGCAGTCATTTATTGTTTAATGTTGACAAATTATTTTTGTACCTTTCAAATATACATGATAAGATACCTCAATGTTTCCGGTCTAACTTGTTTTTTTCCCTTCGAAAAAAATTCCCGTTAACGCTTTTTTGGACCTTCTAATTCAGGCTCCCGCCTTAAATTTGATCTTTGGTTTTATGTCTGTCGTCAACAATTGCCGGAATTTCCGAGCGATTTCTCGTGACCTACCCAGTATATTATTCCTAAATCCCCGCGGATGTACGAAGATTCCCCTCGCTCTCGTTACATTGGCCGATTGCCCGCGCGTGTTGACCGTGCAAGAAAATGATTGCCTGTTTATCGCAACCCAGTAATACTCCGCGCCGTCCACCGGAGCGGAAACATTTCGTTGGCCAAGGGAAATAAAAATTTGCGATTGCCACTCGATGCCAGACCAGAGTCGAGAAGATCGTACGATCATTCGAGCACTTGTGACATCGCCGTAGCCCGGGGTTTTTCGAATATTTCGAAAATAATTCGCGAAACGATAAAATCGTCGCTCCGACGTATGTGGAACGAGAAATTTCGCATCGGTACTTTATCGCCGAAGCCGTCAAAGTCTGTGTGTCAAGGCTTATCCGTTGCTATATGTACGCACGTCACAGCTTCGTAACATTAAGACACGATATTGCTCCGTACTCTCCTGAGGACAGCTTCGCTGATAAAAATGTTTTTTTTCCTCATCTCTGCTTTTTTTTAACTCGCGATCTTCGCTCTACCCTCCTCCCCCTCAATCGACCATTGCTCACGGTAGTTACAGAAGACACGTACGTACTGGGGCACGTACACTCACATGCATATACATCGCTGATGGTGTCCTCCCCCCCTTGCCCCTCGACCCGATCTTCTCCTCGCCCACATTCCGGCCAGGCCATAGCACGCCCATAGACTCAGATGCGGTCGTAAATTAGGTTTTATGAGGGAGATAAAATGCGCGTTATTATCTAAACGGCGACGGAGTCGCGGAGATCGCGGCCCGCGCCATTCTTCGGTCGTGTACACCGTCGACGAGAAATTCTCTTGCTTTTTATGTACATAGATATATGTGTGTGTGTGCATACAGGACGCTCAATATTAGGTGGAAGAGCTTGATGGACATCAGCTTCAGACGGTATAATGGCACATCACAAAGTCGTTTGGTAGACTTTGGACAGAAATTCACAATGTTCGTGGAGCATTTTCCAAGACAAACATCACTGATCTCGGCTTCGTTCATTGCCGTTACGGTATTTCTCAGAGC
This sequence comes from Ophion ellenae, assembly GCA_963210295.1. Taxonomy (NCBI): domain Eukaryota; kingdom Metazoa; phylum Arthropoda; class Insecta; order Hymenoptera; family Ichneumonidae; genus Ophion; species Ophion ellenae. The sequence goes on along the minus strand of OY723391.1, from coordinate 23,581,310 downwards.
CCAGATTCTTTAGCACACAATTTTACCACCTGCTCTGAATCATCCTCTACCTATATGGGGAATATGGCATTTTGAACCCGTTACGTCTATGTAACGTTGACTATCAGCACATCCGGCCGTTTTGAGGACAGTCCTTGGACCTCGGTGTACATATGCTTCTATTTATCCGAACATGATTTCGAAGACGGTAGGGGTTGACATAATGTTGAATATGGGGATAATAGCCTGCTGGGAGGATGGTCCTCTAAGTCATATGTCTTCAAAATTATCTTTCTACATATATAGGATAAAGGTGTATGCGTGCTGTGCTCGTGTACACAGATCCCATAACTACATGTTGGTTCAACGCTCTTAAGTACTTTTCCCTCTTTATCTCGTGATACCTATCGTTCGAGCATATCTGAACGAGCCTTGGAGGAAACGGGATCGCAGTTGCGACGATATTGTGCTCGTACTTATGTGCATATATATACATATATGTACGCACGTGTCATCGCGCGTTTGTACCGTTACTTCGCTATCTTTTCTCAACTCGCACACCTAAGCCCGCATTGACGAGGCTCTTTCCCTAACCCTTATTTCACCGAAGGGATCTTTATTCGATACTTCCAAACTGTTGCCTATTCGGTTGTACTGCCACCCTGTGCAGAGTTTATCGCAGCGAGGGTTGACGACAATCCAATAAGCAGCACAGAGCTTGCATCGAAGGTTTCAACCGGGCAATGGACAGCTGATAAGCAGGTCGGTGGACTCAAGATGGCTGAACCGCGAACTGGTAAGGCAAAGCCATTCTACGGAGGATAAAGTACTTTCGAAGGTGGTTTGCAGTTTTCGGAAAAGAGCTTATGTTTACACACTGCAGCCGTCAATGTTGGGTTAGGTGAACTTTTTTGTCGAAGGAATGTAAATGTAACTTTAGTGATGGTGGGATCTAAGATGCAAATGGGGAAAAGCGGACTAGAGGGATTTGTTTGGGTTGACAGATCTTTGGTGTGGTAGCACACTGGATGGACACTGTCGGATGTTCCGGAGACTGGGCCTTCGAGAAATATCTTGTTCCAAAAATGCCGGTTTCTAGAACATGCGTAACTCGAATCTACCAGCACGTACCCAAGACACGTATCCTCTTTGGAGAACAGACGGATTTTGTGTCTTTAGATTATAGTGAAAACCGCATTAGCGCTATGGAGGGACGGCGGATTATTTTTTCAGACATCTCTCTTGGGCCGTTCGATGAAGTAAGTGGCTACGGCTTATACCCTTTCTCAATCCGTTGTCCAAGCCTCGGAGTATTGTTTTTGCACCTAGCGTCAATACAGTCTCGGGTGATTTTGATCTAGGCTTTTGATCCTTGAGTGGGTAAAAGTCAACGTAAGGAGTAACGAATTTCGGACAAATGCGATTTCAACGCACGTGCTTCACACCTAGGAGGGAAGCAGCGCAGCGGACCCTTCGTCGGACGATTCAAGATGTTCCTGATCGGTTCCTTTCACCGTTAAAGTTGGAAGACAGTTGTGAGAGCGGATTAAGAACTAGCGCACCCACAGGCGATTCTAAGAGTTCGTTTGGGTCCAACAGAGGCAGGGATTGCATTTTTCCCATCATTTTATTGAGTGCTCAAAGTAGCCTGGAGCTCATCTGGTCAAAGCTTCTTCAAGTGATGTTGAGGGTGCCATAGCTACGCTTTTGATGATCGCTGCTGCTGCTCGTGTGTGATCGCTGCTGCTGCTCATGTGGTGTGATCGCTACTGCTGCTCGTGTGGTGTGATCGCTGCTGCTGCTGCTGCTTGTGTGTGATCGCAACTGCTGCTCGTGTGGTGTGATCGCTACTGCTGCTCGTGTGGTGGGATCGCTGCTGCTGCGGCTTGGGTGTGATCGCTGCTTCTGTTCGTATGTGATCGCTGCTGCTGCTCGAGTGTGATCGCTGCTGCTGCTCGTATGTGATCGCTGCTGCTGCTCATGCGTGATCGCTGCTGCTGCTCGTATGTGATCGCTGCTGCTGCTCATATGTGATCGCTGCTGCCGCTCGTATGTGATCGCTGCTGCTGCTCGTGCGTGATCGCTGCTGCTGCTCGTGTGTGATCGCTGTTACTGCTCGTGTGGTGTGATCGCAACTGCTGCTCGTGTGGTGTGATCGCTACTGCTGCTGCTCGTGTGTGATCGCTGCTGCTGTTCGTGTGTGATCGCAACGACTGGACCATCTCGATGAGATCCGCATTGCGGTCAGATATAAGCCACACGGCAGCACCAGCAGGTCGAGGTACAAAGGGCGCGCACACGCTCGCGAGAGCGTCATGGAGCGCTGATATATCGCCTCGTTAATGTTTCGCTTCATCAGATGTTATGACCAGGCATCCTTTACTCTCGCCACTGGGTGGTATAATTTTCGTTCGGGTCTTATTGTGAAATGTACCGTTATAAATTACATACCCACGTGTCACGAGTAAATGGAACATACACAGGGAGAGAGAGAGAGAAAGAGAGAGAGAGAGAGAGAGAGAGAGAGAGAGAGAGAATGTTCTTCGAGTCTTTCGCACAGCTCTGGCGCTGGAGACTGTCATGTTTCAGGGGAGCCATCGTCAAGATCCCGCAGCCTGCATGGTATATTCGCGCGGGCCTTTAAGCTCGTTTCATCTTTCCGTGTAACATAGGGGTCTCCGCGCATAAACAGACATCGGGCGCGCACTGCGTGAAATATCTCTGGCCAGAGTTAATCAACTTTTGCACACGCAACGCCTTGAATTACGCGCCTGTGCAACGCTACACAGACGACTCGCAGAGACTTTCTCGATGGTGTTGTGGTCACTAAAACTTATTTTGGACTTTCGACACTGGTTCCATATATTTGTTTCGTTCTACTTTTTCATCGTTGCTGTCGCGTCTGTTGGCTATGAATATATATCTATTTGGGCCTCTGGGCCACTATGTGTATACTGGGTGAAGCAACGACTATTAGCGGTAGGAATATCTTCTAACCTATCATACTTAGGAGAAAACTTTTCCCACAAAATTTGCATAGGTCGAAGATTCATCCAGCCGGAGGCGCTTCGGAGATTCCAAGGCCACCTCCATTTTTGAAATGGGACCACTTTTTCATATTTTGATCAAGGAACTAAAAATAATTTCACACACCAAGTTTTGAGATGATCGATCAAAATTTCGTATGAAAAATTGATGAAAAAGGAATTTCAATGGTTTGAGCCTAGAATCGATTAGAAAAACGGTGCAAACACTTATTCCTATGAGAGGTGCTCACAGTAACGGCCACCACTTTTAATGCACGCGTGCAATCTGATTCGCGGTGATTGTATGGTTTTGTTAATCACGTCGGTCTGTATTAACGAACAGGCTCTGATTGAGTTTCAATATTTTAATACTAAGCAAAATCCAGGTAAGGGATCGTCCATTAATCATGTGAGGTTTTTTTTTAGCCCCCCCCCCCCCCTCCCCCATGGTGATATGTGCTGAGGTTTCTGTTATTCAAATCCTCTCCTCCCCCCCCCCCCCCTATTTGAGCCTCACGTAAATTATGGACGACCCCACATCACCATGGCGGTCGGGGGGGGGGGGGGGCTCACAAAGTGGCCAAAAAACCTCACGTGATCAATGGACGATCCCTAAGTCGTATGACTGTTCACTTTGTTCGCAACTGAGAATCTTGTGAACTTTTTTTGCAAAGCAGTGAGAAGTTTGTGATATCCATAAAAATGTGTGTTCTCTTGAATGAAAAGATTTTTGTGCAAAATCTTGATCGATCATCTTGAAATTTGGGGTACGACCTTATTTTGAGTTCCTTGATTAAATTCTGGAAAAAAAGCAGTGGAGTCATTTTCAAAAATGGAGGTGACCTTGAAATCTCCGAAGCGCGTCGACCTGGATGAACGTCGTAGCCACTACTCGATGACCTCCATCAAACTATGGAAGTTTTGTAGGAAAAGTTTTCTCCTAAGTCTGATAGGTTAGAAAATATTTCTACTCTTAATAGTTGTGGTGGCTCACCCTGTGTATATACATATAAGCAAGAATAGGATGAAAGAAATGCTATATCAAGCAGGGCAGGCCTGGTCCATTACTCGGCTGGGTGACCGTCTTCTGGCTTTCGCGCCAACTCCTTAGCGGGAGGCAGTTTCACCAAGTTTCCAATGGCAAACACAACTGAAACTCACAAGGAACATCAAGTACGCCTTTAATTTTGTCGAAACTCATATATGTAGTAAAGCATTGAAAACTATTAGCCACGTAGTTTTTTTTATCGATGGAAAACGGTTTTATGGAGGCAAACCACCCCTCAAAGAAGCAAAACCCACCCCTTCGCAGTGGGCCGTATTTTGTGGGGAAACAATTATCGCCCTGGTGAAGTATTGGTAAATAACAGTGGTGCTTGATAAAAATAAGTTACAGTCGATTATTATCCAACGAAAAACCTGAATAAAAAATGTTGCGCAAATTTATTCGATTTAGACATTTTCTCTGAAAAGTACGGCTACGAAAATTCTTTTGCTAGTCAAAGTTTTATAATTAATATTTTCTTGAAACATTCGGTGACCCCCTGTTTTTATTGTCGTCACGGAATCTTGAGATATTTCTACACGAGTGAGTAGTTCATATCGGGTATCTAAAGTAATTTGGTGTGTAAATTATTGGACAGAAATGTGGCCAGCGTGTCATTTCCATAAAGCCCTGTATAAATGACACGATTTTAAGGGTCGTAATTTTTCGGTAAAAGTTCGGTAACTTGGCTTGAAATTTTACCAGTAAAATGTGATATATGTTTACTTGATTATAGACGAAAATCAGTTAATTGTCAAATATTCGGGTTTGTCACAGCAATACCTTAAGTGACGTGCCTTGTCAGTGAAAAAATTGACGCCTGTATCGGCACAGGTTTTCCGCAGTTTCCCTGTGCCCTGGTGCAACTGCGATGCAGTAGTGCATTGGAGAACAAGCTGCAGTTGGCAACACTCTGGGGGGTCTCTGAGGACCTGAAAATAGTGAAGTGACAATTGTGGGGTAAAAGTGAAAGGGATCGTAAAAGCCCGCGAGGGAACACGAATGAACATTAAAAATGGACAAAAAATACTAGCCGGTATTATTATTCACCAGTTTCCGTATATACATACACGCGAGTGAATCGCCGATGCGCCGGCACGTAGAAACAACACCACTCGTTATGTGTAGTTATAACGTTTCATTACTCAAGTACGGTCGCGTCGATCGTGCGCGATTTGTTTTATTTATTTATTCATTATACGAAGGAGCCAATACCAAGAGAGACGAATGGCTAGGAGTCGCGAGAAAGAAAAAAAAATTGAAAAATATAATCGCTGAACGTGAAATTATAATCTATGCATCGATCGGCACGGCATTTTACCATTCGCGATCGACGTTAACGTCGTCGCTGTCGTCGTCGCGGTCGCCGCCGCCGTGGACTTTATAATCTATTCTATGGGTCATAAAAAATGGTAATGAATTCTCAGTAACAAATATAACCGAGCGAGGCTTCCCTATCATTATGGAAATGCGACTCTGCGCCTCGTCCACGTTCTCCCCCTCACTCCCTACTTTCATTTTATTCAATCTCTCTTCCTTTTTCCGTCTGTATGCCTGCCTCTCTCTCTCTCTCTCTCTCTCTCTCTCTCTCTCCATCTCTCCGTCTTTTTCGTTACTCCCTTGCATTCGAATATCTTAATATACCCACGCGCGGGATCCGCGGTGCTCCACACGGGGCCATGTCAAGCTGCCCTCGTACCTGGCATGTGCGCCTCGTAAAGCGAAATGGCCGCGTTTAGGAGTCATACGACTCACGTGACAACGCACTCAGCGGAGAATAATTTTTAGCATGTGAATATACCTATATACTCAGTCTTTCGGGCGTCATTTTTTAACGACAAGGACATGACTTTTTGTTTTGAAAAACTAAATAAGAAAAATGTATCAAGTCATACCGTACGAAACAGTGAAGATTGTGAGTTACTTCTCGTTACGATTGGGTAGCATTTGCCGCAGCGTAGGGACAATATTACTACTAATAACGTCATGGAATGCTTTCAAAACGGATATATACGATAAAAAATATAAATATAATACAGTCGAATTTCGATATAAGAAATCTCAAGGGAAGTTCGATATATCGAGTTTTCGTTATATTGAGATTTTGTTCTATCGAAGACATGTTCCTTAAAATGTAAAAATACTAATATATATATATATTAGTACAATAAATATGGGTATATTTTTAAAAGAAAGAAAGGTTTAAATTGTTGCATTTTTACAAGCAATTAGCAATTGCAGCATAATGTATATGATTATGTCGTTGTATTAAGGTTTCGGGTGTCTATCGAAAGGGAATGGGCAAATGTTCGTTATATCGCGGTTCGACTGTATATTTGTTGATGAATATAAATAGAGTATATATATTTATAAATATCAATATTTGATATATATATATATCTATGAATATTAATATATAGTATATGTTTATAAATATTAATATATGATACAATATATATATATATATATATATATATATATATATATATATATATACCGGGTGAGCCAACAACTTTAGCATTAGAACCATTTTCTAATCTATCAGACCTAGGAGTAAACTTTTTCGGCAAATGTTGCATAGTTCCAAGAGGGTCATCAAGTGGTAGTTATTAGGTTCACCCAGATTGAGGGGTTTCGTAGATTTCCCGGTGACCGCCCATTTTTAATGAGACGACCATTTGTTTTATTCAGACTTTTATCAAGAAACTTAAAATGGCTTCACACACACACACCAAATTTTAAGATTATCGATGTAGATTTAGCCTAAAAAAGTCGGCAAACAGGAATTTCAATGTTTTTGCCTAAAATCGATTTAAAAAAATACGATGCAAAAACACTTACATACTACTACGAAAGCTGCTCAAAGTGAAGCTACAATCGTAGCTCGACGAATTAGGGTGCAGTTTTTAGAGAAAACGACTGCGGAGGAAATGCGCGCAAAAGGGAGTTTTGAATCGAAAGGAACAAGAAATGAGCGAGGATTAAGTGAACACACTTATTTTTGGCCGAGGTGCGAAACAAATTTTCATCTCTAATATTTGTTTTGTAAGTCCCACTCAAGGGATATTTACCCCCTAAATAAGACTTCACTATTCGGTGTCCCCGAAACTTTCAATCGCTATACGAAATCTTCGAATGTGTACAGAAACACATTTTCCGCATTTAGCCATCGTAATTTCGAGCTTTTCGAGGTAGAAAAAGTTCTCTCCTAAGTCTGATAGGTTAGAAAAATTGTCCACTGCTACTAGTTATTGCCTCACCCGGTTTGGTAATTCTTTATATAAGTGACTTTTTCGAAAAATGAGCCACATTTTTTTTGCTATTTTCTCATTTATTGGGTTATAAATGATGATATTCAGTCGGGGGAAGCTGAAATTCACCCCCCATAAAAAGTTGTGGGGTTTTAAAGTTCGCAGAAACACGTGATAAAATAGGGTATCCTTTAACATTTTGACGCCTACATTGAGGATGGAGGGTGGGGGGGATTTATAAAAGAAGCCTTCCTGAATACAAACAAACCCAACCCCCTCCGGCGTGAGAGGGTTGGGTTTGTTTGTATTCAGGAAAGCTTCTTTTATAAATCCTCCCACATTTAGGTATAAATACGGGAGTTCTTAAAAAATTCTAAATTATGTATAACGATTTTTTGTTCGTAAGAAAATTGTTAACGAAAAATTTCAGTTTCAACAACAACAAAAAATAGGCTCATTTTTCGGAAAAATCACTTATCCAAAGAATTACCAAAATAGCATTGACATAAGAGGTAAACGAGTTAGGGTAATTCCGGGGAAGTTGGCCATGAGGGAGAGATGGCCAATACAAATATTTCATAGCACCGCGCACTAGATTTCACCTGTTACGTCTTAAAGCCTTAGGCCACCGTAACGGGTATAAAATCATGTACAAATTTAACAATTTTTTTTCGTAAAAAAAGTATTCCCTCATAAAATTAATCACACATCTATTTGGTATGAATATCAAACTGTTAGAGAAAAAAAAATATATATATATATTTTCGATGTACAAAATTGGCCAACTCGAAATCCTTAGACTTTGGACTAATGTAATCCTTCCCAACACCCTGTATACGTAAGTGGGTATAGATGCACATTTTCTTCGAGTACAACAATGCAGTATACACCAACCGTTCAAAAATTTGAAAAAGCAAACCCCGTTCAGGAAATTGTATGTTCAACCGTGAAAATAACACTCGGAAAGATCTCCCAATTCCTTTCCGATAGGCCGTATAAACTACGCGAGCGGTCTCTTATAAAATCTCAGCGCGTTTCAAGGAGGGAAAGAGGAGCTCAAAGAAAATGCAAATTTCGCAAAGCTTGGCTCATTCGCGAAGTTGAATCTCTCCGTCTCTCGAAAAACGTGGGATTCCCGGATCGTGTAGCGCGTTCGTCCCCCGCATTTCGGTGCGATCGTTAAATCGTTGGTGTTACTGCAAGCGCTTTTTCAGCCTCGAAATATTTTATATCCATTCCCATCGCACGGGGGAAAAATATACAATGCCGCGCAGAGTCAGTCGCACCGTCCGCGTGCGAGAAAAAAAAAGGGGGAATTGGCGAGAGAATCGCAATAGGGGACACGTATAACAGGACTAAAACGCAGTCGGCGTGTCCGTTCGAGGGAGCACGGTGGGGAGGGAGAGGGTCAGCGGGGAGGTCATTGAGAATCCCTTCTGCAGGGTCCCGGTAACTCAATCCGTATCTCGCGAACACGCCGACGATAACTGTAAACAGGATCATTACTTTTGCCGAAGCGATACTGAAGCTCGTGTTATCGCGCGCGGTGTCGAGAGTCGCGACACGGCACCGAAGTCGCGGGTACCCGGTTATATATACTGCAACTCGCGGCCCATAAATTTTCCGAACCAGACTCAACGGCAGCGCGCGACCGTCTCTCTCTCTCTCTCTCTCTCTCTCTCTCTCTCTCTCTCTCTCTCTCTCTCTCTCTTTTCTCTCCGTCTATCCGTACATGTAACCCCTTAAGTTTTAAGACTAAACATCGGAAATTATAGCTAGACTTATGATTCCGGCCAGGTCGAGAAAAGTCGTTTCGAGAAAAACGCAATTGAACATTTTAATATACGTAAATCGTTGCGTCCCGAATAGGGTTTTACAATCGGCACAGTAATGGCCCACGACTGGTTGCCAGAAAAAAAAACGATGGTGCGGTAATGACTATGTAAACGGACCAGATCCGCACCATGCATGGTTGTTAATGGTAAACCATGAATGGCTGCTAAGACTTGGCCAAATATCATACGCCCATATTGGCCCAGCAACGGCTGCCGGATCTTCTGCCGGAAATAAAAACAAAAACAAGAAATTTACAAATTATGAATATAAAAATTCTAGTAGTATCTTTTTTGTTTTCTTATGCTTTACTTATGTCCATGTACATAGAATAATTGTATTAAAAACGCTTTCTGCATTGTTCAAGTTTTTACCTATCATCGGGATCGAATCTACGTCTTTCGTTCTAGTGTCGAGCGCCCTACCCACTTAGCCATCGTAACACTTACAGAATCCGACGTTTGTTCGTTCCTTACTTTTATGCGGATGATTTTATTCGTGACATTAAAGTTCACCGACAATTTTTTTGGTCCATTTAGGCTGCGAAAATAACTCGCTCGTTTTGGGTGAAGTTCCGAAAAGCATACTCCTCTGATCGAGCTGAAATGTTGCACCGAATTTTCTCTCATTATTCTAAGAGAAACCGTTAACGGATTTTTGACGACCAGCAATAGTTTTCGATATATCGCATTGTAAAGTTTATTATTTCACCCCATACGAGTATATCTATATATCCGATAGATACCCCCCACTCCTCCGGCCGCGCTGCTTCCTGGCACACAGTGCTCGCCCGTACGTGCATATCACTTGCCATGTGGGATGGGTTTGTTTGGGTTTATTTAATATAGTAGAAGCGCAGTAGAATAAATAACTTTCAATATACGATATATCGAAAACTACTGCTAGTTGCCAATATCCTTTTAAAGGTTCTCTTAAAATATTGAAAAGAAGGTCTGTGCAAAATGTCAGCTTCATCAGTGGGATATGCTTTTCGAAACCCTATCCCTTGTTTTTACGTATTACAGTTTAACGACCTGCATTTGCAAAACGCCGAAAAACAAATCATCAATGGCTGGAATAGATCTGGCAAGCCGTTCATCCGCCTACGATACCCCAATGCCGATCGCCATATTATCGGTGCGATGGTATTGACTCACCAATGGCTAGCATAGATCTGGCAAGCCGTTCATCCGCCTACGATACCCCAATGCTCATCACCATATTATCGGTGCGATGGTATTGGCCCACCAATGGCTGACATAGATCTGGCAAGCCGTTCATCCGCCTACACTACCCCAATGCTGGTCGCCGAATTATTGGCCGATTATCAGCAAACACTTTAATGGCTGAATGCTGGCATTTTTGTTACGACAGGCGACCCTATATGGGGTTACTTGCTCTCACTAAATCATCTGTAAATTTTCATTATTTTAGCTTGAATATTTTTCCACATATGCTTGGACATACATACTTAGAGAAAATGCAACAAGATCGAATTTTTTACCCGTTACAATGGTGCTCCGCCTCAAGGAAAAAGAAAACAAAATAGGAAACCCATAAAGCATGTATCGTCAATCTGCAAAAGCTGCATTATTTTGATTTATTTCCTGCAGTATTATTGCTGCGTCATTATTTATTCATTATTATTTATCTTCATTAAATGGTTTTATTAATTTTCTTGTCCAATTTTTTTCGTTTATTACACTTCCTCCATGCGAGGGCTACATGAGGGCTGGAAGCTTCTGGAACTAGAAAATTCCGGACTACCAAACGATTTCGCATGTCGCCATTATATCTCTTTCGGTATTCTTCTACATAGCTTCGCCGATGCGATACTTTTCGAATAAATATTCGCGATGTGTACGTTAAAAAAATATATTTACTGCTTTCCGGTTCCTGACGCTCCGTTTAAGGCCTGATGCGACGGAGACAAAGGCGAGGGCGATCGATCGTCGGCCAGACGGCGCGATCAATCGTTGAGCTGCTAATTACATTAACCTTTTCAGTATTACAGTCCTTCGGACTTCAAGACGGACTTTTTCCACCCGTGAGTTTCTTAAAAGCTGTCTTTATCCACACGGGAAGTATTTACGAGATATTTTTTTGGACGCTTAATCCATCTCACCTGAGAGGTAAGATAATTCCTCTCAGCGGGAAGATATCTCAGGAATTCCACGACGTGCCTATATACAGGGTGTTCTGTTATGAATATATAATCCTATTTAACCCAACTGTCAATATGCCAGATCATGTCCTACTATATCCTGGAATTTCAGTTTAGTAAAAGCCCCATGGTTTTCGAGATAAAAATCATCTGCTTTTGGTTTTTTGCATGCCATTTCTACGAATGATAACTATTTTACCCGTTTTTTTAAATACTCCTTGTTATTTGTTTGATCTGGAAAAGTCTTCTTTTTAGCCTTGAATGTTAAAGAAACTTTACGAAAAACAGATCTTAGGGTGGGGGTCAAATTGTCGAATGACCAAATATAGAACGACAAAGATTTCGAAACGACAGAATTACACTGAGAAAAAACAATCGTTGAATGTGCAAAATGCATTTTGTTGTCTCGAAATTTTGTTGTTTTGACAGTTGCTCACGCATGCTAAATAAGCAGATAGTTTAAATGTATCTTTGGTTACTGCCCAACTATACTGTTTTGTTATACCAATCAAAAATCAAGTTGAACGTATTTAAAGATACGATTTTGTTGAACCAACTAAATTTTGGATGGTTGAACGAACTTTTTTTTTCAGTGCATGAACTCTCAAAATAACGAAGGTCAAATTATTCGAAATTTTATCCTTCGACCGATGACGAAATCGAATAACTATTACACCAAAGGATTATTGATTCGAAAGCTCATTTATTCGAGAACATATATTCAGATAGTCTGCAGTTTGAGTCATACAAATACAGATTCGAACAATCTACAACATTCATATCTCCGAAATAGAGAAAAGTGAGTATCTAATATTCGTAATACCGTCTACAGCAAAAAGCCATATATCGAGACTACAAACTTCGAATGTGTAGATCTTAGAAACGCAAATGATCGATGGTCCGAAATGGCGAATACCGAAATGGCGAATATGGCATGGCTGCCTGACCCGACTGACCACTAACGCCATCTGCCATCTTCATTCTGAAGCGCAAGTAGTATTGCTCCATCCCAAGTTTTCGCTATCCGGACCGCTCGCCATTTTGGCCCATCGCTATTTTAACCGATCGACTTTTTGGTTCTTCGCTTTGATGAGTTCGAAATTGTCAACTGTCGTAATATTTGCAATTCGACGATTTGACGTCTCGAATTGTTTGGTGTACATGTACAGGCGAATCGATATTATATCTCTCATTGTTTTGTTAAATCTGATATTTGTTTTCGCTATAAATCAACTTCGAAATTTTTGTATTCACAATTTCGATGAACTATTTCACAGAGTTTCATAAGATTGATCTATATATATATTGGAACGTTCGTCATTACTGAATTCGAAATTTCGGCGCTTCTGAATATTGATCGTTCCAATTTCCGATCCCCACCCACGCATATCGTGTCAATTACTTTAAAAAGTTGCTTATTCATTGTCGATTCATGTCATTTATAGAAATTGCATGCGAAAGACCAAAAGCAGATGATTAAAAAAAAATAACACAAAACTCAAAATCTCGAAAACGGTGGGACTTCTACTAAACTGAAATTCCAGCATATAGTAGGACATGATCTGACCTATCGACAGTTGCAGGATCGTTCATTCGTAACAGGACACCCTGTATATGTGCGTTACGCATCGGTAGCGGACCGAACGAACGACGACGTCCGATCAAAAATTATGAACGTTCGCACCTTCTTACTATCTCTTTAAATTATAAATGTCATGCGCCGTGTCGACGTTTCTGATTAATTTGCGCCTGCTTTTGAACTCGCGTTTCCGCGACGCCAATATATCACTGGGATCTCGTTATTTTAAATGTTACCAACTTTCAGCCGTGACATCGTCCGCGAGGTTCTGTCGAGAACGGGCCTACTTTTATCATACGTGATTATAATTGAAAAGTGACTTTTTTTATTCCTCTGAGCTGACCGACTGACAAGGAATATTACTTCGGTTTTCACCTTCGATTTAATTAAAACTCATGTTTATGGTAGATCATTAATAGTTATTCGATACGTATTTTTTTTATCGGCGGAAAAACGGTATTAAGGGGTGAGGTACCTGTCGAAGTGAAGCATGTCAATGGTTGATTTTGCAGTTTCATCTGCAAACTGTCAGACGGTTTCAGCGAAACGAAAACGAAAATCCTTCGCATGATAAACGATCATCAATCCCCTATTGGTACATTGGGGAAAAAAATAATGGTTTAACCACCCCTTTAATTTTCTTTCTCACACCCCACATTCAAAAGGGGTGTACCGAATTAAGTTGAACGGGTAATACTTTAAAAGAGGGGCGAGGGATAAAATAAAAATATTTTCGCCGGATAGCAAGCTTAAGGGGGTAAACCATCCCTTATTACACGTTCCCTCTCACAGTCTTCTTTATTATTCAAAACGTGTATGCTAGTTCAAAATATTTCTACTACCCGAAATTGATTGTTAAAGTATAGGAAAATTCGCGAAAAAATATCGTACGAGTTTAAAATTCTGCTATAAATCGAGAAATAGTCATAGCTCGACGGTTCAAGCTGTAGTTTTTAGAGAAAATGATTGCAAAAAGAATGTGGGGATCAAAGGGGAGGAATAAAATAAAATATAAATATATAAATAAAATGGCTGCCCCTTTTAAGTCTTACACCTGATTTATTTTAACAAATACTGCTCCGATCGAGTATTGAGTATAATAAAACTTTCAGGGTTCAGAGGGGGACGTTAAAAAAAATATTTTTGGTCCATAATTAAAAATGGTGAACTTAAGATGGCTGACATGTTTTTTAAAAATGGGAACATGACTTTTTTCCACCACAAAATTTGCCAGGCCAAAACTAATAAATTTTGAAGGAAATTTTTTTTGATAACGGTCATAATTTTTAGGTTTGAACACCATTTTTTACAATTTAACGCTATCCAGAATGAACCTCGAGGAGGTAGTCTTTAACATTCCTAGTGTAAGTGTGCGTGAGTTTGTTTGGGTTTGTTTGCGATTGTTGGGGATTATTTGGATTTTTTCGATGACCCATACTAATTCAAACAAAGATTAGGTCTCTATGGCCCGCCACTTTCGTTATCAAAGAAAAATAAATAAACTCACATGCACACACACTCACACCCACACTTATACTACGGATATAGAAACTTTACCTCCTCGTAGTATATTCAGGATAGCGCTAAAATCGTACAGTTGTGTTCTAACCTAAAAATTGTGAACGTTATGAAAAAAATGTCCTACAAAAGTTGTTAGCTTTGGCTTAACAAAATTTGTGGTGGCAAAAAAGTCGTGTTTCCATGTTAATAAAACATGTCAGCCATCTTGACGTCGTCATTTTGAATTTTGGACTAAAAAATATTTTTTCAACGTCGCCCTTTGAATCCTCAAAGTTTTATTATACTCAATACTTGTTCGGAGTAGCATTTTTCGAGATAAATCAGGTATATACATACATATATATATATTGGGATGGTTAAAAAAAAATTAATTTTTTTTTCGCGGTACTCAACAGAAAATGTTACTACTTTATGAAAAAGTAATTCATACAAAATTTGAGAGGTCTAAACATTTTTTTAGGTAGTGCTCAAACGACTTTTAATTTTTTTTCTTCGATTTTTCGTCATTTATTTCTCCGCCAATAGACATCATAATAATATAATTCAAATAATTTATCCAACTTATGTTGAAAGAGATTTTCGTTGAACGAGTGAGTTTGATTCTTCCCTAAATAATTTTTTTTCAATGCTGCCCACTCCAATCGTCATTTGTGTAACCTTTTGAAATTGATGCAAGGTTGAAACATTCCTATTCCGTTTTCACTCCGAATATTAGTTATTTCGTTGATAACGTTTTGTGTACTCTCTCGAACAGAAAATTTGAGAGTATTATGATGGTGAAAGAATAGACTTAATGTTTCTCTATTCGGCACTTTCACTATCGTCCAAACCCACGATCATTTTTATTTTTACGTGTACTGTGACGTACCTCAATACAGCAACTAGTGGAAATAGTCAAATCAATCGGGAAAAGAACTCACGGACAGTCAGAGAAACAAAGGTGCAGAAGCGTCACCAGCGCCGCGGTTTGTAACTCTCAAATCCGTATGACTTTGTTTTCTTACTCCAAAACAACATGTGTTTAAAAAAAACACGCATACCTGTTAGCCGTTCGGTAATATATACACCGTGTTCTCGTTCATCAAGTGGTTGATATAAATTTCACAACCGAATTACATATATTGATTTTTAATCTACAAATCCAAATTATTTATGGTAAAAAAAATATTTAAATAAAAATTGTGTATTGTTACAGAAACAATCAAATTGAGACTTACATTGGATCACGCAATAACATTTTCTGCATCGAGATAAAAAAAAATATTATAATACTCCGATAATCATGAAAGAGAATCAAAAAATTGTTCAGAGACCTCAAATTTTGCAAAACTTTCTTTTTCTTAACATAATTCAATTTTACGTGGCGAAAAAAAATCGATTTTTTTCAACCACCCTAATATATATATATATATATATATATATATATATATATATATATATATATATATATATATATATATATATATATATATATATATATATATATATATATATATATATATATATTAGGGTGTAAATTCCCGTAAATTTTGATGCATAGCGATGTGCCCGAAAGCCTGTTTCACCTGTCCTCGTTGGTTAGGCGGTTCCGTCTTCGAGTCGTGTCTCGACGCCTAGACGGGGATCGGCTTTACATCGAGTCGGATTTTCGGTCGCAGATCCGTAATGAGATTAACTGGCTTTCGTGTGCTCTCGCTCCTGGGCCCGACAAGATCGCTCGACGATTCCGCACGTCCAGAGTTTTCGTTCTCTATACCCAACGACGTTGTCGACAACGGCGACGAGTTTAAACCTCTTTGCGCTTTAGTATTTCATCCGCGTGCTGCCGTTGTGATTAGTCGCTTCGGAATACTCAGCGGAGCTCTATTTATTATCCCCGTGACGGCATTATCGTGTTCCACTCCGCAGCTACATTTTCGGCTCGACGTTATTTTCGATGCTGATCTCGAAACAGCAAGCTAAACTCAGCTTCCACACTCCGCTTGCCGAGTAACTTGTTGAAAGTTGCCTCTCGTCGCCTGCCATGCTCGTAGACTCGTATCAACGGTTACTACCCGCAAAAGAAAAGAAGAAATTCAATGTGAAGCTCGAATTTCACTTGCATGTGAAATCGGATTGAAAGATCAATCGGATCAATTGCACGAGGGTACAGGGAAACTGCGGAAAAACTGCGCCGATACAGCTGCCTATATTTGTAGAGATCTTCAGTTGCGTTTTCCATCCGAGCGGACTGCCGTCCAGGTCGGTGGTCAGTTCGCTAGGCAGTGCGTGGTGGTCATCCATCCAAGCTTACGCTGCTTGACCCCATATACGGTCGCCTGTCGTAACAAAAATGCCAGCATTCAGCCATTCAACGGTTTGCTGATAATCGGCAAATAATTCGTCGACCAGCATTGGGGTACTGTAGGCGGATGAACGAGTTGCCAGATCTTTGCCAGCCATTGATGGTTTGATTTTGGGCGTTTCGCAAATGCAGGGCGTTAAACTGTAACAATAATACGTAAAAACGAGGGATAAGGTTTCGTAAAGCATATCCCACTGATGAAGCTGAAATTTTGCACAGACCTTCATTTTAATATTCTAAGAGAACGTTCAACAGTTCCCTGGGAAGATCCCAGCAACAGCCGTCGGATCTTCTGCCGGAAATAAAAAACAAAAAATCCGACAGCTATTGCTGGGCCAATATGGGCGTATGATATTTGGCCAAGTCGTAGCAGCCATTCATGGTTTACCATTAACAACCATGCATGGTTCGGATCTGGCCCGCTTACATAGCCATTACCGCGTCATCGTTGTTTTCTTTGGCAACTAGTCGTGGACCGTTACTGTGCCGATTGTAAACCCCTATTTGGGACATTGGAGAACGCTTCAGTCGCATTCACTGTCAGCAATTCGTCATTATTACAAATTATTTTGATGCAGGCTGGTCCGTCGTAGAATTATGTCCCACTGTATAGATGCGAGCGGCGAATTCTGTAGGATGCAGTCACGTCAACGTCTGAAATCCTGGCACTGCTCGAGTTCGATGATCCCTCGGCTCTACAGAGTGGGTGGTATAAGAATTCCTAAGCTCCGGGTGGTTCCGCTGATTGAGACAGCGTCGCAGCCTTTGGCCATTTCACGAAGTCAGGGAGAAGAAGGAACATTGCGGACAGGGGTAGAAAAAAAGAGCGCTCGTGAAGTTGCGACTGCTGTTGGTTCGAAAACCAGAAAAAATCCAAGCAGCAGCAGCAGCAGCAGCAAAAGCTCTCCCTCTGTTTCTCTCCGTACACGGTTGAATGGTCGTGCATCTTGTGTCTTCCATTTTCTCTCTCCCTCTTTCTTTCTCCGGTGCCCAGGAGATACAAACGTGTCAACGCGGCTTTCTTCCCTCAGCAAGAGCCTCGAAAGACGAATGTCCCGCGGTGGTTCTCATTAGCAGACCACAACGGGGTGTCCCGGACATTCTCACAGTTTGCTTTCTTTTCCATTTCTTTCTTTCTCTCTCTCTCTCTCTCTCTCTCTCTCTCTCTCTCTCTCTCTCTCTCCCTCCCCCGTTCCCATATCCTATCTGGCTGTCGGCTCGTTCTACGTAATGTCCTCCAGGTGCTCCAGCCGGGCATCACAGAGAAGAAACGTACGTGCCAGAGGGGGTTGGTGAGGTAGCAGTGCGGAATACGCGGTGCGGAATTTCTCGTCGGCCGCCCACGCTCGAGCAAAGCCTCCGCAACACGCCTACCGTAACGGTCGCAAGCCGGGCCGAATATTCTTGCCGTATTCCCACCGGAAAGCATTTTCACCGGCGACAAAAGTCATGACTAATGACGGTCGTTACAACGGGGACAATGGGATTTGCAGGTCGGCCCCTGACTTTTGCAGGAAACTCGCCCGTCGACCACGATACAAGGATTACCATGATGGCCATGATGATGATGATGATGATGATGACGGGGATTACGAGTGTCAACGTTCGCTCTGCAGTCCTCGAACAAAGTCGCTAATTTCTATTTCGAGAGTGGGCGTTCTCGCAGTCGTCAAAATTCCGTACCTCGGTCGTTTGCCTTCTCCTGAAGAAAGAGGAAATCGCGCACCCTTGAGGATGTCAACGAGCCCCAAGGGGTGTCTCTACACCTTGTAGACTGCCTGCGCGTCTTTCTAATGATCACTGGGCGGAGTTTCCTCATACACCGTAGTCGTAAATTTGTCAGCACCCGGAGAAGACATCACGTTATGACATACACACACACACACACCCCACGGAAAGAATTGACGACCGTTGAAGACACGCTCAGCCAGGCCGTTTCCTCGCGCACGCAATGCGGCACAATGGATGGGCGGAAAATGATCGATTTTGCGTTTGCATTTAGCACTCTTGTCCAAGAAAATGTGCACCAACGAAAATTCGTAATGTTCCAGCCCGGAGGCGTGGAAGCCTTGGACATGATGCCGTGAGTTAGAAGTTGACAAATTTCGGACCAGGTGGTCCGTTGCAATCGCCAACGCGGTAATACCATCCAAACGTATCGGAACCTATTAGTCTGTCGATGCTGGAAAAATGCCGCGACGTCCCAACCGCTTTGCGCGTGGGCGAACACTGGGATGGGTGACAGCCCTTTTGCGTACCGACTAGCGCGA
>OY723391.1:23477298-23557298 GCA_963210295.1 Ophion ellenae | reverse complement strand
CCTCGCCCGCTCTCGCCAACCCGAGGAACACACTCTTTTTCTTTACGACCCTTCGGTAGCGACGCGCACACTTGTGCACACACTCCCGCGTCCCTTATAGCTCGTGAGAGGAGCGTACACAAGCGACCCGCGTATATTTTCGCGTTTCTTAATGTTCTCCCGCAGCATCTTCCTCACAAAAGGGTCTTTTGTTCGGGCGTATAGCGGTCTGGATACGCGGCAGTGGAGCACATCGCTAACCCCGAGTGTTACGTATGAAGTTTGCGTTCTTGCCCTGTCGGAGGCTGTGTGCATGTATTATAAAATAATATATCATATAATGGCATATATATTATACTGGATTAAATTATATTGTAGCGTGTTACGGTAACGGTTTGCATAAGCTTGGACCACCAAAAACAAAGCGTTCATATTTTTTACGATGAAAGTATTGGGATGACGAACCGAGGATTTTACACACAATTGATATGTACACTCAAGGGGTTAGGCCACAGTAACGAGTATAACATCATGTGCGAATTTGACAATTTTTCTCGTATGAAAAAGTGATTCACTCAGAAAATTAACTGCACATCCATTTAGTATAAATATCAAGCTGTTAGAATTTTTTTTTCGATGTACAACTGGGCTGACTACTAATAATTTTTTTGTCATCTTTTTTTTAGGCGCTTCGCGGCATTTAGCATCCACAATTTTTTACCTAGAACAAAAAACAAAAATTCTCGTCAATCTACATTAGAATATCTAGAGAAGTACGTACGGAATTTAAAAAATATTGTTTTATTCAAAAGTTGTAGGTATTTCAATGAATTTTCAGCGAAAAATTTCGTATACAACTGCTCATAAAATGAAAACTTTTCGATTAACCAGAAATTCCGTACGTACCTCTCTGCGAAATGCAATTAGGGATATAACTTTTGAATTTTAAGTAAATCGAGTGACAATTGTTGAAGTTATTTGTCATGCCAATTGGAAAAAAGCTGTTTCGAGAAAAACGCGTTCAAAGTTTTAGGTACTCTATGGCCGTGCCAGAGGTGGGCTTACGTTTTACGCTCAGAGTCGGTGAAAAAATTTTTTCTTGCTATAAAGTACTTTAAGGCGTTACCCCCACTTGTAGCGCAAAAAAGGCCTTTTTCATGAATTTTTTTAAAGAAAACTACAAAACTTTTTTAATCGATCAATATACCATCTTAAAGAACACATCTTGAAGAGCTTTCAGTAATTTTTTTATTGAAAAATATTACATTGTTTAGTGGCAAATGGCCGTCAATGAAATAATGATTTTATATACACGGTTTGCGGTGACCAACATTGCGGCGAAGTGGATCATCTGAAAAAAAAATGCGGATGGATTTAGTCAAATATAAGTATAAACTAGTCTTTAATCGAAGGATTTTAAAAAATATTCATTTTTCACAAAATGGCGGACAGTCAAAGTTAATGGTTCGATTTTAACGAAAAAAAAACGGCCGTTTTTTGGCTATAAAGGGGCCATTTTTTTCGAAAAAAAAAATCGAACGATTAAAGACTACATTTTTATGTATTAAATAAGCCTGCAAAATTTCAAGAAGATCGGTTCATTAGTATTCGAGTAATCTTGGTCACCGACTTCACAAATGCCATTTTGAGAAAAACGCGTTTAAAGTTTCTCTTTCAACGCTCTTTCAACGCGGATTCTTCTCTTTCAACGCTCATATCTCAGTTAATTTTGTTCGGATCAACTTGAAATTTTCAGGACATATTCTCAGATACTTATACTTCAAAAAAATGCAATAAAAAAATCGATTTTTTCAAAATCGCAAGTGGGGGTAACCCCTTAATACACGCCGTCTAGTACTAAAGTACTTTAATGCACGCTGTCACAAAGTCGAGGCTTCTTGAGCCGAGGACGCGCGAAATAAAAGCCCGAGCTCCGCGAGTATACGGTCGGAACAATACAGCCCTGTAGATAGCCTATCCGCAAGAGTGGCGGTCACCCCCGCGAGACCGCTTATGAGGACGAAACTTCGATTGGATTTTAGACCCGAGAGGAATAAGCGAGGAAGATGTGAGGGCCAAATATAAAAAGAGGGTAAGATTTCTTACAAAAATTTGTGGGTCCTCGTGGAATACGTTTGAACGGGAGTTTGGGCTTGAGTTTGCAAAAATGGACTCCGTCCTCTATACGCGATGATATTGCGACACTACACATTTCACAATACCTTTGTAGCGCAGTACCATACGCATCGTCGTCAAGGAGCTACCACCTAGAGGCCCGAAAAAAACGGCCAAATTCCGATTTGCTTCTGGAAAACGGTTGGTGAAAAAGAAACGCATTTTTTTTAAACACAAAGGTACATATGTTGAGAGCCTTTTACAAAATCACCAAACAACAAAACATGGCCGCCGGCAGATTATACCGTTTTCAAAGTCGGTGGACATGATATCCAGCGAAGCACTTGATGGATTGTTTCCAAATTTACAGGAGATACGACGAGAAACATTTAAAAGTCGTTGACGATCTCACTTTTTCAAAATCGATCTTCATTTTTTAATAGTTTCGTAAAAATGACGACTTTTTTCATAGATTTTGTATGCTCGAGTTTCAATTCGTTGTCACATCGTTAAAAAATAAATAAAAAAAATCGACGATCGTCAATGACTCGTATTTATTGTTAACTTCACTAACCCGTTTGGTTTTTAGATTTCATATGGACCGTTTAAGCTGGAGAGTGTCCACCGCCAAACGTCGCGAAAAAATGTCATCATCTGCCGCCAGGTTTTTGTTGTTTCTCTATATTTTTTAGTGATCTTTTTTATACCCTCTTAATATATGTACCTCTATGTTAAAAGAATGCGTTTACTTTCACCAACCGATTCCCAGAAGAAAAAAAATCGGCATTTGGCCTTTTTTCGGGCCTCCAGGTAGACGTAGCCTTAATCGCGACCGTAATTCTTATGACCAAAAAATTGCGAGACCATAAATGGTCTCACAATTTGACCGCACACAAACGCTTGAGAACCAGCCGTTTTTTTTTTCAAAGAAGCGTTTCCTCGAAGGCGTCTTTGCGCTCTTATGTTAATCTCTTCAATTTCTTCACCACGTGGATCCGGCGCGTTTGAGCTCGAAGCAACAACGCGACAGGCGTGTCAAATGCTCGAAAGACGCAACAAGCGCGTCGCGAGCACTCCATTTGTTCTCCCCTGCATTGAGCGTGTCCGTAAACCGTTGAACACGAACTGCCAAGCCGAGCGCCAGGTACACCAATAATACGCCGAAGTTTTGTCCATTTCGTATTCGCGAATGAACATTAGCATAACAACGCGAGGATGACGAGAAGAAAATCGAGTGGAATTATACGCGGAGAGCGATAATACTGCGCGATTTGAAAGACTCGTATCAGTGACGGGCCTAAGTGTTCCTTAATATATATATATATATATATATATATATATATATATATATATATATATATATATATATATATATATATAAATCTCTCTATACCATGTATCGCGTATATGTCGGGGGGGATTAGCATGTAAATGAGCTACGAGTATTCCCTTCACAATGGCAAGGGAAGGGGGATACCTAATCTCGTTACGGGGCCGTAAAATATGACGTGAACGACGTTCCGCGCGGACAGAAAAGAGACACGAATGTGTCTATGTGTACCGGGTGTCCTGTTACGAATGGATAATCCTGCAACTGTCGACAGGTCAGATTATATCCTACTATAAGCTAAAATTTCAGTTTAGTAAAAGTCCCACGGTTTTCGAGATAAAAATCACCTGCTTTTCGTTTTTCACATGCCAATTCTACAAAAGATAACTTTTTTGTACCCGATTAAAAAAAAAATACTCTTGGTTATTTGGTTTATCTGGAAAAATCTTCTTTTCAGCCTTAGATGTCAAGGAAACTTTATGAAAAAATATCTTATGCAGAATTTTCATACAAACCGATTCGAACATCTGACATTGATAGCCTGCGGTGTAAAAAATGTACTACGCATTCACTGAGAAAAAAAATCATTGATCCAATGTCCTTGGTGTTATTGAATGAAATTTCGTTGAATCAATTGTAAAATTGTTGGTGTAAATAATCGGATTTATTAGTCTAAACAAAACGCTGTTGACTTAAATGACATGATAAAATTTTTAAAGAAATTCATTCAAAAGATATACTGTTAGCCGACAACAATATATTATTGAAACTATCTAAAAAATTATCGCGAACAAATTATACAGTTTTGAATGCATTTCTTGCAACGAACAAAAAAGCGTTTCAATTCATAACACGAATACTGTTGATTCGAGTAAAAAAAAAATTGAATTTCGCTCGTTTGATTCAGATAAAATTTCTATTGAGTAAATATATTATTTTATTTTTTTCACCATATCCGATATTGATTTCCAAGTACATTATTCGTTAAAATATAAATATTTTATTTTGATTGAAAAGTATTAAGCAAATGTCTGAATTGGTTAAAAAATTATGCGAAAATAGAATTTGTTTCTTGCGCATTTGGTTGAAAAAATTCAACCAAATCATGGCCGAGCGCCACCGAAATTATAGGTGTGAGGAAACTCGTAGTTCTCGGAGTAACCGCTGGAAGCCGCACGCGCGCTCGTTTCTCGTAAGCGTAGCGCGAACCGAAAATCTACTCAAACGCCGGAGAAACTCTAAAGAGTATCGCTTCTTGGCCTGTGGCTAAGATCAAAGCGTAGTATCTGTTCTTATCAGTTCAATATCTAATATTCTCTCCATGGATATTCCATTGGATATCTGATATTCTCTCCACTATTATCGTGGATGATCATTCTAATGCTCACTTTTTATTTAAGATTTAAAACAAATTGAAAAACTTACTTCTCATGGCATATTCGTTTCGATGCAGTAAAGAAATAATTAATTCTATTGATTATATTTTTGTGCGAAATGAAAAATGTTGTAGCAACCGCATCATTATTTCATCCATACATCTACGGATTGTATATAGAATGATTTCAATAGAATATAATTTTATTTGAAGGATAATGTAGATATTCAGAGAACAGAAGAGCTTTTTCAAATAAAATCATATGTTATTTAAATCAATCACATTATCCATTATTTTATAGTATTGTAACAATCTCATATATCGGTGGCACTCCGCAGCAGCACATTTATTTGGATCAGCCAATATATTTTTTTCATTCAATTGGTGTTTTTCTCAGTGTCTCGTGCCAATTACTTAAAAAAGGTGCTCAGTTATTGTCGATTCGTATCATTTGCAGTAATGGCATGCGAAAAACCAAAAGCAGGTGATTTTTTTCAAAAATAACATGACGCCCAAAATCTCAAAAACCGTGGGATTTTTAGTAAACTGAAAATCCAGCATATAGTAGGACATGATCCGACCTACTGACAGTTGCAGGATTATCCATTCATAACAGGACACCCTGTATATATATGTACGGATAATCTTCGTACATCATATATACATTATGGAGACGTCCACGGAGAAGAGGCATCAGGAGATGGAGCAATACAGGAGCAGGCACATCGCGTCGTTGTCACTCTTCTTCTCGGGTGGCAAAGAATGACGACGCCCCATCGCGGTTAGGGAGTGCCATGACTGAATGGGGACTCTTGAATATATATTGTATGGACGACGAGAGAAGAGACATCGTTATTTATGCTGCACGCGTGTACGTCTATCACTGTATGTGACTAAATATAACTATGGATTAGTATGTATGGGGGAAGACGACTCTGAAGACATTCCCGTCGAGGGTCGTCTTCATAGTAACCAAAACCCGCAGTAGGCATTAGGTAAGGTTTGAAGTAATGTCTTCAAAATCAGCTTTAGATGAATGAGGGCATTTTTATGTGAAGGTCAATTCATGGATCTGTGGCCAAAATTTGGTATTTTTTTTTTAAATCAAGGACCGTTTTCAAATCGTATAAATTTCATCGTGTAAATATAACGGATTCAGAATGTCCTTTTCTCATATACTTACAATAGTCTTCTCGGGATGTATATTTGAAATTACAATAGTTAAATACCAGGATTTTCTTTTTCTAAACGTCAAGGGCGGTCATTGAGGATCTAAATCGAGATCTTCGAGCGAATGCAGACCCTCAACGAAATTCAATAATTTTATTTCACCCCCTTTTTCAGGTTTAAGTCCGAAAATGTCGACCGTTAATAAAAAATTGTCACAACCAACGTTGTAGAGCATTGAATTTCCTACGAGTTTAGTTATGACCATTTTTAGTCGAAAGCTGAAAATGAGCGAGTTATTTGACAAAAACAAATTCCCCTTAAATTCAAGACAGCAGCCGAAGCTTCTGCAGAATCCGGTAAAAAATCTGGGTCTGGACTACTGATGACCTCTCCAATGATTAGAAAAAGAAAATACTGGTTTTTAATTATTGCAATTTCATGTGGTTTTCTTGTACGTCCCCATTGGGCTATGAGGTGGCCAGAAAAGTGAGGTCCAAAAAGAAAATATAGATGCCTTGTATTGCCTATCCAAATTACCCCATGTGTGTTTTTCGATCTTTCTCAGCTTTCGAAAAACAAACATTTTTTCTCGAGTTTTCTGTAGCGAGCGGTTTATTAAGGGGTTACCCCCACTTACGATTTTGAAAAAATCGATTTTTTTTATTGCATTTTTTTGAAGTATAAGTATCTGAGAATATGTCCTGAAAATGTCAAGTCGATCCGAACAAAATTGACTGCGATATGAGCGTTGAAAGAGAAGAATCCGCGTTGAACGAGCGTTGAAAGAGAAACTTTAAACGCGTTTTTCTCAAAATGGCATTTCTGAAGTCGGTGACCAAGATTACTCGAACACTAATGAACCGATCTTCTTGAAATTTTGCAGGCTTATTTAATACATAAAAATGTAGTCTTTAATCGTTCGATTTTTTTTTCGAAAAAAATGGCCGTTTTATAGCCAAAAAACGGCCGTTTTTTTCGTTAAAATCGATCCATTAACTTTGACTGTCCGCCATTTTGTGAAAATTGAATATTTTTTAAAATCCTTCGATTAAAGACTACTTTATACTTATATTTGACTAAATCCATCCGCATTTTTTTTTCAGATGATCCACTTCGCCGCAATGTTGGTCACCGCAAACCGTGTATATAAAAACATTATTTCATTGACGGCCATTTGCCACTAAACAATGTAATATTTTTCAATAAAAAAATTACTGAAAGTTCTTCAAGATGTGTTCTTTAAGATGGTATATTGATCGATTAAAAATGTTTTGTAGTTTTTTTTTTAATTCATGAAAAAGGCCTTTTTTGCGCTACAAGTGGGGGTAACGCCTTAATTTTTTTCTTTTGTGGATGTAGTTCCCTCGCGATTCTTTTTACTTGTGTTATCGTTATGAAGTGCACTTTTAGAGAATAAATAATCGCGAGGGAAGTACATATCCAGGGGGGGGGGATAAAAAGTTACGCTAGAGGAAGACTCAAGAAAACATGTTAAATGCTTTTTTCTCGAAAACTAAAAAAAGATCGTAGAACGTAAATGGGGTCATACGAATATGTATTGATACCAAGCATTAAGATTTTCCTTTTGGAAGTCACTTTTCGGGCCACCCTATATATCCGCATGTGTATACAAGGAAGCTCCTTTCCTTGTGTGTATATATGTATATGTGTATACATATGCTATATACGAGAATACATAACTTTATATAACCATATATTAATAAGCAAGCATCTGTATGTGTGTATTCACGAAACGTCTTTCTCCATATTTCCATTAATGCACACGTACCGAAACTTTTCCACGTGACAGATGAGAAGCGTACGAGGTATCCATTGATCACGAAAACAGCACCCATTTGTGCTACACGAACTTGATATATTAACGCCAAAGCCTTAGCCCCGTGGCTTCAATGTCTCTCGCGCGCGACAGGATGCACGGCGAATAGATGAAATATCTGCGCCCCGCGATCCCTTTGATCAAGCTTCTTAGGATAACAAACGCGAACGACATGCCTTCATCCGTCACTACATTGAGCCGCTCATTTATATTCGAAGATACCGGGAAACGCCGTACGAATATGATGTCTTCATTTTGGTTCGTCGTAATTTTGGAATGGTTTTTGTTGCAATATATTGGGGTGTTTTCGTCATTAAGAGCAGAGAGGGGTAACGAGATAATTACAATTAGCACGTGCATTGAATGTATTAAAAGTCCCTGATGCACCGTGAATTCAATTTTCGCTGTGGTTCCCACCGGAAACTCGCATTCGCGAATAGAACCGCATATGTCAATGCCCAATGTGACGTAGAATAGCTACATAACTAAGTAACATGATATTTTGATTGTTTTTTTTCTCAATGTTGATCCCGCCCATTTTACTTTCCCGTTTTAAGGGGGGAGATACCTTTAGGCGAGGAAAAACTTTTGCCGATTTTCTCGTTTTTTTTTTAAAGAAAAGGTTTCTTCATCATTTGTTAGGCGTGGGGTACTTTTGGCTGATACATGCTATTTTAAAATGATTAATCTTCAAAAACAGCGGAGGTATGACAGGGTCTTTTAAACGGCATTTTCAAAACTGGCGTGACGTATAGCAAAAAAAACTATCTGGAAGATCGACTGATTCTGATAAATTTTGGTATAAATCTTTCTAACCCTATTTTTTTTAACACGACCGTAAGTGTTCTTGAAAATAAAAAAAACAAAGTATTCTTTTATTGCAAAATGTAGCCGTTTTTTTATTTGAAAATTCAATCTTTTTGTTTCAAAGCGTCCCATTTAATCGATTTTCAACATTTCTCACTTTTCTTTGGTTCATATTCTGCGTAGGAGTGTGAATGAAAGAAAAATCTTCATTGGTTTTTTTTTTCAGATTAACCGCGTCGACACTACGTGTCACGCCGTCTGACAACATCCGCCGCAATCCATTTAGAAGACCCTGCCATACGTCAGCCATTTTTAAAGAGTAATAACATATAAAACATACCATGTAGCGGCCAAAAGTAGTAATAAAAGATACCCTGAGTCTCAAAAATAGTGAATAAATATTTCATTTCATAAAAGAATCATGAAAATCACCCATTTTTTTCTCGCCTCAAGGTCCCTCCTTAATTTCCCGTTCCTGAGAGAACCCCCATAGTGTTGATCAGCCACCTTTTTTCCATCGGGAAACGGCGAAAAACCTGAGTCGATACGGGCGGCAACATTTAGCCCGAGTTTCCAGTAAGTCAGTGCTAGGCGGTCACCCAACCAAGTATTGGGCCATGCCCACGCTGCTTCACAGGGAAGTTCTCCGCCGCCTGAGCGAGCGTCCACCATCGTTCCACAGAGTCCACCACCGTATTTCACCTCGACAGTTGCTCAATATTATTGTGTGATTTTTATCGATTTGACGTGTAATAAAAAGCAGTTTAGGGTCGTTATATTGTATCTAAAACAAGTGGTCACAAATGAAGTTTTTAAAAAATGGTTTAAAAAAATAGACTTCATAAAATCATATCAACCAGATTCGTCTTCACTAGATCCATCCTTGTCTTCATTATCAGTCTGTATTGACGTTACGTCCGATTCTTCCGGTAGCAAAAGTTCTGTCTCACTGGAGAAAGGTTTACTTTTCTCTGAGACCTTTGGCTTGTATTGCTCAAAAGATCAGAACTGAGCAAACGTCTCTGTTCCAATTTTCTCGCGAAAACGTCCTTAAATAATTATGCCTATACACGCGAAAGTGTTTATTTCGGGCCTTAGCCGCTTCTTCCGATAGTTGGACAACGACAGCATAGCGTGGCCAATTATTGTCGCGCCATGTCTCAAAATCTTGTGCGTTGTCGCATACATTGGGTTTCACCCATACAATTCGACATAAAGTTTCGCTGTGTGTTCTGCAAAATTGTCAAATTTTTTTTACATCAATTTTGTGTCCACTTTACAAAGTCTCAAATGATATTGCAGGTGGTCTTTTGGAAGCCTCAATTTTTAATTTATTTTCCTCTCCGAACATTGTTTCAAGATTTCGCACAGTGATTTCCTAGTCATATTCATCGCCATCGCTGGAGATTCTGAAAAAAATGTGAAATAAGTTATTTTTTTTACAAAAAACCTGTTTTTGCCTCATTGGTTTGATAAAATAAAATAAAAATGGCGGGTACATGCGGGTCTTTTCTATTCAAAAACATTATCAAGAGTAACTAAGTTTTATGTTACGCACAAAATCATAACTTAACTAGGCTCAACTGATATACAAAAGGAATTTTGAATATAGTATTTATATATAGCAAAGAAAAACGTTACATTTTTATTCTGGAATGTATATGATGAGATATGTCACTTTATCAAGTACCATGCTGAAAATAAATATTCTTAATTTGAGGTAATCCTATCACCAGGCTTCAATCCATCGGATTTTCAATTTTTTTTCTGCTTCATTAAATATATTAATAATCGTCTTTGTAAAATTCCAGGGTCGATTATCGACCGAATTACAGACAAAAAATTGCGTGTTTTTGTGAAGGAATTCCAAAACGACATACAAAAAACCAATTTCGCTCGCTACAAAAGTGTATATAATAGTGGGAATCCGTCTGATTTTGAAGGCGTTACCCCCACTTGTAGCGCAAAAAAGCCCTTTTTCATGACCTTTTTAAAAGAAAACTACAAAACTTTTTTAATCAATCAATATACCATCTTAAAGAACACATCTTGAAGAACTTTCAGTAATTTTTTTATTGAAAAATATTACATTGTTTAGTGGCAAATGGCCGTCAATGAAATAATGTTTTTATATACACGGTTTGCGGTGACCAACATTGCGGCGAAGTGGATCATCTGAAAAAAAATGCGGATGGATTTAGTCAAATATAAGTATAAACTAGTCTTTAATCGAAGGATTTTAAAAAATATTCATTTTTCACAAAATAACGGACAGTCAAAGTTAATGGTTCGATTTTAACGAAAAAAACGGCCGTTTTTTGGCTATAAAACGGTCATTTGTTTTCGAAAAAAAAATCGAACGCTTAAAGACTACATTTTTATGTATTAAATAAGCCTGCATAATTTCAAGAAGATCGGTTCATTAGTGTTCGAGTAATCTTGGTCACCGACTTCAGAAATGCCATTTTGAGAAAAACGCGTTTAAAGTTTCTCTTTCAACGCTCTTTCAACGCGGATTCTTCTCTTTCAACGCTCATATCTCAGTCAATTTTGTTCGGATCGACTTGAAATTTTCAGGACATATTCTCAGATACTTATAATTCAAAAAAATGCAATAAAAAAATCGATTTTTTCAAAATCGCACGTGGGGGTAACCCCTTAAAAATAATGAGATTTACATACTTAACACTTGTAGTAATCCAATGCTCTCAGAAAAATTACACTTATTGACCTCATTTTTATGTAATATCAAGTTTAATTTGACCTTCCGGTATTGGATTTATTACCACTTGCTACGATAAAGATACGTGACAGCAAGGCAACAGCTGACTGTAGTCCTAACCTCATCTCACTCATCCGAATTTCCACGCATATTTCATTTTTAACCGACATATTTCGCCGACACAAATTTTCCACGCTTTTTACCAGTCGTGGCCCGAATACAATGCTTTATATTTCCCGTTCCTGACATTGCTTCGACAGATCGACGTTGAAAAGCATGGACGTTAAACCTCGCCTGGTTGAGTAAAAAGAGACGGAAATCTGCATTGTTGCCAAATATCAAACCCAGAAATACTGCGCGAATCGTTGGAATAACTATTTTTTCATTTTTGTAATTAAATGTGAACATTCATTGAGGGGCTATACCAGTGTGACACTTTCAAAAAATCGATTTATTTTGCCTTTTTCGGCAGTTTATACTTTCAAGAATATCATAACCATTTATATCATTTATATCAATATCATTTTATCTTGAAATATCGATAGTTAAATCTTTAAACGCGTTTTTTTCAAAATTAGATTTTTCAAATTTGGTGACAGTGTAACTCAAAGAGCAATTATCCGATTGACTTTAAATTTGAATTGAGTACTCTTGAATATATTTACTCTACAATGACGTAGGATATTTTTGATTGGATGAAAGTTGACGATTTGGCATTGAAAAAAACGACGCTTTTATAGACAAGAAAACAGACTTTTTTCATAATTCTGCCATTTTGTTAGATTTCAATATTTTTCGGAAATCCTACGTCATTCTACAGGAAATACCTTCCAGTTTAACGAGATTTTTTCCTTTCTCGGTTTCAGCTACTCAATCGGCCGGAATCATGTCAGCAGTGAAGAAACTTATTTTTGTCGCCTCCGAAGGTAGCGCATAAGTCGCTTGGATCTCAATATTTTTCTATGAAAAAATTATGTAATATAGGTCAAATATCGCCAAATATATTCTCAATTTTCCTAAACATTTCATTGAGTACTTTTCTTCCAAAAAATTCCCGAAAATCCCCCAAATTTTCAGCGTTCACACTGGTATAGTCCCGTAAACAGTTTACACATGGAACATTTTAGTCACTACAAATTATTTTTTTTTGCATATGTTAAAAATATGAGTTGTACAAGTCTCAAGTACGATCAGTGGTATGAGTAGTGCGAAGCAATAGGATTACCCTAATACGTACCTTTCTCTTGAATATACATGATGGTTATTGTAAAATTTCACCTCACACAAACTCAAAAAACGGTTGAAAGATTACGAAATGACCGTTTACTCATGTAACCGTTTTAAGCTTTAACGATACATACTTTGTAGTAGATTTTAACAAAATTCTTGTAATCGACTGTCGATCGTTTTTTTCCCCTTAGAAATACTCCTCCGTGCGTTGGTTCCACAGCATACCAACTGTTGTTTTCACCAGAAACAATTCGCAATGTTCAGAGCACTTGGGTATGAAACAGCGATTCCTTGGCGAGGAACGGAGGCCGGTGAGATGAGGATTAATTACAATTTCTAATGGAATCCCGGCGTCATTGTGAATCAACGTCATTCACAAGTCACAGCGGGCCTTCGTGAAGTTCCCTTCATTCCAATGAATCGCGCGTAGACGGATATAACAGTTATGCAAATTTGACGAATTCGTTTCGTCAGGTGTATGGGTCTCCGGATAATGTTACGCAGCAATCGCGTCTCGTTCGCAACCACCTCGCCGCGTATATATTTAAAAATACGAACGTGACTTAGCGCGACTTTACGCGCGGAGAACGAAAACTCACTCGGCGAGACCACCGTGCATTTTAAACACATATACGTATGTATATTTTTTTCCGCCTGTTTCATTGTATTCTTTGTCCCCGGACACATTGACTCGAACGCGAGCCCCGGGACTATAATACGAGCCGAGCAATAAGCGTATTATTGTTCCTCCCTCCCAGGGCCCGAGAAAACTTTGAAAGTTGTATTCTTGAGCACCGTTCGCGCCATGTTGTTCGAAGGTATTTGAGAAGTTTCCGCGAGTTTAGTCCGGCTTCCGAAGCAATAATATTAGCTCATTGGTCGCTCGTTTTTGTATCGTCTCGGCTGAGATCCCGAGAGCCTTTTGACTTTCGAGCGATGAAGGGATCTCGAAAAATGGCCGGGTCTCCCCGATGTTCCTGGACCGATGTCACCCACGCTTTTGAAATTCTAGTGGATTTTTAAATATCCACAGACGCGGATATTCCAGTGCGAGTTGCCCTGATTGGAGCATCCATGCGATAAAGTAATATGCGATCCCATCTCGGTCAATTTATAAATAGTCACTTTTATAGATAGTCAGACTAGTCACTTCACTATCCCCTGTTTCTTAGGAATCCCCAAAGTATTGCCCATAGCAACTCGTTTCCTGGCGCAACACTTTATCGCGTTTGCAGGAGGGCACAGGGAAACTGAAGAAAGCCGGACACCGATCACACGCCTATCCGATTCCTTTAATTTGTCCCTAAGTACATGCTTTATCCTTGGTAACTAGTTTGAAAAACTAGCACATAAAAAGTGGTGTAAAAAAGCCGTGGAGCTGTACCGAAATCTTCGGTTCTCACGTTTTACCTTACTCCACTATCTCCACTTCCTCAGAGATCCTCAGAGTGTTGCCCATAGTCACTCGTTTCCTAACGCAACACTTTACCGCGTTTGCAGGAGGGCACAGGGAAAGTGAGGAAAGCCGGACACCGATCACACGCCTATCCGATTCCTTCGTTTTGTCCCCACGTACACGCTTTATCCTTGGTAACTAATTTGTAGAAAGTAGCACACAAAAAGTGCCACTATCGCAGTTGCAGGAGGGCACAGGGAAACTGAGGAAAGCCGGACCCTGATCCCGTGTCCAATACTTCCAATTTCTTTTACTTTGTTCCCAAGTACACGCTTCATTCTTTCCTGGAAACTAATGTGAAGAACCACCACATCGAAAGTGGTGCGAAATAAGTCGGTGAGCTGGACTAAAACCGTGTCTAACGTTTTACCTCGCATTAGTCACTCCACCATCTCCACTTCCCTAGAGATCCGCAGAGTGTTGCCTACAGCCGTTCGTTTCCGAACGCACCAACGTATCGCGTTTGCAGGAGGGCACAGGGAAACTGCGAAAAGCCTTACCCCGATCACGTGACCAACACTTCCAATTCCTTTGCCCTTGTCCCTAAGTACACGCATTCTTTCTTGCAAACTAATTGGAAAAAAACTACCACATAAAAGGTGCTGTACAAAAAAGACCTGGAGCTAATACGTGCCAGTCTCCAGTATAGCACGCACGCACACCTAAGAATCACACCTCGGCCAACGCATCCAAGCAGAAAGCCCCACGTATCCTGAGAAGACATTCACGATGGTTGGTCATTGTATACAAGCACAATATGCGTCCCAAGACGTTTCGACATCCGGTCCGAGATAACTTCCGGCAGGGTGCTTATAGAAAGTGTACAGAAGCGTCGAGTTGTGTGGGTCTAGGTGGCTGTCAAGGATCCGATTTCCGTGTCCCAACGAGAGAGGGCGTTACGCCGGATTTCGTGTCACTCCGCGGTGGCCGCGAGTTTCACCTGCGTGTGTGTGTGTGTGTGTGTGTGTGTGTGTGTGTGTGTGTGTGTGTGTGTGTGTGTGTGTGTGTGTGTGTGTGTGTGTGTGTGTGTGTGTGTGTGTGTGTGTGTGTGTGTGTGTGTGTGTGTGTGTGTGTGTGTGTGTGTGTGTGTGTGTGTGTGTGTGTGTGTGTGTGTGTGTGTGTGTGTGTGTGTGTGTGTGTGTGTGTAAAATGGCATTGCCGCCGGTATGAAAAGGAACGCAGCTTTGATGGAAGGCTAAATGGCGTCGCGCGCGTCTCGTGACACGGCACAGTGACCAGCGACGAAAGCGACACCGGTGGAAGCGTCTACGCAACGCGAAGCCGAGTGCGGCCGCACGAGGGCACCACAAGGGCCCCCTTGCTTCGCTCTGTCCTAAGTGACAGCGCAACGACAAGTTGACATGTTTGTACAGAAGCCGCACAATGGGCGTATATAAAAGCATTAACGAATACGCACTACCGTATACACACACCAAGGGCCCAAGGGACTCTACTATTCTTATACATGCTCGCACATGCGAGTGTGCGCATGTGTATGTGCCATGTGCACGGGGAACAAGTCTTCGTTTTGTCCGAGCTCGAAAGTAACATCAACCACTCTCGAACGACGACGACGACGACGAGGGGAACCCGAGTCTACACGTGGAGGACAGGTGGTCGAGGAACTCTTATATTTCTCGTTACTCGTCGGTGGCTCCCTTTGAGTCTACTCGATTTTCACTTTGCACGCTATTCTTCGCTTATTTCGATCATATGCTCGCGGGCTTTTTTCCTGTCTCGGGTCGCGAATGTTTTTTTGGAAATGCGGTGAATTTTCCGATGGTACAGCACACGTGGCATGTGACGAAGATATGAGTGGGACACGTGTCGTGTAGGTATAGTAATAATTGGGTATCATCGTGAATTAATATGGTCTATAAATTTTCTTCTATACTATAATAATAGCGTCTATAATATAATATAATTATATTCTTCTATAATTTTTCCATTATTCTATGTTTATTATTTAAAGTTACGTTATAATTTTGTTTCATTTATATAATACATAATTATAAATTATTGATTCTTAGGATTATTTTGGAACCTTCCTTTTTGGATTATTTCAAAGTTATGAATTCTATACAAAAATTCTACTATAATTTTTTATATATATTATTTATCAAGGGTTTATCATATATGGTTTATTATATTCAATTTTATTATCCATTAGTATGGATGATACAATTATCCATAATAATCTTAGTAGTATTAATATTAGAGTATCGATTAATATACGGAGTATTTATTAATATCATAAAATCTGATATATTGTCAATTATTATTAGTTATTGCGTTCAGTTTGTCCTGCAAGTTGTTTCCACTTCGACCTCCAGGGAAAAAAGATTCAAAATCAAGTTCTCTGTAAAAAAAAACCCCCTTCGGAGGAGATGTGGACTATTTTCATTTCGACATCGCTCGATCTCTGTTTCTTTCTTCGCATTACACGATTATCCTTTTATTTATTCTCTATCGCTAGCATAATTATTATTACATAACTATTATACTCTGTTATTCGGTTTCAATTCATTCCTTCTCTGTTTGCATCTATTTCTTATTGCCTATTCTCCATTGTGTGTTTCGTCGACGGCAATTTATTTATTCACGCATCTTGTACATTATTGTTCATTGCGATCCCCTTATTTTGCATTATAAAGGATTAGGGTAAAGGAAAATATGTGCCACGTGACACGAGTGCGAGAGAGACGGCACAAAATTCTTTTCCTCCGAGACGACTAATATTTTAAAAAGACACACTTTGCGGCCCATTGGAAGAAGAACAAAGTGAAACTGGTTTTTTTGCCTAAATGTGAATCGTCTTGGAGAAAAGTTCGCGACCAGATGTTTACTGATTGAGCGAACTGACCTCGCCTTGAGACAGATATTTAAAAATATCGTTTTTTTTTCAAATTTTATTTCATTATTCTACAGACCTTTCCGAATACTTCTGCAAAAAACGTTGAAGGGGGTAAACCACAGTGACGGGTAAAAAATGATTTTTTTCGCTTATTCTCAAAATATACATATTCAAGAAAATGTGAAAAAATTGAATTCATAATATTGAAAATGGACCAAGTTACAGACGATTTGGTGAGAGCAGGTAGCGCAACGATTTGCGTATATGAAAACTTCCAATCGCGATTTTCTCGAAACGACTTTCATCGACCTTGCCGAAACCGTAATTCTAGCTATGGTTGTCTAATTTTCAATTTTAATTGCAGTTGCTATCGTCGTACGTAGCCATTTTTCTGTTTGAAATTTAGTATTTCTTTAGCCTCCGAATATAAGTGAAAATTACGCCAAAATTACACTTTTTTGTACACAAGCTATCGTGTGAAATTTTGTTTTCCTTTGAAAAACAGCTACTTACAATCTGCCTTCTTATTATAGAGGACAACTATTTTTTACGGATAATTATTCTGTCTCAATTTCAATGCAGACCCTGCAGTGTTAAAAGTTACAATTTTAAGACCCATTATCTCCCAACCTAAATAGTCGACTTTCCTGCAATTTCACTCAAACATGCACAATGATATGAACAATGTGTGGTTAAAATTTTTGAAAATCCATAGAAATCAAGAGCGCGCGCTCCTTCTACCTTAAGGGCGTAAAACTCTTCTACAATATATATGGCAGATGCGTATATATGACACATCGGAGAGCTACGAGTGAGCGATGAGATAAATCGTGCGACGCGGGGATGGAAAAGCCAAAGGGAAATATATCACTGAGATCGATGGTCAGCCGTTTGGCACACGGTGGATATAAGTTCCGGCTGAATTTTCCTCTTATTCCTGCAGCCTCTGTATACGCGGCATCATCATACTGTGTGCGGAGTGAAGGAGTGGAGGGGAGGGGAGAGAGAGAGAGAGAGAGAGAGAGAGAGAGAGAGAGAGAGAGAAAGAGAGAGAGAGAGAGAGAGAGAGGATGATGGGCTCGTCACTGACACTGACGAATGGCCGCAGCCTCACCTCGTTCGTCTTTATATTTTTCCTGTCGCTGAATCCACACGTTTATATTCCGTGGTCCTACACAAATATATACCTTTCCGCAATCTACATGACAATCGAGTCCCGCATGGACGACGGTCTCTCAAATCGTCATTCTCGAAGTCGTAGGTATGAAACGCGAGCACGAAGAAAATGGGAGTCGATTTAAGGAAGACTGGAAAAAGTCTCCGAAGAAATATCGCAGAGAATACGGAGGGTGCTACAGGCTTGGTGGTGTGAGGCTTCGGCGATCTTGAGCGTCAAGCGGCGTTCGCCTGGGCCAATACTTGGATGGGTGACCGCACTGACCACTTGAGCGGGACAGCAGTTGTGCCGAGTTTCCGATGGTAAAGACAACGCGAAATCAGTGAAAATATACCCGTCTTTATCGGCACAGGTTTTCCTTAGTTTCCCTCTGCCCTCGTGCGTAGTGTGGGTTGAGAAACGAGTTGGCAGTGGTAATCAATCTGAGGAGTCTCTAGGGAACCCTCTAGGAAATCAATAGTGAAGTGGCGAGGTTAAAGTGGAACGTGAAAGGGCTGGGGTCGGAAAAACCAGAAAAGGGCATACGCAGACACGTTAACGTATTTGAAAGATTGAGGTGGGAGATCCCTTTAGGCAGACGAAAATAATTTTCAAGATTTTTTTGTATTGGAATTTTCAAGATTTTTTTGTATTGGAATTATTTATCCGACGTAATCAAAATTTTCTCTTCTCTATGTTTTGTTTCAATATTCAAAGGAGGCAAACTTACGGCACTCGCTTTAGAGACGGTTGTCGCCTGCGTTGTTCCACGACGTACGACCTCGTGTCTGGTCCATTGATATGAAACATCAGAGCCAAAAATGTTAGATTTCTAAGACCCACACGCCTTATATGAAGCTAAAAAATTAAAGTGAAAATTCGGAATTCGGTGTTTGAAAAAATATGGTAGTCATAAAATGTTTATTATAGTATTTATTAATAAAAAAAGTGGTTTTTCAAAGAGCCTTAAAAAAATGTTAGGTTCACATAGACGGTAATTATGTAATGTAAAAGTGTGCACAATTTTTAAATGATCGAGCAGACAGTTTTTGCGTTTCCTTATACGAGACTTACCAAAAAGTGTGTTCCAGGAAGAGGCGTTTAACCCTTGACACACTTATATTTGGCCACGATCTTGACCCACTGGGTCAATTTGCTCCGGATGGAACTTCATCCACCTGCCACTAACAAACCTCCGGTCGGTTTTTATTGAAAAAAAAAAACAGGAATACACTTTAAACATTCCTTAATGTGTCTGCATAATGTAAATTCGGGAAGTTTACAATTAGATTGTTGTAAAAAGTTATTGAAAACCTTCAATTTTGTAAAAGTAAGCATTTTATTTCAAATTCATCCGGGTCAAAATGACCCAGTCTGTCAACGTAGGGTCAAGGGGTCTTCTCACTTTAGACGCTAAAAAAAGGCTATTTTCATGCATTTTTTTGATAGGTATATAATATAGATATTGATATAAAAGTTGTTACACTTAATGAATACACTTTCGAAATACATTTTAAAAAAACAACTTTTTATGTGTTTATGTAACCCAAACAAACTTCAAACGCGTTTTTCTCGAAACAACGTCTTTCGACGGCTTGTTGACGTAATCTTCGAAACTACTGAACTGATCCTTATGAAATTTCAACCACATATTTTTTACAACTATAGCTTAAGCGCATATCAAGATCTTTTTTTTTTAATTTTCATATTGTCTATTTCTTTTTTTGCCAAAAACGGTGAAAAAACACGTTTTTTTGTTGTTTTTTTCGAAAAATGTCCGTCATTTTGTTATTTTTGCATACATAAAAATCGTATGATATGGGCTATAGCCATTAACATACTGAATCTAAAACCATTTGATTTTTTTATTTCGGATGATTCATCTCCGAGATTTTATCAACAGCGAAGACATACAATTTTTTTAACTACCATTTTCGTCTATGAAAAGCGACTTAGATAAATAATTTTCATTAAATGTATTTCGAAAGTGTATTTATTAAGTACAACAACTTTTATATCAAAAAAATATCAAATATCAAATAAATATATCAAAAAAAATCATGGAAATAGCCTTTTTAACGTCTGAAGTGAGACGACCCCTTAAAGTTTC
The DNA here is from genome assembly GCA_963210295.1 of Ophion ellenae. Lineage (NCBI taxonomy): Eukaryota > Metazoa > Arthropoda > Insecta > Hymenoptera > Ichneumonidae > Ophion > Ophion ellenae. The sequence goes on along the minus strand of OY723391.1, from coordinate 23,537,157 downwards.
AAGTCTCAAGGCTTTTGTCACTGAATGTCGTACCGATTAATTGTCCATTCCGGAGCCATAACGTAGTTCCTCAGCTCTTCATTCATTTTCGGCCATAAGCTCTTCTTTACTTAATATAGCAGAAAAGAGCTTTGAAAATTTCGGAATTCAACAAAAGAGATCCCCAACCATAATCACAGCTTCTGGATCTAAATGAGATGCCGTATGAATTATTTGCACGAAAATTATCGTCTATAAGTGCACAAAGAGTGTATCCGCCCTCACGTTTGTCACACATGAGTTGACGTTTCTACGAGCAAAAATATATTGAAATTTATGATGCCGTTACGAGGCCGCTTATAATGTTTGTACAAAGTGCATCTCTCACCTCCATGACGAGCTGAGGCGCGGAATGATGTAGAGCGGGTAATATATTAACCGCGGCGATATCAGGTTTGTTGTATTCTCAAAGGTATAATTATCACACTCGTCTTCCAGCCAGAGAGGGAGAGAGAGCGAAAGAAAGAGAGAGCGAGAGAGAGAGAGAGAGAGAGAGAGAGAGAGAGAGAGAGAGAGAGAGAGAGAGAGAATGAAGAAAGGAAGACATAGAAAGATAGAGAGCCAATAGAAGAGTGGGCAATCTAATATCCAAGCTGGCAATCATCATTACTCATCATCTCGCGAAGACAGTAATTATCTCGTTGCCGTGCGCGAAGCTCCGCGTGCGTAACCGTCTCGCCATTCTACTCCTAACTAATGTGAATCCATCATAAAACAGCCTGCAGCATTTTCATTCCAAACTCACGTCAGAACCAAACGAATCCAAACAGATGCCGATGTCCACATCTGGAGGGTCGAATAAAAAATCCGCGATAAGTTACCCACGGATTTTCCATCAGAACGCCCGCTAAAAAGTAGTTTTATTAGTTTATTTTTCTCATACAGGGTCCCAGAACTGATGGTAGTCCCTGAAATGGGGGGATTGGGGGTTAAATTCTGAGTCGATTGATATAAGTATGTATGGGTCTCACATCAACCCCTGAATTATTATTGATATTTAAAGGCGGGCCAATCAGGTACTCCCGATGAGCCAGCGTACGTCGGTGGGCGGTACGCGCGCGTAGCAGTGGCTGGCGGGAGCACCGCACCTACCGTGACCACTACACTACACTCATCGGACGCACCTGATGGCCCGCCTTTAAAAATTAATAATAATTCAGGAGTTGATGCGAGACCCATACATACTTATATCAATCGACTCAGAATTTCACCCCCAACCCCCCATTCCAGGGACTACCATCAGTTTTAGGACACCCTGTATAACGTGGGCTCAAAATAAAACAATTGCTAGCACACGCATTTTGTGTACTCATTCAGAAAGATATATTCAGACAGGTGAGGAAATGTCACATATGCAATTTATGGCTCGGCTGTTGACGCCGGCACAAAGCTTGTGAACTCAAAATAAAATGAAGTCTAATTGAAATAACCATACAATTATTTTTCGATTGTACTGATACGATTGTTTAATAAGCCAGCTGGTATATAAGTTTACAGAGCATTTCTTTCTTGACGGGTCTGCATAAGCCTTCATTTTAAAAAATACATTTTTTTATTGTACAGTTTTTTAGCCTAGGGTCTTGAAGGAGTACACCACTGTGACGGGCCGAAAAAAAGGTGGTTTTTTCGAAACTCGATCATTGATTTAGAATTTGGAAAAAAACATATGTTATTAAGCGTACATTGAACTTATTTTGTCTAAATTTTTATTCACAATAATTAAAAATGAACTACGTTATTGAGGTATAATAGAGCGTTTGTGTAAAAAATGTGGTCCAACTGCAGGATCGATAATATGATAATGGTTGGTCTAAAAAAATAAAAAAGTTTAATAATCTATATAAATGTAGTTGTCATTATATGTAACCATTTTTTTCGAAGAAAAAAAATAGTTTTACAAAACTACAGGTGATAAAAAACGTGTAATTTTGGCGAAATTTTTACTTATATTTGGGGACTTAAAAAACTAAATTTGAAACAAAAAACGGCTAGGTAAAACAATAGCTACTGAAATTCCGAAAATTTTGGTTTTTCCAAATGGCAAAGTGGACAATTATAACTAGAGTTATGATTCCGGCCAGGTCGAGAAAATTCGTTAGGAGAAAACCGCGATTAAAAGTTTTGCTATACGTAAATCATTGCGCTACCTATTCTCACTAAATCGTCTGTAACTCAAACAATTTTCAATATTTTCACTTGAAATTTTTTTCACATATTCTTGAATGTGTATACTTTGAGAAAATTCAAGAAAAATCGATTTTGCCCGTCCCGGTGGTGTAGCGCCTTAAGTTTAATTTGCAGCAATTTTTGTACAAATTCCAACAATTTACCAAGTTATGACTTTTTTAAGGTCAGACCGCCCACTGCGCTCCGGTGAACCGCCTCGTTGTGATTTTCCCCTTTTCCTTTTGGATTTTTCCGAAAACAATGTTTTCTGAAACGGTGTAAGTCGTATGCCAAAATGTATTCGTCCAATTCTCTTCAAATTCAGACAGAGCATAGCTTATAACATATTCCATCATATAACCGGATGATTTTTCATATGTTTATCCATTTTTTAATACAAAATTATTAGAACTATTCTCGTGATCGAAAATATAACTTTTTTCGCCAGCTTCCCATTTGTGTAACTTGAAACATTTCAATAAAGTATCCGGCCATACGAAAATTGTCTTTAATATAATAAAAGTACTTTATAAAATGTTTATTTCAGATAAAATTAGTTGCCAGAATCACCTACAACGATTAGACATGCAGCAGCGGCGACACTGTGTTTAAATAATAATAACTTCATTGTTAATCAATATTCTCCAATAACAAAAAACTTAAACGTGAGACAAGACAAGTTACGAAAAAGTGTCAAATCACTCACAACGTTATGACAATTTCGTCATCAGTGTCACAACGTTCTGAGTGATTTGACAGTTTTTCATAGCAATTTTTTCACACGTGCGTAAAACTGCCATGCAGCGATGAGCGTAGGCATCTCCCTATGTCAAAAAGTTGTTTTTTTTCAATTGTAAATTTTATAGAAACAGTGAGCCGACCAACTTAAGGTAGTGCAAGCGCGCAATCTTGATTTCTATAGATTTTGTTCAAATTTTAACCAGATATTGTTCATATTTGGTAATTCGACATTTTTACCCCCACCCGAGTTTGCGCGGGATATTAAAAATAATACTGCAACACAAATTTTTTTTGGAAGTAATTTTTAATCGAACAAAGTTTTTAATTAGTTACGAATGAACCAACACTTTTATTTGTTAATGAAGATAACAAAAACAATATAAATTATTAATATTTATAATGCAAATATTTTTTATGATAACATTTTTAACTTTAGTAACACGATAATTTTTTTTTTTTCTCGAAATATTGAACAATACTGTTCTACGATGTTGCCATATGTCTTCTTATTATAGGGGACAAATATTTTTTACAGAAATTTATTCTGTCTAAATTTCACTCCAACATGCATAATGATATGAACAATGTCTGGTTAAAATTTGTACAAAATCCATAGAAAACAAGATTGCGCGCTCGTACTACCGCGCTCGTACTACCGCGTAATTAAGGCGTCTTCTCACTTTAGACGCTAAAAAGGCTATTTTCATGAATTTTTTTGATAAGTTTATATTATAGATAATGATATAAAAGTTGTTACACTTAATAAATACACTTTCGAAATACATAAAAATTTTATTTATTCATTTAACTCACTATTTATAGACGAAAATGGTAGTCAAAAAAATGTCCTAAAAAATTGTAGGTCTGCGCTGTTGATGAAATCTCGGAGATGAATCATCTGAAACAAAAAAAATCAAACGGCTTTAGATTCAATATGTCAATGGCTATAGCGCATATCATACGATTTTCGATACATGCAAAAATAACAAAATGGCCGACATTTTTCGAAAAAAAAAACCAAAAACCTTTTTTTTTTGCAAAAAAAAAATAGTAAATATCTAAATTTATAAAAAAACGTTGTTTCGAGAGAAACGCGTTTAATTTTTTTAACGAGCAGATGATCGCGCTCAGGTAGTAAAGTAAAGGTGGATCAAAAATCCAGTTAGACTCGTCCGATCTCCATAAAATTTCGGTATGATGCTTTTGGATATGAATACTTACTAAAAAAGTAGTAAAAAAGTCGATTTTTCGAAAACTGTAGTGTGAAGGCGCCTTAAAATTTGGACAGTGCCATTCATCATACGACAAACAATTTACTGTATAAATTCGAATCTTCGGCAGCATTTCGCCAATTGTCCCGAAACTTTTTGAGCGACTCTGCCCTTGAGGTGCCTCGAGGTGCGATCGCAAAAACGTCCAACTTCCGCGTTCTCCAACTAATAAGGAAGATCGTGTCTGCTCGCGTGTGCTCGCGCACTGTGACGTTTCTCGCCGCACGAGGGTATCTATTCTATTAGGGGGACATTTATATTCGCTCTGATCGAGAGCGTATCGCTTCGTGTCGACATGATTTTCCGGTATCGGCCTCCGCGTGTCTTCGTATGTCGAGGATCGGCAAGGCGTATGCCCGTCCCTGCATGTATGCCTGTATAGGATTATATCTGCTACCATAATTCTCGAGATCCACTGACGTTCTTATGCCGTATGTAGATAGACGGGGGTATATGCATGTATGCATAGGTAGATGCATTCGCCGGTTAGAATGATTATACGGCCACTCCGGGGCCCCGCTACCTACCGTGTTTCTTGATTGCTATCGGTGCAGCTGCGCCCACAATTTGTGTTTCCCGTCACCCGTGCGTAAGAGAGCCGTCCGTCAACGTCGTGACCGGCCATAACGATGGGCCAGCCTCGCGCTCTCAAGACGACTATTTCTCTCCTATGTGTGTGCCTGCTGCATGTACATAAGAGAAAGAGCGAGCGAGAGAGGGGAAGGAGGATCGCTGTGAGGGAATTGAGGAGGAAAGATGAGGCAAGAACGAGACCCATGAGAAAGATCGCGAAGAAGTACGTGGACAGGGGAGGAAAAGTTCTATGTAGAAGAATACTTATTTATTGGGGGGGGGGGGGGGGTGAAATTCCGAACTTTGAATGCTCCGATGGTTTAAAATTCCGAATTTCAATGTTCCGAAATTCAAGATGTGGCCGGGTTGAAATTCCAAACTTTGAATAGTCAGAACGCTCAAAACTCCGAAGGAATAGTACCCCGAAAGATCAAAGTCCGAAAGAATTTTACACGAAAGACCAAATCTCCGAAAATCTTAACACCGTCAAAATTATCCGGCTATGGAAATTTTTAAAGTTTCAACATTTTCAATAAATCGACGAATTATTTCAAGAATTTTTTTTATTAAGGGGGCAGTCCACTTTGAAAATTTGAAAAAATCTAAACCAAGCAAGACTTGAAGAAATCGACGATGATGAGCAATCAGAAGGGATTTTGTAGGGTGCAGGAATTGCCGATTGAGTTTAGGTAAGAGTTTTTCATAGTATAAACTTCAAACGCGTTTTGCTCCATTGTATCTCTAAAACTAATCCACCTATTCTCTTAAAATTTGAACCACGTATTGTAGACATGATTCGCAACAAGACGACCCTCGAAGGTTTTAAAATTTTGATTTTTACTCTTGTTTGCGAAGAACTGCGAAAAAACGCGTTTTTAAAAACTTTTTTCGTTTTTCATCTGGCATTTTTTTATTTATTGATAAAACTTCATATCCGAGGGTTATTTTGTAGCTGATGTCATACTGAATCTAATCGACTTTGTTTTTTTTTGTATCGGACAAGCCGTTGCCGAGTTTTGATGGAGCTACCTAGCCCCCCTATTTTTGAGGCGTTACGTTAAACTATAGTTTTTGTACTTAAAAATGAATAAAAAAGAATTAAATTTTTTTTTAAATGTATTTCAAGACTTTATTTATCAAGCCCAACAACTTTAATATTAATGTCTTTTATAAAATCCTCAAAAAAAATCGCGAAAATAGCCTTTATCGTGGCTCCAAAGTGGATTGGCCCGTTAAGAAGTGATTTTGGGTCAATTTTGAGATTTGTCTAGACAATGTTATACGTTGTACATTATTTACAGTCAACTGTGTAGACTATCGCTGGCATGATCTTGACATGAGGGCCGGGTTGAAATTACGATCTTTGAATGCGCCGACGGTTTAAAATTCCTAATTTTAAGTTCCGAGATTACAAAGTTCGTCAAGATTATGCCAAGGGTCCTTCACGAGATTGTTTATGACTTCTTCAATTATTAATATTTCTTAATGAAATTTGGTACACAACTTTGTAAATGTACATACAAATAAATATCCAAACGATTTTTCAATCATCTTACTTATTCCTATAAAATTGATTTTTTCCCATAACCCTGATTTTCGAATCGTCACAGTAGTCTAGCCCCTTAACGAGGTATCCCTCTCTTGAAGTCCAATTTGACGGCTCAGGATGATGATTTTCTTGTCTAGTAACACATTGGTTGGAATAAATTTATTTTTTTCCCAGCATGTTGTACAAATGTTTGTGGTTACAAGGTCATGTTTCGGAAGAAAATCTGTCAAAATGTTCGTGGTGCTGCAGTTGGCGTTGCAGTCCTCCAGCGGCAAGGCCCGAAACGGCGGGATCTCTACCAGGCTGAAATGTTATCTGAAACGAAAACAAACAATTTTTTTCTTCAAATATATCCATCTGGCTATGAGTTCACGAGCCACTTTTCGGAATTTCGAAAAATACGAAAAATGACAGCTTCTCCAAAGAAAACCTCACTTTTCTCTTGAAAAACAGCATGCTGAAGTCATTGTTATTGACAAATGGTTCATTCAATTAAAAAATGCGATCGTGAACCAAAAATGACTACTGTTTGAGTGCTAACTGCAAATTCAAGTCAATAGTGTGAAAGTTACTCAAGATATCAATCCTGCCGTGTCACGATATGTACTTTCAAGATAATCGCGTTCAAACCCGACGGATCGCGGTAAACCCGGCCCACACTGTTCCACTAAAATAGGTGTAGGTTCGTCAATTTTGAGATTTTCAGGGTCCGGTTGGTCTCAAGGGGTTCGGCCACTCTAGAGGCCGCCAATACTCAAAAATAGTCTTTTTGGAGATTTTTTTTCTCAGAAAAACTACGAAATAAAAACAGATTACAAAAAGGGTGTTTATCATGCATATCAGTGACTGTACACAATAATTTGTTTGAAGCGACACTGTGTTTAAATAATAACAACTTCATTGTTAATCGATATTCTCCAATAACAAAAAACCTAAACTTGACAACACAAGTTACGAAAAATTGTCAAATCACTCACAACATTATAACAATTTCGTCGTACGTGTCATAATGTACTGAGTGATTTGACAGTTTTTCTTAACCATTTTTTCACACGATTTCGTGCGTAAAACTGCCATTCAGCGATAAGCGTCTGCCTATGTCAAAAAGTTTTTTTTTTCAATTCTAAATTTTATAAAAACAGTATATACGACCAACTTAAGGCGTCTCCTCACTTTAGACGCTAAAAGAGGCTATTTTCATGAATGTTTTTGAAAGGTTTACATTATAGATATTGATATAAAAGTATGTAGGATTTTGTTTATATTGCACAGTTTATTTGTTATTAACAATTATCTGACGATTTGTCAGGCAAATTTTTCACTTTCCAAAAATTTGCCTAAAAAATCGTCAGATAATTGCTAATAACGAATTAACTACGCAATGTAAAAAAAACCTACGTACTTCCACAGACAATGTATTTTTCAAGATATATTCAACATTTCAAGTGAATCGGTTGAAAATTGTCTGAGTTATGTATCCGGCCAACTTAAAAAATGCAGTTTTGAGATAATCGCTGCACAGCCGCCATTTTGAAATTAATCGCTTCAAAAAAATTATTGTATACAGTCACTGATATGTACGATAAACATCCTTTTTTGTAATCTCGATTTATATTGTAGTTTTTCTGAAAAAAATCCCCAAAAAGCCTATTTTTTCGGCCTTTAGAGTGGCCGAAGGCCTTAAAGTATTCTTGAAAGTGCACACTATGATAATGGGCAAACAAAATGATTTTTTCAAGTTTCCGGAGAGGGATACCCCTTTAATCACCCCCCTAGAGCGTGGAGGCAGTCAGCCACTCTGAATTCCCTCGAAGTCCCTTAAAAATTACCATTTACCGCATACATGTATGTACATGCGTACGTACGTACCTACGTCTGGTTTGTTAAACGTGATCGTTGATGCGCCTTCTCCTCCTATCACGACCGCTCTCGAAGAGCTCAGGCCTCTTTATCGTTCGATCCAAGCAAGCCCTTTGTACTTTATAACCCGGTAATTTGCATTATTAGGATCGGTGTATAATTATTATGAATTATATATTGAGGAAGCATACAAGCCGATGCTGAATAATGCTACGATTACCATCTGCTATGAACGTGAGCTACGATTTCTTTCCCACACTCGCGCATTCCCTCGTTTTTCTCCGCACGCACTTTGACGCGTTGTATATCGAGATCAACGAACTCACAGATCATTCCCAATCGATCGTTGTTTGCCCGTGCACGAGCAACATCACGGACCGTTTTCTTTCGTTTTTTGTTCTTGCCGTCCTCGTTCGATGATTTTCGCGGTCCGTCGATGATGATCCAATGATGATGAGGAATGACGGCGGGAGATTGAAGAAACTCCTGGTGTACCGAGGCGGTTGAGGGGATTAAAAAAATCAAAGGATCCAGGAAAAAAGGAACGTTTGTTTTCTTACTCAGCAGTTTTCAATGACGGTGTGCACGCGGACGGTACAGAGATCACATTCAAGCCCCGGGCGTCCGAAGACAGAGTTGAAAGATGAGCATGTGCATGCTCGGCTGCTGCGTTTCTCGCTGGATATCATGCCTGTTCGGTAGCTTCTGTCAGCTGTTTTTTTTTCCCGAATTCTGTCGATGTTCGTCAGCGTGCCAATGGAGGAGTCCCGAGTGGTTTAGCATAAAAAGGCTGTTATGTTCTTTCACTCAGTCTCGCCTTTCTGTCGCTGCGTCTCTCTCTGCCCTGTCGGGGGCTCGCATGAGAAGGATCTCGGCTTTCGAAAGCATTTTGGCCCGTACCTTCCTACAAACGTATCGTATTTCAAAGCGTCCGCGTCCTGTCTTTCTATCTCTCTGCTCCCGCATTCTTCTCATCGTCCGGTCGATGGGCTTGGTGCTCTGTCAGACTGGTCCTCTCCTCGGCCTCCTGCCGACTCGTCAAATACGATGTATTTGCGCGATTAAATTGTCCCAGTTCAATCGCGTATCTCCTATTTTTGGCAGCGTTGTCCGAGGTCAGTACTCGAATGGGTACATCTATGGGTGGTCGCTTGGGTAGCTGAACGATACAGCAATAATATAGCCGTCTGGATCGGCACATGTGTTCCGCAGTTTCTTGAGGTTGTTATGGGGTTTAGATGTCGGGGGTGAAGTACGAGGGGAGCGCCCTATGCTTATGCACGGAGCCGATTGACTGTTACCAACTGTTGGCTTCCAAATAATCGTCATATTAAGGCGTTACCCCCACTTGTAGCGCAAAAAAGGCCTTTTTCATGAATTTTTTTAAAGAAAACTACAAAACTTTTTTAATCGATCAATATACCATCTTAAAGAACACATCTTGAAGAACTTTCAGTAATTTTTTTATTGACAAATATTACATTGTTTAGTGGCAAATGGCCGTCAATGAAATAATGTTTTTATATACACGGTTTGCGGTGACCAACATTGCGGCGAAGTGGATCATCTGAAAAAAAAATGCGGATGGATTTAGTCAAATATAAGGATAAACTAGTCTTTAATCGAAGGATTTTAAAAAATATTCATTTTTCACAAAATGGCGGACAGTCAAAGTTAATGGTTCGATTTTAACGAAAAAAAACGGCCGTTTTTTGGCTATAAAACGGCCATTTTTTTTTCGAAAAAAAAATCGAACGATTAAAGACTACATTTTTATGTATTAAATAAGCCTGCAAAATTTCAAGAAGATCGGTTCATTAGTGTTCGAGTAATCTTGGTCACCGACTTCAGAAATGCCATTTTGAGAAAAACGCGTTTAAAGTTTCTCTTTCAACGCTCTTTCAACGCGGCTTCTTCTCTTCCAACGCTCATATCTCAGTCAATTTTGTTCGGATCGACTTGAAATTTTCAGGACGTATTCTCAGATACTTATACTTCAAAAAAATGCAATAAAAGAAAATCGATTTTTTCAAAAACGCAAGTGGGGGTAACCCCTTAAACGTGCGGTTTCGAACTATTTTTCTACATCTATTTGTAAAAATGTGCCTTTTCGAACATTCGGTAATTACATTGAGTGTTTTCATTACTTTGTATAATTGTTTTCTATAACTATTTCTTGCTTAACGGGGGATATACACCTAGATGGTCGTGGTCGAGGATTTAGAAGCTTTGAACATTCCGTCGACCGTAGAAGACCTACACTATGGGCCTGGTATCGATGGTTCCATGTAAGTTGACAAATTTCATGATTTATTCATTCCCAAATTACGCGTTTTTCTGAAAATCACGTTTTTCAAATCGGTACCCGAAATTTCTCGAAAACCAATGAACCGATTGCCTTGAGGTTTTTTGTGATTATTCTATATACCATTATCTAGTACTTGTCATAGGATTTGTTTTCCGTTACTTAGTTATTGTTTTATAGGCAAAATAATAACTAATTATTGGCCCAAAAATCACTATTTATGTTCAAACGTCCGCCATTTTGTCATAAATCGATATTTTCAAAATCGGCTATGACAAGTTCTAGATTATAGTATCTAATTTAATAATCTTTTTGGTTTTTTTTTTTCAAATGATTTTTGAAGAAATGCCAGTGGGTACCGTATACGCAGATTTTTTTACGACGCTCCAAGGATCATACAATATCCTTGTATATTTTTGATATTTTTAAATAAAGAAAATTAAACATATTTTTGAATGTATATACTTTTAGATAATTAAAACCCCAATCCGAAATTTCAAATAGTTTTCCTTGAAATAATTCACAAAAATGACCTTTTTCCGGCTCCTAGGTGTATATCTCCCCTTAATTAACGCGAAACGAATTGGCAACGTCGTAAATCGTGGAATGTCATAATGCGCAGGTGGACAGAAGTGCCGCGTAGTTAGAGACATATGCGCCCCGTTCGTAACCTCAATATCGGCCCAAGGAGCTGTCAACAATGAATATCGGTCCCAGTAAAAAAAAATTCCGCTGGAAAGAAAAAGTGTGTACTAAAGCTGTCTATAATCTCGAAGAAATCAAAAACTTCAATAATTTTCTGATATTCAAAAAAAAAAATGATGTGTGATAAAAAAATCCGCGTCATTTTGTCTTTGCCTAGAAATGTGTAATTTCTGTAGATAGTTATCAAATTGATATTAAGTAATTATTACTAATTGAAAGAATAAGTACCAATAATATTCGTTGTTAATTGTCCTGACCGAGTGGTTTGAGGTTTCCGGGCATAATTACCAAATACCGATAAGATAGGTAGCATTTGTGCCGTCTACGACGTTGCCATGATTACACAGTCTAATATTTTGTGTACTTGATTTTCGCACAAATTCGCTATCAAAAACATTAATAATTTTATAACGGTACTCTGAATCATCATTTTCACGGTACCAAAGGTTACTCCGATAATTAGTCGAACCGTACCTATTTTTTTAGCTCCGTGGTAACATTCACTTAGCACATATTAATAATGTACTGAAAAAAGATCGGGAGTTTTCCATAAGCGTAATGTAATTAGTCCACGAAATACGTCGAGTTGTCGATTTTTTTTTCTGAAAAACGGTACTGCGGATCGTATTTAAACTGCTCAGGATGATCAGCAAAGAGGTTATAAGGGTCCAGCAAAAATGTCAGCTCGGTGGTTACATGTTGACTTAACCCCATAACAACCTTAAAACAAACTATGGCAGAAATCAGAAATATTCTAGTTCGGGCGAGAACTATAGATGTACTGACTCAATAGTTTTTGAGATATAATGGATTCTCAAAAAATACACTTTTGAGAAAAACGCGTTTAAAAGTTCCAGTACGATTTAGAAAATTCGGGGTTGATGCGTGTGCGAGCGGAGTAGACATGTCGCTGTGTCTTTTTCTGGGTCAGTGGTGCTCTCGCGTTTTTGTGCCGCTGTTTTCGAAGATAGGGACTTGAACGTCGGATAATTTTATACGTATTTTATTATTCCAAACAACTTTTGTTATTTTATAACTTACTTATGTATTAAATTACCGAGATACGGCGATTTTTAAGTTCACAACCCCTATTTCTTAGGGTTGTTGCGAGTTGAGGGGCAACATTTCATTGGGGTTACGTTCAGTATGCAACCATCTAGCTTCAGTCAAAAATTCTAATTGTACGCTACAAGTGCTGGGTTTTCGTCTCTTTCGATGGACTAAACATTAGGTGTAGTAAAGAGGAATCCATTATTTTTGCATGAAATTGAAGGCAAAAGTAATGGATTTCTTTTTACTGCACCTAGTATATCACAGATCTGTACGAACGACTGATGCGTATCTTAAAAGGAATAACAGCACTCTAGCCGCAAAAAATAAGGCCTAACTTTGACAATTTATTTTGGGAGTATGAAAAAAGGAATATGATTTCTTTTGAGAGGGTTTATTTAACACATATTAAAGTATGACAAAAAAAATGTATTATAAGGTTCCTACAAAATGGCGGCGACAGAGCCCATCTTAAAAAAAAACATGTTTTCGTACAAATAGCTTCATGGGAGGACGGTTTTCTCGTAAAGTATAAGACTTGGAACAAAATCCAAACAAAAATATAATCTATAGATTATTAGCTATGGAACTCTGTAGGGATTTTTTAAAATTAAATTTTGAAAAAATGGCGCACTTTGAAAAAATAAACGAACGTAAGTGAATCGATTTTTTGCCCGCAAAATTAGCAATGAATTTTTTTTTAAGTTTACATTTAATCAAAAAACGGCTACGTATTCCCATAGAGCATGTAATTGTGAAGCTACTATCAAAATTTAAAATCGATCCATGCAAAGGTGTTCGAGTAATCCGTCCTCCCAGTTTGAAAAAAGGGGTTTCGAGAAACACGCGTTTAAGGGGAGGGTAGGGGTTTCAGCGTGAAAAAACACCACTTTTTGCGATTTTTTTTCATCTATATGGATAGAGTAAATGTATTTAAACCTTTTGTACATTGTTAAGTGTCATTTAAAAAACATTCCGTGTAATTTGTACGCGAAAATATCCACAAGCAAGCCGGTGACAAAGCTTCTCCAAGAACGCCTTTGGAAAAACACGATTTGCGGTGTTCACTGTATCTCAGCTAGAAATAATCTGAAATCAAATACCATTAAAATTTAGTCAAAGTATCATCAAATCCTCCCCCCAACGGTCTTCGATAATTTTTTTTTCATTTCTAAATTTTTGGTGGTCATGTAAAGTGAAAAGTGCTATTTTTCACGAAAAATTCCGCCATTTTGGGGATGGAAAACCCCCTCAATGTGAAAAAAATCTCAAACTAATCGTTGGGGAGAGGTATTTTATATGTAGAAAGTGTGTACCGAGTTTGAAATAAATCGGTCATGTAGTTTTCAAATTTCAACACGGACTTTGAAAAAGTGGTTTCGACAAAAACGCGGCACCGGCTTGTTTGTGGATATTTTCGCGTACAAATTTCACGAAATGTTCTTGAAATGACACTTAACAATGTACATAAGGTTTCAATAAATTTACTCTATCCATATAGATGAAAAAAAATCGCAAAAAAGTGTTTTTTTTCACGCGAAACCCCTACCTACCTACTCCTCTTGAAGAACCGACAATCCTACATATATACACTTCAACTCCCCGAATGACTAATTCATCCAACGACTACAATTCATCAGGCATTTTTTCGTTGAATATTTCACGAAGGCAAATTCTCTCCGTCGAAACTAAAGAAAGAAACCCACACACATTCGCGTGGCGCAATGAAATACGTGCGCCGTTATTTCATCCGTTGTATTTCACTCATTTCTCTCGACGCCTTGATAATATTCTCCTTCAACGAGATTCAGAAAATAGAGCTGCTCGCCACCCTATACCCAGGGGCAATCTCCAAGTCGCGGCCTCGCGCCTCGAGTGATAGCCGTATATTTTCGTGATCGTAAAATGGTCCGTTTAACGTCAAAAATAGAAATATATTATAACGTTACGAGGGGAACAAGTATAACGCGGACACATTATCCGTTCTCTACGTCATAAAAATGATATCGTGAGCTTACCACTCGTTTATTGCGACTGAGATTCGTGTAATATACGTGCAACCCGAGCAAAGTCGACGTGTATGCATCGACGTACACATCCATTTTTGTATGAGTATGCGCGTATATATATATATATATATATATATATATATATATATATATATATATATATATATATATAGACAATATATGTATATACGTACTATACGTCTTTGCACGATTCTATAAGGAGCGAAGAGAAGTAAACAATTTCGAAACATACTCTTATAAATCGTTTCACGTCGCTCACCGCCCGAGCTCCTGGGTTGTAATTAATAATAGTTCTGTTTGCCACACGTTTTCAAGTGTTTATGGCGGATAAGTATACGGTACACATGCCAACGCGAGATATCGCGAGGTTAGTGCCTCACGACGAGACGCCTTTTCTCTTCGATGCGACGAACAGCACACACATTCATATATACGTATTCAAATTCGTGTGTGTGTGTGTGTGCGGGGAAAGGATATGATGCACTTGTTATATCTACGGAATATTGGATATCAGTACAGCTGCTTTGAGGACAGCCTTTGAGGAGAGATATACATTTGCAACGATCAAAAAATCGAATTCTTTTTTATTTTTTAAGGGGAGATATACACCTAGATGGTTCGAGGTCGAGGATTTAGAATCTATGAACATTTCTACGACCGTAGAAGACCTGCACTATGGGCCTGGTATCGATGATTCCATGTAAGTTGACAAATTTCATGATTTATTCATTCCCAAATTTTCAAACGCGTTTTTCTCAAAACCACGTTTTTCAAATCGGTACCCAAAATTTCTCGAAAACCAATGAACCGATTGCCTTGAGGTTTTTTGTGGTTATTCTATACACCATTATCTAGTACTTGTCATAGGATTTTTTTTTCCGTTACTTAGTCTTTGTTTTATAGGCAAAATAATAACTAATTTTTGGCCCAAAAATCACTACTTATGTTCAAACGTCCGCCATTTTGTCATGAATCGATATTTTCAAAATCGGCTATGACGAGCACTAGATTATAGTATCTAATTTAATCGTCTTTTTGGTTTTTTTTTCAGATGATTTTTGAAGAAACGCCAGTGGGTACCGTATACGCAGATTTTTTTACGACGCTCCAAGGATCATACAATATCCTTGTATATTTTTGATATTTTTAAATAAAGAACATTAAACATATTTTTTAATGTATATACTTTTAGATAATTAAAACCCCAATCCGAAATTTCAAATAGTTTTCTTTGAAAAAATTCACAAAAATGACCTTTTTTCCGGCTCCTAGGTGTATATCTCCCCTTAAACGATAGAACTATATATGTAGGATATCTTTCGAAAGTTTCAAAGCGAAATTCGATAAACTTCAAACGTTACAGCCCGTCAACGCTGTGCCTCAACGCTCGCATTCGGGGCGGGCGTGAACTTCGAACGCGTTTTTTCTCAAAACTGCATTTTCGAAATTGGCGTGCAGGATTACTCAAAAACTATTGAAATATTGATAATATTGGTACCTTCTACTTGACGAAAATAGTTTTTGAAAAGTTGAAGAAAAAAAACGACTTTTTTAATCCACATTTTACAGAAATATTGCGTGAAATGTTGTTTTTATTTTGTAAATGCGTGCCATTTTCTCAAATTTGCATTTTCTTCATTTTAATTACCGTCACATAGGAACTATACATGTTTTAACTCAAAAATGGTTTGAACTTTTTTGCAAATCAAAGTCTTCGGGAAGCTAGAATGCACGCCGATTCGCAACTCCCGCGGCGACCTTGCTGGAACAATTTGCCACAGCTCGGCCATTATGATGAAGAATTAATTTTAAAACAATGTTCTGTAACCTTAAATATACTATTAAAGTATACCTAAAGGTCGATAATTGTTGAATAATTATTTCTTAGTTTAAAAAATCCCCCAATATTGTTTTTTTCCTGTCTAAATGTATACCCCGCCTTAAGGGGCTATACCAATGTGAACGCTGAAAATTTGGGGGATTTTCGGAAATTTATTGGAAGAAAAGTACTCAATTAAATGTTTCGGAAAATTAAGAAAACATTTGGCGATATTTGGCCTACATTACATAATTTTTTCATAGAAAAATTGAGATCTAAGCGATTTATGCGCTGCCTTCGGAGGCGCCAAAAAAAAAGTTCCTCCACTGCTGACATGATTCCGGCCGATTAAGTAGCTGAAAACGAAAAAGGAAAAAATATCGTTAAACTAGAAGGTACTTCCTGTACAATGCCGCAGGATTTTCGAAAAATATCAAAATCAAACAAAATAGCGTAGTTATGAAAAAAAAACGTCTGTTTTCTTGCCTATAAAATGGTCGTTTTTTTCAATGCCAAATTGTTAATTTTCATCCAATCAAAAATATCCTACGTCATTGTAGAGTAAATATATTCAAGAGTACTCAGTTCAAAATTCAAGTCTATCGGATAATTGCTCTCTGAGTTACAATGTCAGCAAATTTGAAAAATCTCATTTCGAGAAAAACGCGTTTAAAGATTTAACTATCGATTTTTGCAAGATAAAATGATATTGATATAAATTATATAAATGATAATGATATTCTTGAAAGTATAAACGGTCGAAAAAGGCAACAAAAAAAATCGATTTTTTCAAAGTGTCATACTGGTGTAGCCCCTTAACATTTTTCAAAAGAAACATTGATTTCAGGGACAAAACTGTCTTTGAAATGACCTTTGTATAAAAATTTGCTTAGATATCTTTAAGAGGGATTTTGAAGACATTGGGATTTGAAAAATATTCAGTGTGGAGTGAATATGCTACTATGAGGACGGTCCTCGAAGGTGAATGGCTTCAAAGTCACATTTCCCTATTTGTATACATATATATTTGTGTGTGTGTGTATGCGAGCGTGTGTGTTTATGCATATGTGTGATACAGGGCGATTCACTAGAAGTTAGTGACTCGAACACTCCTATCAATATTGATTGTGAAAGAAAAAGTCAGAGATTAAAATTGAATGGTTTGTTAATGTCTGCATTTTGGTAGTTTTAGATTTTATACTTTGGTAGTTTTAGATTTTATACAATAATCTACAGTGTCATGACCTTGGGATGACCTCGAAATACCAAAACATTTGAAAGATGATAGTTAAAGCAAGACGAGCCAAAAAGGCGGTGGTTTCAGGCGCAAATGATGTTTTTTATTGCATGACATGTGCAAGACTTTGTCCATCAACCGCGATACATATTGCAAGACGATTTTTAAATTATGCGTGAAGTCTTTGCAGTCAGAAATCGCTCAATATGCGTGGTTTATGCTTTTCTTCATATCTTCCCGAATAGCTGGTACATCTCTATACACTTTGCTTTTCAATGCACACTTTTCCGATGTCACGATTGTCACAGGGTGACAATTATAAGGTGGCCTGTGTTTTTATCGCTCTTGCGCATAGATTTTGCGACTGAGAAAAATATGATTTCCAATTGTTTTTCAAGTCCCCTTCGAAGAAAATATAGCTCATTAGTTTGTGATCAGTACGTGCCAGAAGTAATTAAACATTCTGGGAAAATATTGAAATTCGATTTTGAGTTCAGCGGAATGAAAATATTCAAACTCCGAATACGAAACCTTCCTGAACAACTTCTTTTTATGGAGTTAAATCCCATTCATGCACTTTAAAATGCGTCCTTGATCATTTTTTCTCGATGACAGAACGCATAAAAAATGTTGCTACAAAGGGTTTCGTATGCGAAATAAATCTTCATTCTTTACCCCACAAAAAATCGTCTAATGCTGTTTAATCGGGCGATCGAGAAGGACAGGTAACTCTACCGTTTCTACCAATTCACCGATTAGCAATTTTTTTCATTTAAGCCAAGATCATCTCAAGGTCATGGTATTATAGCTCATTGGTTTTGTTTTTCTTTCTTCTACATCTGTAGCCAATAAAAAAGAGGATTCCCTTTGAAAAATTGAAGGTGACGTTGCAATCAAATTGATACCACTACTTCAAAAAAATCTAAGGCTACCAAAGTGGTAGACATTAAGAAATCATTTGAATGTTTTCTCTGACTTTTTCGTTTAAAATCAGTATTTAAGGGGCTATACCAGTGTGAGACTTTCAAGAAATCGATTTTTTTGTTGTTGCCTTTTTCGGCGGTTTATACTCTCAAGAATATCATGATCATTTATATCATTTATTCCAATATCATTTCATCTTGCAAAAATTGATAGTTAAATATTTAACCCTTAGTAGTCACACTTAGCTAGAATCACGTTATAGTGATACTGGGTCCATGGGAACCAGGCGTTTTTAAATTGTTATAAATAATGAAATAATGCATTGAGCGATATGAAAAAAATAGTGAGGTATAATTTGAAACTTGTTTAATACAAGGATATTGGTTAAGAATCAAAAATTAATTTTCAAATATGCAAAAAAATACACCAAAAAACGTGAAAAATGACTTTTTTTTACAAAAATTGCTGTAACTCTTGTAATTATTGACGAAAAAAAAAAAATAAAAAAATGGTTTTATAATCTGAAAACAATGTAATAGACATAGCGGTTTCTGTGGACTTTTCAAAAAGAATATTTATGTCGTCCAACGCAGGTGCGATTTAAAAGGAAAGAATGAACCGCTTACGCATATAAAAAAATGTATGTTTTATTGGAAAAAAAAGTTGTACGGCATCAAAATAATTAGTTCTGGTCCCGTGGACCCAGTGTGACTATTAAGGGTTAAAAGCGGTTTTCTCGAAATGAGATTTTTCAAATTTGCTGACACTGTAACTCAAAGAGCAATTATCCGATTGACTTGAAATTTGAACTGAGTACTCTTCAATATATTAACTCTACAATGGCGTAGAATATTTTTGATTGGATGAAAATTGACGATTTGGCATTCAAAAAAAAGACCATTTTATAAGCAAGAAAACAGACTTTTTTCATAACTACGCCATTTTGTTAGATTTTCATATTGCTCAAAAATACTACGTCATTGTACAGGAAATACCTTCCAGTTTAACGACATTGTTTTTCGGTTCCAGCTACTCAATCGGCGCCTCGAATTTTTAAATAATAATAATTTTTATAAAGTAATAATTTTTTTGGCGCCTCGGAAGGCAGCGCATAAGTCGCTTGGATCTCAATATTTTTCTATGAAAAAATTATGTAATATAGGTCAAATACAGCCAAATATATTCTTAATTTTCCGAAACGTTTAATTGAGTACTTTTCTTCTAAAAAAAATCCCAAAAATCACCCAAATTTTCAGCGTCTACACTGGTATAGCCCCTTAAGAGGTGCTTTGGAGTAACTGACTACTAGTGAATCGCCCTGTATACATACACGCAGTCTTTCAAAGTGCCAAGATACGAATTTACCACTCTTGAGCTCTCCGAGAAAACGTTTCTCGATGATATACTAGGTAGATCTCTCCGCGAACTAGAATAATTCCACACAGAAATGCATCGGAATAGATTGCTCTCTCTCTCTCTCTCTCTCTATGTATGTATATATGTGTGTGTATATATATATATATATATATATATATATATATATATATATATATATATATATATATATATATATATATATATAAATGGGTGGGTGTGTGTGTGTGCACTTCCCTCGCGTGTTCGCAAGCTGCGTACCCACACATATATGCCTACCCGTTTAGTTAAGTATGCACGTGTATACCCGAGGCAGCACCCAGCCAAGTGCATTTAAAGTATGCGAGTTACGGGCGTAAAACATGCAAACGTCCATCTTGAGCGCTCCGCGATTACGCTAAAGCTGCATAGACCTCTCCGAGATGATAACGGCGCGCGATGCAAATTTGCAACATTATCGTAATGAACAGGTTTATAAAGGCCGATAGCACACTCGTCGACGGTGAGATCACGCGGTCGCGGCGGCCCGCGATGTATTTCAGGTGATAATGATCGCGTATGTCCGATGCGATACGGAAAGATCAAGCGAAGACTGTATCGCGCCTCACGATGTTGCAACTTTTACAATGGCTTCATACATCGCTGTTCCGTCTTCGCGTGACTCATGTCCGTCGATGTCGATGAGGCAGTGTTTTCGCGCCGTGCGGGGCGGGAAAAAATTGTGGGACTTAAAAATCAGCCAGTCAGGATATTCGATTAAGGGGAGATATACACCTAGTAGCCGGAAAAAAGGTGATTTTTGTGAATTTTTTCAAGGAAATCTATTTGAAATTTCGGATTGGAGTTTTAATTATCTAAAAGTATATACATTCAAAAATATGTTTAATTTTCTTTATTTAAAAATATCAAAAATATCCAAGGATATTGTATGATCCACGGAGCGTCGTAGAAAAATCTGCGTATACGGTACCCACTGGCGTTTCTTCAAAAATCATCTAAAAAAAACCAAAAAGATTATTAAATTAGATACAATAATCTAGTACTTGTCATAGCCGATTTTGAAAATATCGATTTATGACAAAATGGCGGACGTTTGAACATAAATAGTGATTTTTGGACAAAAAATTAGTTATTATTTTGCCTATAAAACAAAAACTAAGTAACGGAAAAAAAATCCTATGACAAGTACTAGATAATGGTGTATAGAATAACCACAAAAAACCTCAAGGCAATCGGTTCATTGGTTTTCGAGAAATTTTGGATACCGATTTGAAAAACGTGATTTTGAGAAAAACGCGTTTGAAAATTTGGGAATGAATAAATGATGAAATTTATCAACTTACATGGAATCATCGATACCAGGCCCATAGTGTAGGTCTTCTACGGTCGACGGAATGTTCATAGCTTCTAAATTCTCGACCTCGACCATCTAGGTGTATATCTCTCCTTAAGGGATCATCGCAGTGTAAAATATTTAAATAATCGTATTTTCTATATGAAAATTCCGCAGTCGATACTTTAAACGCGTTTTTCTCGAAATGTCGTTTTTCAAAACGGTGTACACTCTCAAAGGCAGAATTTTCAAGCTATGCCCCGGGTAGGAAATCAAAAGGCTGACGATGGAAACAAGCTTGTGCGAGCCTTGTTTCACCGAGCCTGAGTGAGACAGACCTGGGCCAGGTTTCATTGCATCGTTTGGAGCAGCCGGGAACCAAGAGACTGGCTGCTTAGCCTAAACTCAGGGTTATTTCAAGCTTTATTCAGCCGGTGAATTTTAAGGCTAAAAAATCAAGGCTGGATGCAGGCTTGTTTCAGGTTGTGATAAAATAAAATAAGTTTAAAATAATATTTTTTTGCTACTGACATGTTACTTCATCCTCTATCTTAATTTTCTAAATCAATTTGACGCAATAAACATCGACATTTTGCCACTCGAAAAAATGAACTTTTTTCGTTTAGACATTCTCATGAATGAAGTAAGAAACGAAACAGCCATAAAATAAATATTACTTACAGTGTTATGCACACAAATCGAAGTTATGTTGCACTATAGTGACATAAATAAAATGAATTCTTCACAAATTTATTAAATTTACCCCAATGTAGAATATAGAAAACTAAAAACAGGCCTCATATAGCCTCGAGAAGAGTTTGGGATAAGCCTGATCATAAATGCTCGTGAAGGCTTTATTATGGCGCGTTTTGAGCCTTGTTATTTCGTCGTTTCAGGCTTAGTACAGGCTGTTCACCAGTCTTTGGTCAAGCCTGTGTGCAAGAGCCTGAAACCGCGTTATCATTCAGAGGTTCAGCCAGGCCTGACATCAGGCTGGTGCTCAGCCTGAATAAAAAAATGTGAGCCTTGTTTCAGAGCTTGGCGAGCCCTTTTTTCATCGTCAATTCCTACCTGGGGCGTATCAAATTTTTACACAACATTCTTCACGCCATTCATCATCTTGCTGTGCAAGTTTTTTTTTTAATTCTTCATATTTTTTTAACGAAAAACCGTCGAAAAAATATGGTAAATTCGATACAATTTTTTCAGACCGCTGCCATTTTGTCAATTTGCATTTTTTTATAACCTCAATAACAAGATAGCGGCTTTCCTACTGATTAATAATCTTTTCACAATTTTTTCTTTCACGTGATATTTACGGCCACGACCGTGTACACTGTGAGGACCGTGTACACTGTGAAAGACTTTTACAACCGTTAAAAAAATGTAAAAAAATAAAAGTAAATGTTTAAGGGGTCTTCTCACTTCAGACGCTAAAAAATGGCTATTTTCATGATTTTTTTAAATAGGTTTATATTATAGATATTGATATAAAACTTGTTACACTTACTAAATACACTTTCGAAATGGATTAAAGAATTTTTTAATTCATTTGAGTCACTATTTATAGACGAAAATGGTAGTTAAAGAAATGTCCTAAAAAAATTGTAGGTCTGCGCTGTTGACGAAATCTCGGAGATGGATCATACGAAGCAAAAAAATAAAACGGTTTTAGATTCAGCATGTTGATGCTATAGCGCTAATGATACGATATTTTATATATGCAAAAATAACCGAATGGCGGACACTTTTCGAAAATAACGTGTTTTTTAACCGTTTTTGGCAAAAAAATAGTAAATATTAAAATTTGAAAAATCCTCGATATGCGCTCCAGCTATAGTTGTAAAGAATATATGGTTAAAATTTCATAAGGATCGGTTCAGTAGTTTCGAAGATTTTATCAACAAGCCGTCGAAAACCGTTGTTTCGAGAAAAGCGCGTTTAAAGTTTGTTTGGGTTACATGAAAACATTTAAACAATTTTTTTTACCATTTCGAAGTTGTATTTATTAAGTGTAACAACTTGTATATCAATATCTATACTATAAAGCTATCAAAAAAATTCATGATTATAGTCTTTTTTAGCGTCTAGCGTGAGAAAACCGCATACAAATGTATTTTCTATTATCCATGAGTGCTTTGATTTGACATAAAAAAATCAGACTCATTAGTGTATTTTCACCATTTAAAAAAATCGCGAAAGCTCAATTTTTTTACAACGTTTCAAAAGCACATAGACGAACTGAAAAAAAAACCATTCTAAAATATATTTTTTTTAAATCTGAAAACATGTCAACGTATTCAAAACTAAACACTGCAACATTTTTCCCTCTTCAATAGTTTTCGAGATACGCTAATCAATTGTTCGAACGATTCTCCGAGGTTCGGCCAAAAATATTTCAGAAAAAAATTCTGAAAGAACTTAAGCAAATTTAAAATCGAACATTAAAGAAGTTTCTTCTCCTGATATTGTGTTAAATAAACGCCATACTTTTCGAGTTAAGCCATCCTACTCATCAGAGTTTCGAGCAAAAATAGTAAACAAACAAAATCTCAAAGGAAAATTTTGAGAAAATTCTAGGCGATCCAGTGTAAATTTACGCAACTTTTCCCATCTTTGATATTTCCTCTTAAACCTTATAGTTTATGAGTTATGTTGCGTTTTCCAAAATTTGTCTTTTTCAGCCAAAAATGAAATAACTTTGCGAAAAAAAAACGTACGAAACTTGAAAAAAATCGAAAATCGAGCTTCTGCTACCCCGTTCAAGTTTATCATGGATAAACATGACGAACATTTTCCATAAGTCATACGCCCAATTCTCGATGGTCGAAAAAAAAACCGAAAAACAGTCACGTACAAAAGTTCGTACCCGATCGAAAAAAAATCATAAAAAATCTTTCAAAAAAGCAAAGCAAAGCTGAATTTGTCCTCTACAATACGGCGTTCGGCAAATTTAGTTATCTTCTTTTTTGACGAAGCTATGTAACATTCAGTGCGGCAAGAAATATCGACTGGGGTATCCAAACTTTTGAGTGGCAGTGTATGTGGAACCTTAGAATCTGACTTACCACAGTTTAACGACAATGTCGCTCGAACAGATGAGTGCGTCAAACAATTGTCAAAACTGTTTCAAATACGTGATGAGCGGATGACAAAGAAGTTGCAACTTTGCAAAAATGTTCATGAAAAACATGCACAAAGAACGACATCGACCACTTGTCGTGATAAACTATGTGAAGCAATTGACTTACGTGGAACAGCCATTGGATAATTATGCCAATAAATAACCAGTGTAGAATAGGCAATGGTAAGTTATCGACTTCCATTTAATGCAAATTTCTTCGTGGCAATTACTTTTTGCTTGTCATATTAATTAGCCTGTCACAGCGAACGTCGATATCGTAAAGAAAAGTAAATGCTGAGTTGCGACAAGATAATTATTTCAGATTATGCTCGATTGTTAGGAAATCATTTTTTTTCGTTGTGATAATCACTCGAAATTATTTCGTCACAGCATCGGTCCAATTTTTTTTTTCTCCATCGTGAAGTTGCTCGTTGCGTGTATGTGTTTGCATGTTGTGCCCATTTGCGTCTCGAAGCCACGGGATCCTTTATTAAGAATGTTAACGTATGCTCGTGACGGCTTGTCACAAGGAGACCCCCCAGCCCCCTTGCTCCTTTATCCCCGGACCCGAAGGGGGCGGGGACGTATTCGCGCCCGAGCGAAAGCAGATATAAATATGCAATAACGCTTGTCACGCGCAGCACCTAATAATTGAATGTATAATAAAGAGGGCGTCGCACATTGTCACGCTGACAGACAGCTAGACAGATGAACAGACAGAAAACGCCGTGAGCAGTTGGAGATTTTATATATATATATATATATATATATATATATATATATATGTATAATAAACATGGACATGTTTCGTAAATATACAGGGTGCCCCAATTTGATTGTATATCCCATTGAATCATGAAAATAATGACGAATCAAAAAACATTTACGGTCGGGAGAGGGAGGTGTTGAAAAAAATCATTGTGGTAACACACATTCCCAAATTCAGTTCACCGGAATTATGGTTTATTAGAATGAGGATTTCCTTCGAGTTTAAAAAACTATTTGTTTTACTTTTCTTTAAAGAAAATAATTGGAT
This sequence comes from Ophion ellenae, assembly GCA_963210295.1. Lineage (NCBI taxonomy): Eukaryota > Metazoa > Arthropoda > Insecta > Hymenoptera > Ichneumonidae > Ophion > Ophion ellenae. The sequence goes on along the minus strand of OY723391.1, from coordinate 23,512,021 downwards.
GATGAGAAAAAGCTCAAGTTTGTGCCACCCTAATGTTCATGTCTATACACATGCAGGGTGTCCTGCATCCTCTTGTATCTGACACCCGAAATAATCATTGAAGGTCAGTATCGATAATATAAATCTTAATAGGTGTTCGAAATGACCTTGAACGACTTTGACCCCCTAATGTTTTTTATGCGGCTTGAGGTGCTCCACAAGATAGTTGAAAAAATGTACCATGCCATTTTAAAAAGTGGAGGTGACCTTCACTGTGCGCCAGCGCCTCCAACGAAATAAAATAAAAAATGGTCGCATTTGATGGCCTCCTCCACACCGTACAATTTTTGTCTGGAACATTTTTTGTGACGTCGATAATTACCGAGTTATTTCGGGTGGTAGTGATAAAAGGGACACCCTGTATACATAGACATGGACATTAGGGTGGCACAAAGTTGAGCTCTATTTTTATTCCTCTTTCTCACCGTCAAATTATCTTCTTTGAAGAAAAGAAGAAGAAAAATGTCGCGAAAGCTGCGAGCGGTCGAAAAATATTCTGAGGTCGCTCAAGTCGCCCAAAAATTCAAATTTTAATTGAAAAACCATTTTTTCGTCCTTTTCTCACCTATGAATTTTACGATTTATAATTTTTGAATTAACCTCGCGAAGTGTCTAGCCGGCCAATGAATATTTAGTGGTCGCTCAAGAGTTTCGACGTTTCCAATTGTCGCCAATTTTTTTTTCTACTTGTCTCACTGATTAAATTCAAGCTGTGTAAAATTTTCAAAAAAAAAAATGAATCCTTTTTCTTTAAAAACAGTTTTCCGCGCATCGTAATGCGTCCCGCAGTTGGTCTCGTTAGTCACGGAGCACAGTTGCCCTATTTTAATTGTATATGCCAATGAATCACAACAATAATGACGAATAAAAAAATGTGCCGACAAAATATTGACGGTTGAAAGAGAGAGACAACAATCATTATGGTAAGACACATTTCCAAATCCAGGATTATGGTTTGTTAGAATGAGGATTTCTCTCGTGTTTTTTTTCACAACGATTGCAGACAATTTCGCATGTGGATTTTTCAATTCAATAGGCACTTCAAATTCGTTCTGCGATTTTATTTCAATCGAAAAACCATTTTCCAAAGTGGAAGGATGAGACGTACGTCGATTCTAAAAAATTACACGAAGCTTTTTAGCCCCCATCACTCGCTTAATGAAACGCACGAATTTGTAGACTTTCGTGTAGTAGTTGATGAGACGACCTTCACTGCTGGGCGCCGAAGCTATTCCTACCACTTTGAATTTATGCACAAGTGGTGCACCGGCATCGTTCTGCAATGAAAACCGTATTAATCTAGGTATGCAATTCTATGTAGTTATAGGACTTATTCAGTATCCCTCAACACAAGAATACGTAGAAAGAATCGAATAACCCGTTTCTATCCAGATCGGAGTCCTTATAGGGAGTATAAGGACTATATATAAGATAATAAACAAAAAGAAAGAAATACTCGGGTCGACAAAATTGTTAATAAATGGCGAATACTCGTTCATCACTTGAGAGCTTACGTGGGTTTAAAAATTGCAAATAATCCATTGTTTAAAAATTTTATTATTTAACAGTACAATATATCTAGAATATTCTCCCAAAGTTTTAAGTCAATCGGAGTAAAAGTTTAGGAGAGAGAGCCTTTGGGAATTCCCCCCGTTGGGAAAGACCGGCCAGGAGCGACGCAGGCACTTTGCATTTTTCGTAAAGCACTATTTTTCAAGTCGGTGGACACGATTTCTCAAAAACTGATGCACCGTTCTTACTTACATTTTGCGCACTTCTTCAAAATAGCATTGACTAGTGATTGAACGAAGATTATTTTTCAATTACAAATAATTTTACAAGGCTATGAGTAGTGTAAATTGTACCAAAAATTGAACTATTTTGCATACAACTCGGCCAAAGATTCAAATTTCAAATTTGTTTTAAATCCTTTATTCAATCACGAGCTATACTTATCTACTAACAGAAAAAATTGGTTTTTTAATTTCAGATAAAGCTATCATGAGTTATCCTGACCACCACGAGGACACTTTTCTTTGAGGGGTATCCGGAAACCTTTTGGATGAATTTTTTTTTAAACGTTGTTAATTGGCTATATATATATATATATATATATATATATATATATATATATATATATATATATATATATATATATATCTTAATTGCAAATATAGTATGAAAATGAATTCCGATAATTATTTGTTGTATCACACAAACTTTATCAATTAGTTAATATCATTGTGATAATTACATAGTTTTATTGAATATCATGCTGAAGATTTGCAAACATAACCTATATATATAGGTAATGTTTGAAAAATCTTCAGCATGATATTCGATAAAAATCACTCGGATTAAACATCACATCACATAACACTCGGATTAAAAAAAATAGCTGAAAGAAATAAAAGGTATATTTATAACAAATAGGATTATAGTAGGCCGTGAGACAAGGAAAAAACGTATTTGATTTAAATAGATCCTATTTAGAATATTTTTTTTTCTTGTCAATGCAGTATTGTAAGAAAATTTATGGAAAACCTTTCAAACTTTGATTCTCGTTACCTAAAATTGCATTTAGAAAAAATGGTATTCCGAATTTCAGCTAGTTTCTTTAAATGATGCTTTTCTTTTAGAAATAAGCGCATTGATAAACTACTCTATGCAGACTTCATTGATGTCATCTTCAACGTACTTCATCTTGACTATCAAGAGGTCAAACAGTGAGCTCATCTCATCTGCTTATGGAAAATTCATGCCGGTGCCTTCACTCTAGTCGATAAAAATCCTTTGTAGCCATGTATGTTAAGGTACAAGACGGTAATATATTTAAGGGGTCTTCTCACTTTAGACGCTAAAAAAGGCTATTTTCATGATTTTTTTCGATAGGTTTATATTATAGATATGGATATAAAAGTTATTGCACTTAATAAATACACTTTCGAAATACTTTAAAAAATGTTTTATATGTATTTATGTAACCCAAACAAACTTAAAACGCGTTTTCCTCGGAACAACATTTTTCGACGACTTGTTGATAAAATTTTCGAAACTACTGAACCGATCCTTTTAAAATTTTAACCACATATTCTTTACAACTATAGCTATAGCACATATCAAGGATTTTTTTAATTTCGATATTTACTAAATTTTTTTTGCCAAAAACGGTGAAAAAAACACGTTGTTTTCGGAAAATGTCCGCCATTTTGTTATTTTCGCATATATCGAAAATCGTGTGATATGCGCTATAGCCGTTAACATGCTGAATCTAAAATCGTTTAATTTTTTTGTTTCGGATGATCTATCTCCAAGATTTCATCAACAGCGCAGACATACAATTTTTGTAGGGCATTTTTTTAACTACTATTTTCGTCTGTAAATAGTGACTTAAATGAATAAATAAAAAATGTAATGTATTTCGAAAGTGTATTTATTCAGTGTAACAACTTTTATATTAATATCTATAATAGAGTAAGTTCGGGGGAGTTGGCCATAAGGGAGAGATGGCCAATTGAAATATTTAATAGAACGGCGCACTAGATTTCATCTGTTACTGCTTAATTAATTCGCTTTGCGTCATGTGCAGATGTAAGTGTACGAGCAAACGTTTGACAAAAAAATGTTATGTGAGTAAAATTCTTGTTAATTATTCTGTCTACAGCAACAAATTTTTGAAGATTTCATGCTTGACATTGTGGTGAAGTTATTTTGTACAAGTACTGGTAACTTTTGTATTTCTTGAATAGTTTACGAACAGTGCTTTGTTATAACCTCAAGATTTCGCATGTATTGTTTCCATTCTGCCGGGAGTCTCTCCCGGGAGATTAGGAGAGATGGCCACGTACAGTCGGTGTGTGATGGCCATAGTATTGGTTGTGATATGTTTAAGTAATTCATTGTTTTCTACATTTATCTTCGATGCCTCATAAGTACAAGAGAAAAGCAATTGCTCTACGAGGGAACTAGACTCAAGAATCATTAAGGGGAGGTATCTGAGTAGGCAGCGAGAAAAACAGGTAAAGATCGGGAATTTTTATCTCAAAAACTAATGTTTCGATTGGATGAAAACATTAGTTCGAAAATTGGAATTTTTAAAAATAAATTCGTTGACTGGAAGCGCCGTTGTTGTGGTCAGCGTCAGACGTGTTGTTCGTTGACATGGCTTGTGGTATCAAAGATTCCGGGCAGTCGGTTGATCCGAAACATGAAAACGCAACGGATTCTTGAAATATAATATACAAAGGAGTTCGCCTTGTAGGATTTTTTTGAAATTTTCATTTTTGGTTGCATAAAAAAGCAATAGTTCAATCAAATGAAAAACCTCTATGAGGCGAACTCCTTTATATATTATATTTGAAGAATCGGTTGCATTTTCATGTTTCAGATCAACCGACTGCCCGGAATCCTTGGCACCACAAGCCACGTCAACGAACAACACGTCTGACGCTGACCACAACAACGGCGCGTCCAGTCAACGAATTTATTTTAAAAAATTCCTAAACATACCTCAATGTACATATTTTCCAATTTAAAAAAACCCGGATCCAATCAAAACATTACTTTTTGAGATAAAAATTCCCGAAGTTTGCCTGTTTCTCGCGCCGTTTACTCAGGTACCGCCCCTTAGAAGCAGCTATTAATGGTGTCAAAAATGATGATTTGTCGGTTCGTGCGGTTGCTAGGACCTACGAAATACCTAGGAAGATCTTAGAAAGACGATACAAGAACAATGACAAAAAATGGTGTGGAGAAAATGATTATGAAACTCGTCTCATCGAAGACTGGTTTCAGTGGGCAGTATGCCAACTTTGGGTAAACAAAAGTTATACTGATTTCGATTATATGTGTTCTAGACGTGGCCAAAAGAAAAAAACATTAAGAATCGAAACATAAAACCAACGAGAAAACCGAGAGCATAATGCTGGGTAACTGGCCATCACACCCGGATACTCCCGGAGAGATAGCCAATCGTGATTTTCAAACAATAGTAATTTTAAGGTTGATCTGATATGAGTTTGTTTTAATTTCGTAAATTACCTTAAAGTCAAATGTTCAAAGTTTAATTACAAATGAAGATAGGTTAAGAAACGTCTGTACTTTTATTTCGACGGATCCTTGAAAAAACTGTGGCCAACTACCCCGGACTTACCCTATAATCCAATTTTTAAAATTCATAAAAATAGCCGATTTTAGGGTCTAAAGTGACAAGACCCCTTAATCCGTTCGTCCGACAATAGTGCATTGAAGCATTGTGATGAGAACATCCCGAACAGCAGGAAAAATTAACAAAAGCAGTACATTTTTCCTGCGAGACGAAGAGGCTTTCATCACGCTACCTAACGTGAGCAGTTACCTTATACGATTTTTGTCCAACTTCGTTGAAAGCACAAAACTTGTTAGAAAGATCAACAGTATCGGGCAATCCATACGCGATACACGTCTTGGAACGAACCATCTTCGTCTCTATTAGCTGAAGAGGAGAGTTCGCAGGTAGATCCGAGGTTTCGAATGCAATCGTCGTGGCGATTTCACCGTATCGGGGTTTCGCAGATGCCAATCCTATCACTGCTACCTTGGGGCTCAGCTGCACGCTCGTTGATAGCTACGGGGTATTGGGAGAATATTAGTAATTTTTTTTTAACGGCTAAGTTTAGACGGCAAACGTGATTTAGAGAGCAGCCGCGGGATTACCAATCGATCCACATAGTTCATTCAAGATTATGTACACTGACGCTCAAAAGATTGGATACACCAGTCGATATTTCATGCCGCACTAAAAGTTAGATAGCTTCGTCAAAAAAAAGATAACCAAATTTACCGAACGGCGTTTTGAAGGGAACACATTCAGCTTTGTTTTGCTTTGTGAAATATTTTTTATGATTTTTTTTCGACCCGGCACGCACTTTTGTACATGACTGTTGTTCGGCTTTGTTTCGACCATCGAGAATTGGGCGCATGACTTACGGAATTTTTTTGTCATGTTTATCCATGATAAACTTGAACGGGGTAGCAGGAGCTCCATTTTCGTTTTTATGGAAAGTATCGTACGATTTTTTTTCGCAAAGTTATTTCATTTTTGCTTAAAAAAGACTAATTCTGGAAAATGCAATGTAACTCAAGAACTATAGGGTTTAAGAGGAAAAGTCAAAGATGTAAAAAAGTTGCGTAAGTTTATACTGGATTGCCTGAAATTTTTTCAAAATTGTCCTTTGAAATTTTTTAAAAACTATGTTCGTTCGAAACCCTGATGAGTAGGATAGCTTAAGGGGGGGTTGTCTTTTTTTTCGCAAAATTTACCGCTTTTTGGGAATTTTTTTGTGAAGAAAGTAGACAACGGAAAACTTGTGAAACTTGGCATATAGTTTTATTGATCTGTTTACTACATACAAAAAATTTTTTAAACAATTTCATAAAAAAAACCGCCTCCCACCCCCCTCGACGCGCGATGGTCCTTTTTTGATGGTGTGCACGATTACAGCCTTCACGTTCATCCTGCAACAAAAACCCAAAAAGCATTTTACTTTAGACACATATAGCTATCGTTCGATGAAGGGAAAAAAAAATTGACGATTTGGTGACGTTTTGAACTTGAAGTATCGATTTTTCGAAAAAAATTGATCGATTTTTTATTATAAATAAAAAACTATTAAAAGTATTGCTTTTTTGCTTCATCAAACGATAAAAGGATGTCAGCTGAGCATTCTGTCCAAATTTGAAGGCAATCGGTTGAATAGTTTTTGAGAAATCGTGCACACCATCAAAAAAGGACCATCGCGCGTCGAGGGGGGTGGGAGGCGGATTTTTTTATGAAATTGTTTAAAATTTTTTTTGTATGTAGTAAACGGATCAATAAAACTATATGCCAAGTTTCACAAGTTTTCCGTTGTATACTTTCTTCACAAAAAAATTCCCAAAAAGCGGTAAATTTTGCGAAAAAAAAGAGAATCCCCCCTTAACTCGGAAAGTATGGCGTTTAGGACAAAATATCAGGAGAGACTCTTTTAATTTTAGATTATGAATTGGCTTGGATTTTTTTTTTTGATATTTTTTTCTAAATTTTTTCGACCGAAATCTATTGAGCTAGAGGCAAAATATCGAGAGGGGAAAATGTTGCAGTGTCTCGTTTTAAATATGATAACATTTTTGTCAGATTTTTTCAATTTTTTTTACAATGTTTCATAAGCAGCTAGACAATCCGAAAAAAACCATGGTAAAAAAATGTTTGAAAAATATCTGAAAAAATGTCAACGTAGACAAAACGAAACACTGCAACATTTTCTCCTCTTGATATTTTGTCTCTGACTCAATAGTTTTCGAGATACGCCAATCAATTATTCGGACGATTCTCCGAGGTTCGGCCAAAAAATTTCAGAACGAAATTCTGAAAAAATTTAAGTGAATTTAAAATCGAAAATTAAAAAAGTTTCTCCTTCTGATATTCTGTTATAAATGCCATACTTTTCGAGTTAAACCATCCTACTCATCGGAGATTCGAACGAAAATAGTTTTTTAACAATCTCAGACGACAATTTTGAAGAAATTCCAGGCGATCCAGTATAATCTTACGCAACTTTTAACATCTTCGACATTTCTTCTTAAACCCTATAGTTCTTGAGTTACGTTGTATTTTCCAAAATTTGTCTTTTTCAGCAAAAAATTAAATAACTTTGCGAAAAAAATCTTACGAAACTTAAAAAAAAATGAAAATGAAGCTCCTGCTACCTCGTTCAAGTTTATCATGGATGAACATGAAATTTTTTTCCCTAAGTCCAATTCACCCCCATTCTCGATGGTCGAAAAAAAGCCGAAAAACAGTCACGTACAGAAGTGCGTACCGGGTCGAGAAAAAATCATAAAACATATTTTAAAAAACCAAACCAAAGCTGAATATCTTCCCTTCAAAAAGCAGTTTGGTAAATTTGGTTATCTTTTTTTTTTGACGAAGCTATGTAACTTTTAGTGCGGCAAGAAATATCGACTGGCGTATCCAAACTTCTGAGCGGCAGTGTACAGCACTTCTTTGATACAGGATTACTGACCATGTAACGATTTAAACTCTCAAACCAAAATCGTAGTATGCTTGTAATAGTAACTCTCTTACAATTATGACAGCTATATCGTCCCGGAGATTTTCAGGTGTATATCCGGGTGCGTGAATGGCATCTTTAATCTCATGACAGCTACCGCCTTTATGCAATTTGTCCATACCACTTATTACGTTAGTATTGGGATATTTCTTTAAAGATTTATCCACGACACAGTGGGCGGCAGTAAGAACATGGTTCACAGATATCAGCGCACCACCACATACGGGGCTACAATTTCGGATTATGCCCGCAAAATATTGTGCTTTCTCGTCGGTATCTGCTTTCCGCCCGTGGACCGTCTCAGACGGGCAGCATTTATTTCTACAACAATACCGGTTAGAATAATTTCGCGATACCTGCTTGAAGTATCATTGATCTTACGTTGACACACTGGGTCATTTTGGCCCAGACGAATGTGAAATAAAGTGCCCACTTTCCCAAAAGTGAAAGTTTTAAACTATTTTTTTTTTTGACAATTCGATTCTATACTTAACGAATTTCAATGATGCAGGCATATTAAGAAATGTTTAAAGTATCCCTGATTTTATTTCAATAAAATTCGACCCAAGGGTTATTAATGGCAGGTGGATAAAGTACTATCCGGGTCAAATTGACCCAGTGTGTCAAAGGGGTGGCCGAAAATAAGTGTGTCAATGAAGGGTAAAAAAATACGCGTTTCTCAATAATTATTCCGGGTGTGTTCTTTATCGTTCGGCAAAACTTTCCATACGTGAAACGATGTTTCCCATTCGTTTGTACCTAGCCGGCAATCGGGATAATCGCTAATTTTTACTCTCCGGAAGCAGCTGATATTTTACTGCCGAAAAACTATGAGTGGGATATTTATCATAAAGGCAGGGTACTCGAATGAGAAATATCATGACACCCATTAGGGAAATAAAATACATTATTTGACCTAGAATTTGATTGATTTAAATTAGCCTTTGAGGCGGTATATACATTTAGACAGGAAAGAAATAAGCAATATCGGGCGATTTTTTAAACTAAGAAATAATTATTCTACAATTATGAAACTTTAGGTATACTTGAATAGTATATTTAAGTATACAAAACAATTTTTTTTAATTAATTCATCATCAAAATGACGGAGCCGTAGCAGAGTGTTCCCGCAAGGTCGTCGCGGGAGTTGCGAATCGGCGTGCAGTCTAGCTTTTCGTAAACTTTGATTTGCAAAAAAGTTCAAACATTTTTTTCAGTTAGAACATATGTAGTTTCTATGTGACGGAAATTAAAATGAAGAAAATGCAAATTTAAGAAAATGCCATGCATTTACAAAAAAAAATCAACATTTCACGCAACATTTCTGTAAAATGTGGATTCAAAAAGTAGTTTTTTTTTCCAATTTTTCGAAAACAATTCCCGTGAAGTAGAAGGTACCAATATTATCAATATTTCTACCAAGTTTCAACTGAATCGGCTTAATAGTTTTAGTTTATTTAGTAATAGCACGCCAATTTTGAAAAAGCAGTTTCGAGAAAAACGCGTTTGACGTTCACGCCCGTTCCGAATCCGTGCGGTGAGGCACAGCGTTGACGGACTGTAACGTTTAAAGTTTTTCGAATTTCGCTTTGGAACGTTATGAAAATATTCTACATATATAGTTCGATCGTTTAAAGAAAAAACAAGAAATCGATTTTTTATAAAGTTGTAAATGCATACCCCGCTTTAAGAAGTTTATTGAAAAATTTTCGTATAGGTAAACAACAGAGAAAATCTTGAATGTGCATCGTTCTGAATGTACTCACCGCCAATTGCGACCAAAACGATCAACAGGACGATCTTCATGATAGCGAACTTTCGTAAAAATCGTTAAGACCGGGTATGTGTATCTGCGAGATATTTTTCGCACAGAAATTTTAGTGCTACATTTACATCCCAAATGCAAAATAAAAATTAGAAAAGTGCTTTAAGTGGTTGAACATTATTCGCTCGAATATATTGGTTCGTGACAATCGAATAGAAACGCTACTATGGAAAAAGAGGAATTTTACGAGTTAATTTATATTTAGCTAACTCTATTAATTTTTAATATAAATAATATACAATGTGGAAAAAGTCCACGCTTTTTTTCAACAAGGGTCCATGGTAAAAGATGGACAAAAAGATAACTGACATATGGTACGGGCGAAGCATTTAGAATATGGTTGGAAAAGACTATATTGAGCTAGTTATGCCCGTAGGCTATGGCCTGATATGAGCAGTCATATAAGTGTAAGTATACTTACATCCAAACTGTGCACTTGTAATGAAAACTGTTTTAACCCAGATAAACAAGATAATTTGAGCAATACTTTTTCGATTCGAATTTGGGAAAAATGTTACCTACGACTTTCAACTAATGTGTATACATATAATTGCACTTAGATAAGTGGTTCTGGTACGACTGGCTCCGGGTGGAAACCGACCAAGATTTAAATAGGCAAAGTCATATAAGCCACGAAGCATTGTATACAAATTTCTATCCATTCCATTTTGCGCTGCATTTTTCACTCCTTTATCCAATTATCGCACTCCAACAATGGTCACTGAATTTGTTTAATGTCACGTAGTCCCCACGTGTCTTCGGACGGAGTTGTGAAGGCCACTGATAAACGCTCTTATTATTATGTACACTTCATCCAGCTACAAACACTTCTGTTCCCTTGTGACCAAAAAATAAACAGGCTGAGATCCCGTTTGTATGGTTCTCTCATAATAAAGAAGATTCCCGTAACATATGTTAAAGAGGTACGGTGATGACCACGCTAGTAAACTTAGAGTCTATTTTGCGCCGTAATACCGCCACGTTTTAGACATATATACATGACCTATTTTTCGAGAAATCTTTTTTAAGTATTGGATTTCGAGCTACCTGTTATTTTTGTAATATGAAAACAAACGTAATAATCTACTACTCGACTTCAGTAGTACCCTATATCGTCGACGTTTAGCATCGTCGCATTTTCGATGACTATCATCGGTCCCACGCGCCCGGCTTATTATTTTTCGTAGCCGGTAAACATGGAGAATGAAAATACTGTAGAAGTTTATCAAGAGAGCAACGGGACTGTACCTGAAGTCCAGTTTAGAGACAAAGGTAGATTCTGTCGGGCAAGAATTGGAAAATAAAAAGATGATATTGCGATTGCAAATAAAGAACGTCGCGTTGGGGTTAACCTCAATGTCCAATGTCCAATATGTCCAAAGTCAAAACGTATTTCATCGATTGTTATGTTATTTTTCCCTTTCCCAATTTTCACAATATTTGCAGATGAAAAAAGAAACGTTAATTTTATATGACGGTTCTTCCATGCTGAATTTATACTGTAGATGCGTTGTATGCATGTCGCCAGAAAAATTGAGATGCCTTGGCTATACATAACAGAACTTTACGTAAATATCGACGAAAGGCCCTTGATAATCCATTAAAAAATGTACGGCTTCGCACAATCATATTTTTGATTCGCGTTAAAAATATCCGACAGGCGAATCAAATTTGCGCGGGTATCCGGCGTTGGCACACCTCGAGCAAGATGTCTGCTGTTACGTCACGAGAAGTCTCGCTCTCCGAATCCTTCGGTTTTTCGCGACTTTATTTCTAAATTCATTGCTTATTTCCGCGGTGATCTTTCCAATTCAAGGTGTCTTATTGATCAAAAAGATTCAGCGAACGCAACCATCAGTTTTTTTTACGTGTGTCTTGGCTCCAAGTAGGACAAAAAATCGATATATGAGAGGACATGCACATTGTGTCTACGTGTGACTAATTCACTAACTTTAACAATTAATAACTCGGCAACTGTAAGGTAAATCTCATGGAAACTCCGCATACGCGTGGACGAAGGTCGCGACAAGGCTATAAAAAAAATCGGGCTTTTATCTTGGGCTCGCTCCAATCACCGAACCTTCTCAAGTGCGTCGTCGAGAAAAATCATAATATCACCATCGATTGTTTCCTGCGAGAACGTAGATATTTTGTAAAAAAAAGGTTTTGTTAATTCAAGTTTATTTTCATGATTTATTTGGAGCGTGATCAAATTACAATTACAATAGAACCCCCAGCACCTATATACTGATATCGTTGATCAAATCGTCAGCTGATTATTTCGCGGTGAAATAATCATTTTTTACAGTTGATCCGTGGTTATCAATGGAAACTAACAATACGTAAAATAACGAAACAAAAAATTCGGGTAAAAACCGCGACGCCATAAAGGATTAACGAACGGTATCATTTCGCGACACAGAAATATGTTGAAAATCACACAATTGCTTCTTCCCTTCTTCCGTTTCGGGATGATAGGTTACTTTTGTATGTTTGCAAATTACTTCTCACATGTGAATTTTTCAATGCGATACGCACTTTAACTTTATTCTGCGATTTTATTTGGATTGAAAATCCATTCTCCAATATGGAAGGATGCAACACGCATGACGAGATTACATATTTCCAGACTAATCTTTCGAGCTTTCCCCTATCACACTCTTAATGACAGGCACGAATTGGTGGACGTTTGTGTAGTAGTGAATAAGATCACTTGTAGCACTCTGCACAGAGCCTATTCCTAAGAGTTTCCCATTGGAAACGAGTGGTAGTCCATCGCCATAGCCCTGCAATGATGATCGCATAAATTAAATTTTACAATTTGATGTAACTATCTATGCCTCATTTAGTATTCCTTGACACACTGACACGTGAAAAAAAATCCAATAATCCCATTCGTACCACGATCGGCGTGCTTGTAGGGACGAAGATACAAGCAATAATGGTGCCACCGAAAAGATTGTGAAAACAAAAAATGCAAAAATCACTTGGATCCTCAAAATTGTTAGCTACGTGCGGCCAAAGAAAAATTAAAATGAAAAACCAGAATAATTCATTATTCCGAGTATTTGTTGATTCGATGGAGTAATTGATTCTTGAAGTGACACAAAATTCTGTTCCTATTTTCAAAACTGAAAATCGTACTGTACGAAAGTTCACGAAACACCTTCCAAATTTTGTTTGCGGTAATCCAAAATGATACTTTTATTTTAGGAGACACATAAGTGGAATATTCGATAATGTGGTCTATCCAGATTTCATCATTGTTGACTAGACGATACCCGATCCTGTTAAGGTAAATCCTATCGTTTCACGCTAGTCATACCGCTGATCATACTTGAGACTTGTACAATTTATATTTTTAACATATGCGAAAAAAATCATTGGTAATAGTTAAAATTTTCCATGTTTAAACTGTTTAATGAATGTTCACATTTAATTAGAAAAATTAAAAAAAAATAGTCATTCCAAACTTAGGTCATTGAGGTTAGGACTACAGTCAACTGTTGCCTTGCTGTCACGTCTCTTTATCGTGGCAAGTGGTAATGAATCCAATATCAGAAGTTCAAATTAAACTTGATACTACGTAATAAATTGTTTGATAAGCGTATTTTTGCTGAAAGCATTGGATTACTACAAGTGTTAAGTATGTAAATCTGATTATTTTAAACAATCAGACGGATTCCCACTATTATATACATTTTCGTAGCGACCGGAAATTGGGTTTTTGCATGTCGCCTCGGAATTCTTTCGCAAAAATACGCAAATTTAATTTTTTTTGCTCTGTAATTAGATCGATAACCGACCCTGAAATTGTACAGAGACGATTATTAATATATTTAGTAAAGCTCAAAAAAAAAAATTATGAAAATCCTATGCATTCAAGCCTGGCGATGGGATTACCTTAAGGTCTTAGGCCACAGTAAGGGGTATAAAATCATGTGCGATTTTAACAATTTTTTTCGTATGAAAAAGTGATTCACTCATAAAATTAATCACACATCTGTCTAGTATGAATACCAAGCTGTTAAAAAATATATATATTTTTTTTCGATGTACAAAATGGCCGACTACTCGAACTTTCTCGAAACAGCTTTTTTCCAATCATCGTGACAAATAACTTCAACAATTTTCACTCGATTGACTTCAAATTTAAAAGTTATGTTCCTAATTGCATTTCGCAGAGAAGTACGTACGGGATTTCTGATTAATCGACAACTTTTCATTTTATGAGCAGTTTATGAGCAGTTTATGAGCAGTTATAACGAAATTTTTCACTGAAAATTCATTTCTTAAGTTCAAATACCTACAACTTTTGAATAGAACAATATTTTTTAAATTCCGTACCTACTTCTCTAGGTATTCTAATGTAGAATGACGAGAATTTTTGTTTTTTGTTCTACGTAAAAAATTGTGGATGCTAAATGTCACGCCGCGAAGCGCCTAAAAAAAGGATAACAAAAGAAAATATTAGTAGACGGCCATTTTGTACATCGAAAAAAAATATATATTTTCTAACAGCTTGAGATTCATACTAAATAGATGTGTAATTAATTTGATAAGTGTATCACTTTTTCATACGAAAAAAAATTGTTAAATTCGCACATGATTTTATACCCGTTACTGTGGCCTAAGGCCTTAATGGGGAAATAAAGGAATGAGTAAATCCCATCTGGATAATCCTCCTCGTTGGTGGACCCATGAGTGGTATAGTATAAAGCGGTAATAGATTCAAGATTTTGTGCATTCAAGTGCTCCGGTGAAAATCACCCCCAAAAGCAGAGGGAATATTTTCAAGAGATCATTGGGAGACCAGGCTACCCTACAGTTGCTTACCGGAAACAGTTCGGTGAAAACGTCGTCGATTACGCAAAACTTGCTCGAAAGATCGAAATATTTGAAGAGTTCAAACATATCACATTCCTCGGCAGACTTAATCACGGCATGTATTTCCCGAAGAGTAGCGCCTTCAGGTGGACTCATGCGTTCAAATCCGATCACTTTGGCGGCCTCGCCGTAGATTTTCACCAAATACACATAGTTCATTTACGATTACTTAAGGTGGAATATACATTTACAACGATCAAAAAATGGATTCCCTTTTTTATTCTTTAAACGATAGAACTATATATGTAGAATATTTTCCCAAAGTTTGAAAGCGAAATTCGAAAAATTTCAAACGTTACAGCCCGTCAACACGCTGTGCTTCACCTCTCGCATCCGGAGCAGGCGTGGACTTCAAACGCGTTTTTCTCAAAACTGTATTATCGAAATTGGCGTGCAGGATTACTTAGAAACTATCAAGCCGATTGAGTTGAAACTTGGTTGAAATATTGATAATTCTGGTACCTTCTACTTCACGAGAATTGTTTTTGAAAAAATGAAAAAAAAAAACTGATTTTTTAATTCACATTTTACAGAAATGTTGCGTGAAATGTTGATTTTTTTGTAAATGCGTGCTATTTTCTTAAATTTGCATTTTCTTCATTTTAATTATCGTCACAAAGAAACTATACATATTCTAACTGAGAAAATGTTTAAACTTTTTTGCAAATCAAAGTCTACGGAAAGCTAGACTGCACGCCGATTTGCGACTCCCGCGGCGACCATGCTGTAACACTCTGCCACAGCTCCGTCATTTTGATGATGAATTAATTAAAAAAATTGTTTTGTATACTTAAATATACTAATTAAGTATACCTAAAGTTTGATAATTGTAGAATAATTATTTCTTAGTTTAAAAAATCCCTCAATGTTGCCTATTTTTTTCCTGTCTATATGTATATCTTGAAATATTTTTTAATTTTATTTAACGAATTCTTGTATTATATTTTTTCAGTTGAAATGTACAAAAAAAGTGAAATAACTTTTTTTGTACATTTCAATTGAAAAAATATAATAAAAGAATTCGTTAAATAAAATTAAAAAATATTTCAAGATAAATTAGAATTTTGTATATGGTCAAACAAGCAATAATGTTTTCGGGGGCATTTTGTTACTTGGCGTTCTTTTTTTACTTTTTAAAAGTTTTTAAAGGGGATTTCATATCTTTTTGAAAGGGGAGAAATCTTTTTTTCGTTCTGCGCCAGTTCGAAGAGGAGTGAATTAAAATATGTTTTCATTACTTGGCATTCTTTTTTTTTTATTTTTTCAAAGATTCTAAAAGGGTAAGATTTAAACAGATAGTTAAAAAACAGGACACGTCGTTTCTGGAACCTTGTATATTACCAAATGCTATAAATATATTTTTTTAAGTCTTCACTCCCCTCCACTATTAAATCGACGTATTTGCAGGGTGATTTACAAACGCCTATTAGTGAAATATTTATTCATACTTCGCTTATTTGTATTCACATGCATGCATACAAATACAATTGTATTCACAAATATTCTGAACATACAAATAAATTCACAGAAAAAAATTGTGAATATTCACAAAAAATGTGAATATTTACAAGAAATCCTGTGAATTAAAAAAAAATCACATCAAAATCAGTGAATGCAAATGTATTCAAAAAAAATTGTAAAAGCAAAAAAATTCACAAAACAAGTTGAGAAATATTTCGTATTTAAGACACATTAAAATCAAATTCACAATGATTAGATTAAAATTTACACCAAACGTGAGTTCTTACGTATTTTGAGGGAAAACATTGCGTCGAGGCAAAGAAATGTTTGCAAAAAAAGTTGTGAGTTTCAAATATTACATCATAAATATGAAAAAATTCACAAAATGAGTTGTGAATTTCCTCAAGTTGAAGACAATTAAAATCGAATTCACGACAATTATATTAAAATTTACACCACAAGTGAATTCTTATGTATTTTGAGAGAAAACATTGTGTTGAGGCAAAGGAATTTTCGCACAAAAAGTTTTGTGCAAAAATTTCTTTGCCTCGAGGCAATGTTTTCTCTCAAAATGTGTGCGAATTCACTTATGGTGTGAATTTTAATCTAATCATTGTGAATTTGATTTCAATTTGTCTTAAATATAAAAAAATTCACGACTTATTTTGTGAATTTATTTGTATTTACAATTTTTTGTGAATACATTTGCATTCACAGATTTTGATGTGATTTTTTTTAATTCACAGGATTTTTTTTATTATTCACTTTTTCACATTTTTTGTGAATATTCACAATTTTTTCTGTGAATTTATTTGTGTGTTCAGAATATTTGTGAATACAATTGTATTTGTATGCATGCATGTGAATACAAAAAGTGAAGTATGAATACATTTGTATTTATATTCACATGAAAATCACGATGTGAATAAATTCGTATTCGTATTTATAAATAGAATTACGCTCAACTCTGTACCTCTTAATGTTTAACTTTTTGATATACCGTCTCCATGTTTCATGAATTGCGCTTTGTTTGTTGCAGCAGGAGAAAACTCTTAATTGAAAAAGACTAGAGATAAATAAAAAAAATTTACGAAAATCCAACTTCATTGCGTTATTTTATTTTCGTGTTCAGCGAGTGGAATGCGAATTGATTTGTTAATTCTAAACAAAAACCAGATGCACTCGGATAACGCGTCATATGTACCCTGCTGTAGGCTGCTCAAGAATACACGTCTTTCCATGTATCGTTAAGACGCTTCGGGTCAAGTGATCAAATGTTACCATTTATTCAAATTTATATAGTGGATTCGTTATCATATACTGAATGCACCCTTCAAATTTTAATAGTTGATTTTAATAATTTTGAATTGAATTTTTAATATAATAATTTAATTTTAAATTTGAATTGAACAGTTTTTACATAAGAAGATCCCTGGACTCATGCCGATCGGCAGTTTTACACACGGAATAGTGTGAAAAATGTTGAGGATGTTATGAAAAAATGTCAAATCATTCAGTACATTATCAAAATTGTCACCCAAAAATTAAATGATCCGTCTACGGCATTTATTAAATAGAGACTTTTATGTAAATGAAGATGTCAGTTTTTCTCCCGGCGACGAAACGGAGAGGTGGAGCGTGCCAACGTCGCATGAAGGCTTAATGGTGCACATGTCTCATTGCCATTGGTCACCGTGGGCGGCCCATACTTTCAATAAAGCCCATTTTCAAAGAGAACTCATTTTTTTTTCTTTTAGACAATTGACATTTACCGTTCAAAATTAATTCGGTTGAATAAAGAAATGTAAACACCGTGTAAAAATAATTGACGAAAATCAGTTATTTGTTAAATATTCGGGTTCGTGAAAGAAATACCTTAAAGTGCAGAACCATATATTTTCGAAACGCGATTTTTCTTTTTATTTTCATTTAACAGTCAGATTGATACGGAAAATGTGTATATAAAAAAAAACTTTTCTTTTATACAAGCTTTTATTGAATGTACTAAAAAGTGTAAAATAATTTTTTTTACCAAGTCACCTATATGCGACTATAAATAAAAGTTTGAGAGGTCTACGTTTTAAATGTTTGATATATGTAATCAATTCAGTTTCATTAACCGTATTTAATTTGGCACAATAGAAATTAGAGAAATTATTATCACACATTTATACTCAGTTTCAGAATTTTTATTCAAGAAATCTTAGGTTGTTTTACAGTAAAGTAAAACTGAAGCCGGTCAAAAAAAAGGTTTCGTTGACAATCATCTTATTTTCAATTTACATAATAGTCGATAATCGCGTAACACATAAAATATGCAGCTTCAATCACACTTTCATGTTAACATTAAAAAGTGCACAATCATTCACAATCTGGCCTTCATTGGCCAGATGGCACAATAGTCCTAAGGCCTTTTCATTTTATGAAAAATGCTAAAATTCATTCTTCATGTTTTAATCATTTTTACGTTATGTCAAGCTGGAAAAATGTCAAAAGATCTCGTTGTCGCTCTCCGTACCGAAAAAGGATTTCATGCCCAAATGTTGCTCGATCCGAGGCATCGAGCGACGACATGGAGTATCTGAAGTTTGGCATTCCATAGTATTTGACGCATTGAGTGCACTTGGGACGATAAACTTCGAGGCGTTGAATGACATAACCGAGGAAAGTCCTAGATGCAGGTGTCGCACTCGGAGATTTCTTAGAGACGGCGGACTATCATCGTTCCATGTAGACGTAGATTGTGCAGCCGCAACAATCAAACATGGTGATCACCACAGTATGAAAAGAATGGCGAGGCAAATGAAGGCGCTGTCAGGCTTGAGTCTGTGAGGTCCAGCCAAACATTAGGTGTTGTCCTAATTGAACACGATTACGCGACAATCACAGGTTCGCACCAATTTTATTCGTATGAACCTGTGATCAAATATACAGGTGTCGATTGCATCGCACGAATGTCAATTAGGCCGCCTATTCGGTACCTGTATGTTTGATCACAGGTTCGTATGAACAAAATTCGCAAGAACTTGGGATGGTCGTGTAATGGCGTTCTATTTCACATGTTTTATTAGACGCCGTAGGGGATCCAGGATTATATATCGTGTTGCACAAAGCTTTTATTTCTCATGATAGATTTTTCAGCGATGAATAATATTTTAGGCAAAATAATTGTCAAGCTCTGCGTCAATCAATTCTACAGAGCCGAATGCATTATCTACAACAAAAAAAAACTTCATCGTCTATGATAAGATTCTGTTCAGGAAATTTTGAAGATATGTAGATAAAATGCTAATGGAACGAGGTTATGAACACACAAATTGATAATGACGTATAGAAGCTAGGTTATGCTCTCAGGGCACACAAAAGCTACACATGCACGTCTGTCTGCGAATTTCTTCATTTCATATAAGCAAGTGAAAGAAATGAGCACATTATTGAATTTTTAACTGACTCTGTATCTATTTGCGTATCGTCCTCGCTGTTTCTCCGACGGTTTTCGCGCGAGCGCCACGGCTAATATACGCGTGTTAGGATCAAAATAAATAATCCACGCATAAATTTGAAACGACGTGAACCTTTGTTAAATAAATTTTTGGCTCTAATAAGAGC
Source organism: Ophion ellenae (assembly GCA_963210295.1). Taxonomy (NCBI): domain Eukaryota; kingdom Metazoa; phylum Arthropoda; class Insecta; order Hymenoptera; family Ichneumonidae; genus Ophion; species Ophion ellenae. The sequence continues at coordinate 23,492,110 of OY723391.1, read as the reverse complement.
CGTTTGTTTTCTTTTTTCACATCCACGCTCGACTAACCGTGTTTGGTTACTCGAGCTGTCAAAGCGACTGTATTACAATATACATATATATATATATATATATATATATATATATATATATATATATATATATATATATATATATATATATATATATACATATTGCAAGCAGGGTGTAGGCCGATTGAGTAGCTGAAACCGAAAAAGGAAAAAATGTCGTTAAACTGGAAGGTATTTCCTGTACAATGACGGAGGATTTTCGAAAAATATCAAAATCTAACAAAATGGCGTAGTTATGAAAAAAGAATGTTTTCTTGCCTATAAAATGGTCGTTTCTTTCAATGCCAAATCGTCAATTTTCATCCAATCAAAAATATCCTACGTCATTGTAGAGTAAATGTATTCAAGAGTACTCAGTTCAAATTTCAAGTCATTCGGATAATTGCTCTTCGAGTTACAATGTCAGCAAATTTGAAAAATCTCATTTCATATTCTTGAAAGTATAAAAATCTCATCTCATATTCTTGAAAGTATAAAAATCTCATCTCATATTCTTGAAAGTATAAAAATCTCATCTCATATTCTTGAAAGTATAAACCGTCGAAAAAGGCAAAAAAAATCGATTTTTTAAAAGAGTCACTGGTATAGCCCCTTAAGACACTCTACATGTACAGCATGGCTTCCAAAGAGCATGGAAATTACAAGCGTGCATTGAAAGTGCTGGCCATCACTTTAAGCACTTGAAACTTTGAAATTCCTTTTTCATCGAGTTTTTAATACTAAAACATGACCAATCATCTTAACATTTGGCGGTAAACCTATTTTTGGTTCCTTGATCAAATTCTGAAGAAAAAAAACATGGTGGTCCTACTTAAGACAATGAAGGTGACCTTGAAATCTCAAAAGCGCCTCTACCTGGATAAAACCTCGTAGCCATCACTCGGTAACCAGCTCCGAACTGTGTAACTTTTGTAGGAATAGCTTTCTCCGAAGTCCGATAGCTTGGAAAATATTTTTACTGCTGATAGTTGTTGCCGCACCCGGTGTAAAAAATCAGCCAAAATCGATGACGTAATATATGGACGGCCCCAAAGGCCTAGAATGCAAAGGGTTATTTAGCAAGTATCGTAAAATCATAAGCGTAAGTGCACGCTGTAAGCGTAGCACTTCTGTACGTGGTACAACTCATAGGGCGAACTTTTATCCTCGCACGATGGTAACTTGCTTACGCGAAGTGCCTCGCTTAGAGCCACCTGGCGGATTGTTGGTGACATACATTCAGGTTATGTCTTCCCGGCCAGACCATTGGTATTTCCCAACATGGCTACAAGGCGTTCAAAAACCACGAATGGCCTGCTCTACTTTTTTGCCTCTTAAAATAATTTGGCTACTATTTATGCTCAAATCATTAGTTATAGCAATCCCGGTATTTATGATAAGCATTGTAATCCTCGTGATGAATAGAATTACAACAGATGTATTAGTTTCATCCCAATCAATTATAAATATCTTTGATGAGGTGAAAATCAAAGTAGCTTTTCTTTAGTTTTTAAAGACAGGCTCCACTTTTCAGAACATGGCAATGTTCTGGCCGGGTAGCCATTACGTGAAGATATACTTACTCGCAATGTATCCCGGCCCGGAGATTTTTATTTCCAAAGATAAAGACTAAGCCGTAAAAAAACGATTTTGCGATGTTCCCGGTTTGTTCCATGGGAGGGCCCAGTCAGGTAAATCCGACAAGGCAAGACTGGTCAGGGCTGGACATAAAGTAGGGAATGCCCGGTCACATTTCTGCACAGGAACTAGCAACCCGATTCAAATCCTTCAGCGACCATAGACAGGCTCCCAAAATTCAGTATTAATAAGTAGGTACTATAATAAATCTTTTTTTAATCACAAATAAATCTACGGCAGAAGCGCGCAGGAAAGAGCAAGAGAACAAAGTGAGCACAGATCCTGCTGCCGAATGTCTAGACTAAGTGCAATGAATAAATTAGATATTTAAATTCTACCATGTGTCAAGCAAATATAGTATCCTTCGCCAGTATTGGAACAGATCGTCAGGACACTAGATGCTATGGGTAACCCGCTCTGTTGTCTCTATGAAACCGGAAACAGCAAAACAAGTGCGTGGCACCGTAAAAGTACGGGCATACAAAGGACCATGAACAACGAAAATAAAAATAAAATAACTCGAAAAAGTAATATCCATACTTGTAGGTTATGGTATCAGTGTCGTTTACTTTGTAAATACCGCATTTATATGATGTTGAAATTTGCAACATGGAAATGCAACGAAAATTCTTTTTGATTGTTCACATTTTTACCCTGATTTTCAACCTGAGTAAATCACTGAAACGTATTTTTATTAAAGATTTACGAGCATACTTTGCACAAAAGGCTACGAATGATCATAAAAAAAAATTGAAAAATTGACAAGAAAATCGTTGCATTCCAACGATGCAAACTTCACCGTCATTGATTAATCCAAGAGGCTCGGAATCCAATGGCTGACCGATACGATGACACTTTTGGACAGTCCTTTCGTGTGCCTTTCGCAATGATCCACTCGGTGGAATGTTCAATCGAACGTACAATGAACCAGAAAATTCAAAAGACTGAATTGAAAACTTAATTGATCCTTCGGATATCTTTCATTTGGTTCGAATGTACGAGAAAAAAAAATCGTGTCGACCGTCCGGACCTTTTATGGAATTGCTCTCTCCCGATGATCGCGGTGCGCACGATTTTTTGTGCCCGCCGGTGACATGAACTCGTTTCGCGTGCGGGTCCAGAATTGATTCACCCATCTGTCTCTCACTCTCCCCCGTGTATCGAATCTCGTCTCCATACGTAAACAATTTGCCTGTTAATTTGACGAAACGCCGTCGGCAATAATGTATAGACACATTTATACATATATGTATACTTTTCTTTTCAAACGTCATCACGTTGATCGACAGCCTAATGGAAAAAGATTCTCGCGACGTCATTCTGCCTTATACGAGAGGTGTAAATTGTGGCCGAACGATCTCGGCGTCAGAGACGGCAAATCGCATTTATATGCTTCTTCAGCGTCGTATACTACCAAACCTGATTCACACTGAAATAAATGTCCTCCTGAAGATCAATAACGTCAATGCTTTCGAAACGCTTATTAAATCGCCACGTTCGAGTGAAAAAAAAACCAAAATAAAAAAGTGAAAAAGAAGCGACGTAAGTGGCAGAAACAGAGGATCCCTTTGTGTGCGTACAGTACAGAAAAAAACGGACCCGGGGCTGTTGCTGCCACCGCTGGCTGTTGCGACGTCGCTGTTGTTTCTATTAGCTTGGAAATATACGGGAGCGATAAAAACATTATTATTTTAATACACCCGCGGCTGGAATAATGCCTTCTGGGTGTGGGCGGTTGCGGACTGAGAGACGACCGACGACCGATTCAATATCCATTCTGTGTGTTCCCTCTCTCTCTCTCTCTCTCTCTCTCTCTCTCTCCCTTTTCCCCTACGCGTTCAAGTGGACTGTATGGCAATGTACGTGCCGGATAAAGCAAAGGAGATCGATGGAGTGAAAAGCATATATATATATATATATATATATATATATATATATAAATCGGACTTCGATGCTACTACTAGCTTCCCTCCCCTTGACAGCTAGGCAAACAGTGATCTGACGTTTCAAATAGCTTTTATTTATTCTGGCCTGTTTATTTAGGTTGCCGCGACTGCTGCCATGGGATCGCGTTACCTGAGGGGATATATAACTACCACCATTCGAGTGGCGTGGAGAGCAAAGGATACCAAAGGATAGCTACCGGTCTCGATAGTGTGCATTATATATACACACACACGCACACACACATATATATATATATATGTGTGTATATATAGGGAAAGGTAATTTTTAACCCATTCGACTTCGAGGATCGTCCTCACAGTTTCCTATTGTCCCCAAATGGATCATGTAGCCCTGAAAAGAACGTCTTTGAATTCACAGTTGGCCAAAGCATATCAATATGATGGTCATGTCGAGAACCGTCCCATCCGTGAAATCAACGAATCGTCAAAAAATATGTACGGCCGTCATCAAAAGAGCCAAGTGTGGCCAACATCACATAGGTTTAACTCGTTCGAAATATCGTTTTTCCATATATACATAAATGTGTATATTTAAGAAAAATAAAAATTCAATTAAAAATTTTTGTTTTGACAATGTTGTTGAAAATGTCAAAAAATGAGAGCTGACCAATCTTTAGCCCTTTATATTAATATTTAGAGATCCCTCATAGCGATTTTCTATTTCTCATTCATTTAACATGGTAAAAGTTTTGTTCGTCGCTTCTCAGCTTTATAACTCGCCTACGGGTAAACACACGGAAACGCCCAAAAACGTTTTTGTATAGAATATTTAACGCTCTATACGAATATTTAACTCTGATAAATTCACTGGCTCAAATTTTATGCAACATTAAAGTTGAATTTATGATAAATTTCATGATTTTGTCAGATTTTTGGACTTTTGTGACAAAATTATTGATTTATTTGTTGCTTTTTATCTGATTCAGCTTAAAAAGTATTGTATACTTTAAAAATTATTCACTAGATATTTATTTATTATGCTATGGGCAATTGAATTCGGTTTAAGAATAGATTTTTGTAATAATGTACTTTTGAATAACAATAAATTTAAATCTATTGCGAACTGTAGAAACTATCGAGGGAATAATTTGAAAAGGATACAATACTTTTTAAGATGAATCAGAAAAAAAATCATTTATTTCGTCGTAAAAGTCCAAAAATTTCCTAAAATCATGAAATTTATCATAAATTCAACTTTGCCGTTGAATAAAATTCGAACGAGTGAATTTATCGTATGAAGGCAATGGACCATTTTTATAGATCGTTTAATTTCCTATAAAACAAGGTTTTGGGCATTTCCGTGGATTTACCCGTAGGCAAGTTATAAAGCTGAGAACGGGCAAATATAACTTGGACCATGTTAACTGAATGGGAAATAATAAATCGCGATGAGGGACCTCTAAATATTAATATAAAGGGCTCAAATTTTGTCAGCACACATTTTTTGTCATTATCAACAACAGTTTCAAGAAAAAAATCAATTAAAAAGAAACTTTTTTTTAGCCAATCTAAAATAAATTAGTGTATACATCCCGTATACATAAGAGTATCAATGTGTGGGTATCGCTATCGTCCACGCTCACCTTAAGGATACCGCTGTGACGGGTAAAAAATCGATTTTTTCGCATTTTTCCAAAGAATACATATTCAAGATGTGAAAAAAATGCAAGTTAAAATATTGAAAATTGACCAAGTTACAGACGATTTAATGAGAGCAGGTAGTACAACGATTTACGTATACTAAAACTTTCAATCGCGTTTTCCTCGAAACACTTGTCCCGACCTAGTTGGAATCATAATTCTAGCTATAATTGTCCGATTTCCAATTTAAAACGATCAACATTTCCGTAATTGCAGTAGCTATCGTTTTACGTATCCGTTTTTTTATTATTTAGTATTATTTGAGTCCTCGAGTATAAGTAAAAAGTTCGCCAAAATTCACTTTTCTTTAAACCCGCCATTTTATGATTTTTTTTTCAAGAAATGACTACCCGTAACGAGCATTACATTTATAGAGATTGTAAAACTTTGTTATTTTTATTTTCCAGACCAACCATTGTCAGGATATCGATCCGGCCGGTGGACCACATCTTTTATAAAGAAGCTCTATTATAGGGCAGAGCCACCAAAGAGTGCGCGCTACTAAAGAGTACGCAGAGCTTTCAATTATTCTGTTTTGTCCTTGTGTTGGTAACACCGCCTAACCTGTCAGTGGTATATGTCATGTCAAGGTGTTGGACAACAACTTGGGTCGTTAAGGTATTTATTTCCAACTTTATGATCAATAATAGATTTTCGACGTGTTTGATCTTATTTTTTAACAATTTTAAACACGTTTTGTAAAGTTTGCGATTACTTTGCACCCAACGAATGTTATTATACTTGAAATTTGTGATCCAAATTTTGTGTTTATTGAGAGGTTATGTTGCCGTTTTGCTTGCTTACGAAAATTATGGTGACCATGGACTAAAAAACACGTATTTGGTAAGAGTACTCATAGTCCAGTAAAAGGGACGTAAATCCAGCATAGTTGCATTCTGAAAGTAACCCCAATAAAATGTAGTCACTCAACTCGCCCCAACCCTAAGAAGTAGGGGTTGAAAACTTAAAAATCGCCGTATCTCGATAATTAATAGCCCGATCAACAAAGGACTCAAACAAAAGTTGTTTGGAATAATATACTTCGTATAAAGTTATCTAACATCCAACCACCTATCTTTGAAAATAGTTCTTGTCGGGATCAGTGGTGCTCTCGTGTTTTTGTGCCGCTATTTTCAAAGATAGGGAATTGGACGTTAAATAACTTTATACGTATTTTATGATTCCAAACAACTTTTGTTTGAAACATTTTTTTATCGGACTATTAATTATCAAGATACGGCGATTTTCAAGTTTTCAACCCCTATTTCTTAGAGATGGGACGAGTTGAGGGGCAACATTTTGTTGGCGTTACTTTCGGTATGCACCCGTCTACCTTCAGTCCAAAAATTCATACTCCACGCTTAAAAGTGGTGGGTTTTCGTCACTCTTGCCAGACCAGCATCCAAAGAGTGCGCGCACTTACCGCACTATTCCATACCACTACTTTGCTCCCATGGCCACTTTTAGCTTCTATGAAAGGTTCTCGCTACGTACTTTGCAACACAGCACCCTAAGGCACTCCCAGGGCACGAAACGAGTTCTAAGTTTTAGCCTTTTTTAAATATTTTTCGACATTGTTACTTAAGATTTATATTTAAAATAATTTGCCTACATGACCAAAGCTTAATTTAAATAAGAAGTACAAAGTGTATTATCAACATTTATTTTGTCTAGAAATAAAAGTTTACAAATTACTCTTCGCTGGCTTTACCCTACCTCAATAAAGTTGTAATTTTTAAATTTTTTTCGAATAAAAATTTACACGAAGTAAGTTCAATGTATGCTTAATGACATACCTTTTTCCCAAACCCCAAATATATAATCTAGTTGGCAGAAAAAATCTGCAAAAAACGACCTTTTTCGGCCTGTCACGTGTCCTCCCCGCTGAAAAGAGCATTACAACGAGGTGGACGCGGAGAATAAAGGCACATGACGCATGAGCAGCTAAATCGGCAAAGGATATTAATTATATTGGTGTAGACGTATACGTGTGGATAGAAGGAGAGAGAGAGAGAGAGAGAGAGAGAGAGAGAGAGAGGAGAAAAAGGGCCGACAGCGTTATTACGTCAACGTATCTCGGAACCCAGTGGAGCCGAGCGATCCCAATTAAAATCCAGTTATCCACCCCAAGTGAAACTGGAACTCTCTCGCGCCACCCCGAGCGAGTAATGTGTACGTCTCCCTTTACTTTTCGTGCCCCTGTCAGCTGTCGACGTCCGTAGCGAGATTTAATGTGACGTTTGCCCCCCTCCCCACCTCTCTCTCTTGCTTTCTCTCGACGCATAGCTACCGCTTCTCATCCCCGATCCGTGTTCCGTTTCACGTTGTCCGAGTCAGGCAGAAAAATGTATAGATAGCTGAATGTAGCCGACAGCAGACAAACGAGGACTGAAAAGATCGTATGGATATACGAAACTTTCGATATACACATGCATATAACTGTCGTGTATTTTTACCGGTTGGGAAAAAACATCAACGCCCGATGTACTTGAAATCTACGGTGAATTTCGTGAAAAAGCGTTTTTTAAATTTATTTATAAGTCGCCAACCCAGCTAAATTTGTGCTAGGTGGAGATACGAAGTGATCGTCGTATACTCTGAAAGATTCTTGAGCCAAGTGAATTGTTGAACCAGTTGTGGAAGTATCGAGTCTCAACAAATAAATGCCACATTTTCATGACCCATTTTTACGTGTGGTGCGCTTGTTTTTCTCGCTACGTATTATATTCCGGTAGGGTATTCATGGACGTTCCTTGGTAGTTGAGCTGTACAAACGTTCCTTGGTAGTTGAGCTGTACTTCAGCCCTGTACTGAGGTAAAAATACGGCGCACGTTTCGTTCCTAACTACCGTTATTATCTATCGACCATCCTCCACACGGATATTCATCTCGCGAATAGCTTTTCCGCTGGTACATATTTTTTCCCGCGGCTTGTAAAAATGCTGTGCCCTTTACCAACAAAAACTGGTGCAACTAAATCACCAATGCTTTATGGTGGAGAGAGAGAGAGAGCGAGTACATAACCATGGGGTCGAGTTCGGGGCGATCCACAGCGGCGTTTGGAGTCTTAGCCCTGTCGAGTGTGCTGGAAGGATTAATGGTACGTCTGCGCGAGGAGCAATATCTCTCACGTGCCGCGTTTCCGCAAAGTTCGGAAAAGTCGAGCTATCCACGTGTCCTTATATCTTCTCCCTCTCGCTCTTCCACTGGCGTTCAAGGACAAAACGTCCCCCGGCCAGGGAACGGTGCCTTTTTCCTCAATGGATGTGCCCTCCGTCGCGTAAATGGTAAACGTCTAGTGACCAAGGTGACGAATAAATCAACGTCTGCAAAGGGACGAGTCGTGGGGTCTGATGTAAGGTCCCGGTGTGGCAGTGAAAGATGCCCTTGCTCCGCTCCTTTGTGACGGAGAAGCCGTGACAACACACGATAAATGCAGTACACCCGTGGTCCGTTAAAAAGAAAAAAACATCGCGAGAATTCAATGCACCAAAAAAAAATATATTTCGATTCGAATTGAAAGCTCGTCGGAAAGAAAAAAGTGCTGCCTTGTTTCTGAAAGTCACTCGAGGCCGCGAAACTGCAGAATTACTTTCAAAGGTTGTAGTATCTCACGAGGAACATCACTCGTTGGGCCAAAAAATGTTCGATTTTTCACCAATTTTTTATGCGAAAATTATTAAATGTAGTATGTTGCTAATTGGTATGTTGACTAAGCGGTCTTTATTGAACGTCAAAATATTTTTTAAAGTTTGACAAAACATGTTGGTGGGAGTGGGAGGAGCCACGTATGTCGGTGAACGGGCGATGACATTCGTCGCTTGCGGAAGTCCTAAGTCCCGGACAGGTGGTCTGAAGCAAAAAATCCAACATATTTTTACTTTGTACAGTATTGTGTCTAAGTTGACCTAGAATCAAGAAGGAAAAGTGAAAAATTAAAAAATAGTGAGCAATAAACTGCGAACATTTTTGGGGAAAAAACATACTTCCTTCCGATTGCGCACTATTTTTTTATTTTTCAATTTTTCTTCTTCATTCTAGATCAACGTATACACAATATTGTACAAAGCAAAAATATGTTTGATTTTTTGCTTCAGATCACCTGTCCGGGTCTTAGGACTTCCGCAAGCGAAGAATGTCATCGCCCGCGCACCAACATACGTGGCTCCTCCCACTCCCCCCACCATGTTTTGTCAAACTTTGAAAAATACTTTGACGTTCAATAAAGACCGCTTGGTCAACATAACAAATATCAATATTCTATATTTAATACTTTTCGCATAAAAAATTGGTGAAAAATCGAACATTTTTTGGCCCATCAAGGCAGAACCTTCCCTTAAGTGACCGCCGTCGATTTTATTGAAACTCATATATGTGATGAAGCAGTGAAAATCACTAGACGTATTTTTCCACATCTGCGGCAAAACGGTTTTAAGGGAGGGAACCACCTCTTAAAGAGAGGATCGTTCAAGGGAGAAAACCACCCCTCCCACATGAAAATAAAATATATAAAAAATATATCGAAAAATATATAAAACATGTATTAAATATAATTTGTTCGAAAAGTTGGATATGCCAATTATATTTTTGGGTAAGAGTAAAACCTATGCGATATATAAATATAAATCCATTTAAGATACATCTTAAATATATCAAACATACAAGCTGAATGTATGTTTTATATATTTTGAAGATGGTTGGTTAAGCAACTTGAGTGACAGATGACGTTGCGAATGAAAAACATCTTCACGTCGGTATCTCGCGATGACCTAGCTGCACTAGCCGGAATAAATGATCGGACAAAAAAATTGAAGGTTATGTAATTCTATTCGATTATCGCTCTCTATGCGAACGCAATTAAGTAATTGATCCGATAATTTTAGTTACTCTTGTTAATCCAAGCATTTCTCAATAAACTAATATTGTGTATTGTACGATATGCAGGCGATACGAAAGTTCAACAATTTAACAAGTAGAACTAGCTCAGTGGACAACGTCCCAGCTCATCACTCAGAGGTCCCGGGTTCGAAACCACCTTACGGGCGTGTAAGCGCCTGATATAATTTAAATTTAAACCATTAATATATTTGAAGCGCAAACACCATAATCGCAATTAATGACAACGAAAAATATCGTAAAAGGCTGCAATGATGTAAATAACGTCATAACAAAATTTTTAAGAATATTTCAAATATAGTTTAAATATATTTCAAGTATATCTTAAATACACGTTGAATATAATTCAATATTATTTGAAATGTAGTATGAACATATTTAAAGTATATTTTAAATGGAGTATGAACATATATCATGTACATTTTAGATGTAGTTTAAATACATTTAAAGTATATTTCAATTATAATTAGAATACACTTAAAATACATTTACAGTATATTTTTAGGGTAATTTGAGTACATCGTAAGTATATTTTCAATATAGTTTGAATATACGTAACCGCCTATCCAGCATATATTTTTTATATACATTCTGAAGATCTATTTTGGCCGAAAAGTTTGATATCGCGAATATATTTTTAATACATTTCCCGTATATATTGCATATATCTAATCTATATCTAAGATGGATAATATATATCTGAAATGTATTTTACATCCATTTTTAATATATCGAAAAATATATTTTACATATATTTTATTTCCGTGTGGGCTTGAAGAGCGGCAGTTCCATCCACAAGCAGTCCACCAATCTAAATGAAAGAAAAACCGAAATTCTTCTGATGTCAAGCGATGAAAAATCCACTACAGATAATTGAACAAAAATCAAATTAAGGGGTGACACGTCTTTCTTTCCGGAATCGGTTGCCCCCTCGAAAACGTTTTTCCACCGATAAAAAAATAAGTGTCCAATAGTTTTCAATGCTTTGTCACGAGTTTCAATAAAATCAAAGGCGGACATTTAGGTGATGTTCCTTGTCAGAAAAATCAGAGAATCCTGAGCAACTTATTTTCAGAAGATAGCCATCCTCAAGCCTTGAATCGTTCCATTCAAACGTTGCTATCCATTGAAGTACACGCTCCTTGCACACGAATGAAATTTATGCAAATCAAATGAGATCATTTTTCTCTCTGAATAGGAATCGTATTAGAAAAGGTTTCGTTTTTCGAGCCTGAGGGGTGTTCGTTTCACGAACGGGACTTAACCCCATTTCTATACGCGGTTCGTCTCGATGGATATTCAAGTCCGTCACCCATGAGACCCACGTACTCACGCGCACATGTATCCCGACACCCAACAATGTCCCGTGGCAATCGCGCACTTTTCACACCGTGAACTCTGACAAGTCGGCATGACAAAGTACACGGTAGGCCATCAACGACGTGACGTTGCACCGGCTCTTCCTTTCACGCAAAATCGTTTTCATCCTACATCCCATTGGCATGACCGGCATAGAGCTTTCACTCGATCGAGCATATCCTTCTTTTCTTTCTCTCCCCCTCTCTCTCTCTCTCCTTCACCCCTATGTATGCGAAGGAACAAGGTGAACAAAAAGCAGAAAAGACGTCGGATTTTTTCAGTGGGCGTATTGGCTGCCGCGAAAATATTTTACGAAAGACACATTGCCACTTTTATTCCCATTGAACGCGTTGTTTGGGTGCATCGTGAATTCTCGGTTTTGTGACGCGCGTACCTTTCGGAACCCGTCACAATAATGGACCGAGTCATTTGAACGTACAGAATGTTTATGTGCCTTTCACACGTATGTATAGCAATTTTCTACACGCATTTTTGCATCTTCTCGAAGATCCATTGTACGATGGAACTTGCGGTCTTTTTGGGGCTCCGTGGCCAATACGCTCATACTTTCGTCACGTCCCTCCGTTTGTCACTGCGGAGTGCCCTCATTCGCGGACCCGTTGGTTTGAAAATCTGATGTAATTCACGAAAACATCATTCAGTGGGTACTTTCGAGTAAAATCATTGTGGATAGAGAAAAATAATTAGTGTCTGAGAAAAAGAAAAGCTCTTCAAGTGGACGCGGTTCTCTGCCATGATGTCATTTAACGGCTCATGTCTAGTTGTAGCAGTCGAAAACAGCTCGTTTTGGAGATTTTTTTTTTTAGAAAATCGTGATGATAATATACTACAAAAATGAGATATTTGAAAAATTCTCATGTGAAGAACACTGTGATTTTTTTGGTCTAAAAATATTTTATTATAATCGATTTAAAGCCGATATTCGGCAAGCATGTGCGGCAAGCAATTCCGACAAGCAAACAAATGAAATAGATTTCGTGAGCATATTAGTTTATCATATGAATAACCAAAGGAATTTCCGAAATACCAAATTTAAAAATAGGACGTGTTCAAAATGAGATTCTTGATTTTTGCCAAAAAAATGGGCTTTTTTCGTTCATCAAATCGGAAGTATACATTGGAAAAACATCCTTCTATCAAATACTATATGTTTACTATATACGAATACATAAATTAAGATCAAATACTAAACGGTGTCTCAAAAGAACGTGACATTTTCATTTATTGATAGAACGTATTATCTATTTGCCAAGTACGATTATTTTAATTTTAATATAAGGTACAAACATGAAGGTTAGGTGTAGAACACAATATCCGATAAATGGCATTAAGGGGAAATATACACCTAGATGGTCGAGGTCTAGGATTCAGAAGCTATGAACATTCCGTCGACCGTAGAAGACCTACACTATGGGCCTGGTATCGATGATTCCATGTAAGTTGACAAATTTCATGATTTATTCATTCTCAAATTTTCAAACGCGGTTTTCGCAACATCACGTTTTTCAAATCGGTACCCAAAACTTCTCGAAAACCAATGAACCGATTGCCTTGAGGTTTTTGTGGTTATTCTATACACCATTATCTAGTACTTGTCATAGGATTTTTTCCCCCGCTACTTAGTTTTTGTTTTATAGGCAAAATAATAACTAATTTTTGGCCCAAAAGTCACTATTTATGTTCAAACGTCCGCCATTTTGTCATAAATCGATATTTTCAAAATCGGCTATGACAAGTACTAGATTATAGTATCTAATTTAATAATCTTTTTGGTTTTTTTTTTCAGATGATTTTTGAAGAAACGCGAGTGGGTACCGTATACGCAGATTTTTTTACGACGCTCCAAGGATCATTCAATATCCTTGTATATTTTTAATATTTTTAAATAAAGAAAATTAAACATATTTTTGAATGTACATACTTTTAGATAATTAAAACCGCAATCCAAAATTTCAAATAGTTTTACTTGAAAAAATTCACAAAATGACCTTTTTTCCGGCTTCTAGGTGTATATCTCCCCTTAACGGCATGGACTTGGAAGACATATTCTTTCAATAAGATGGCGCCATCTGCCACACTGCGAGCGAAACAATGCAGTTATTGCAGACGAAGTTTCAAGGTCGTGTTTTCTCGGGCCGTGGCGATGTGAATTGGCCACCAAGATTGGGCGATTTGACGGCACTGGACTTTTTTCTTTGGGGTTTTCTGAAAGGATAAGTGTATGTCAATGATCCACCCACCATTCCGGAACTCAAGGGAGCAATTATACGCACTATTAATGAAAATGGTCCATGATTATGCTAAAACGTTATTGAGAATTTCGCCAAAAGCGTGAACGTTTTCAAGCAGGGACGAGGCCACCATTTATCGGATATTGTGTTCCACACATAATCTCCATGTTTGTACCTTATATGAAAATAAAAATGTTCTTTATTTTCGAATAAATAATACGTTTGATTAACCCTAGCATGCCACACTTATTTTTCGGAACATACTTGCCACACTCGGATTTGTGGGACCCCATTTAGATTTTCAATCATGACGCCGAGACCGAATCGTCAAAATTGAGAACTTCTGAGATATACTCGTTTAAAAAATATTTTCTCTCGAGAAAAGCGAAAAATTTTGATTTTACGTTTTTTGTTTGGGGTTCTCGGACCCCAGTCGGGCATTCAAGAATTAAAAAATTAAAATATCAGGTCATTTTGCGACACCCTATATATTATTACAAAAAAAAACCGCGCGTTCAATGTGAGTCTTGATTTTTGCCAAAATGGGCATTTTTCGTTCATCAAATCGAAACTATACATCGGGAAAAAAATCCTTCACCGACTTTGAACACTTGCTTTTGCGAAAAAAGCGTTGCAAATTTTAAATAAAGGTTCGATCGATGCTCCGAGCGCTCCAAGTGTCAACATAGCCTATAAATCTGTCAAATTTTATGCGAACACCTGGAAATTTTCACGGAACATTTACAAAATGATATACTGTCAAAATATATTAGTTTTGAAAAAATTGATTTTCCTACAACCAGGCATAACCCCTTAAAGAAATCATAGGTGTCACATCATTACAATTATCAGTACTTATAAAATACTGCAGCTGAATCGACGACACATTGATTCGCCACTAATTTGAAAGTAATTGACCTTCAGTCCGATTTATCAATGACCCGCGTACCCGAAGAGCTGCGAATCTCTTTTGATACGCACTTTTTATTCGATGCGACATAAATTTTATTAAAATCGGAG
>OY723391.1:23423135-23477098 GCA_963210295.1 Ophion ellenae | reverse complement strand
GTCCCGCAGCCTCGCTCACTCATGATTGATGACAAGTCGTTGGCTGTTATGAATATAATATCGATCAATCACGCTATTTACCGGACGAACGCATAGGCCACTCTATCATCCCCGCTTATACCTCGCCTGTCTACGTACACCTCGGTCCTCATTCTCGGAGCTCCTTCACCTCTTTCGCCTCCTTCGCTCTCCGTATATATACGCCAAGCATTATTACTTCCATCGTATGTCCCGTCTATATATACGTATACACTTGTACGTTCTTATATCACGGCGCGTTCGGATCGAAAAACTTTCGGTCTCATTTTTCATTTTTTCTTGCTTCTCTCTCTCTCTCTCCCTCTCTCTCTTTCTCTCTCTCTCTCCTCCCTCCTCTCCCGCTCTTCGTTGACAAATGACGTTGGACCTTTCAAGAAGATCTTGACTTTTCGATCTTTTTCCCTCTACTCGCCCATGTCGGTTCACCAGGAGAGCTATAAAGTGGATATGATTGTTCAACGACGGACCAACGCGTGTGAAACTCGAAAAACATGAAGCAACTTCCGGTTGGACGAGACGGACAGGTCATTAGAGAAACAGTATCGGACGTCTTCATGTGATACGATCCTATCCCTTTCTCTTTTTAGCCCACTCGTGTCTTATAACTGAGCTTTAGTAGTGGCGCGATCGGAAACTCGATAAAACTGCGTCCCGGCGCTCAGCTCACCAGCTCGTACACGGCCAAACGGTCATCCATCCAAGTGTTGATCCAGGCCAACGCTGATTGACGTGGGAAATCGACGCACAGTACTGCGCGTTCACACTCCTCATTCACCCTCTTCGTGTTAAGGGGTCTTCTCACTTTAGACACTAAAAAAAGGGTATTTTCATAATTTTTTTTGATAGGTTTATATTATAGATATTGATGTAAAAGTTGTTACACTTAATAAATACACTTACGAAATACATTGGTTTTTTTTATTTATTTATTTAAGTCACAATTTATAGACGAAAATGGTAGTTAAAAAGATGTCCTAATGAATGGTAGGTCTGCGCTGTTGATGAAATCTCGGAGATGGATCATGTAAACAAAAAAATCAAACGGTTCTAGATTCAAAATCGCGGAAATTTTTCGAAAAAATTTAAAAAGACGTGTTTTTTCACCGTTTTTGGCAAAAAAAATAGAAAATATAAAAATTTAAAAAAATTCTTGATATGCGCTATAGCTATAGTTGTAAAGAATATGTCGTTAAAATTTCATAAGTATCGGTTCAATAGTTTCGAAGATTTTATCAACAAGCCATCGAAAAACCTTTCGAGAAAAACGCGTTCAAAGTTTGTTTGGGTTACGTAAATACATAATTAAAAAAAAAATGTATTTTGAAAGGGGTTGTTACTAAGTGTAACAACTTTGATATCAAAATCTGTAATCTAAACCTATCAAAAAAATTCATGAAAATCGGCTTTTTTAGCGTCTAAAGTGAGAAGACCCCTTAAGGCCATATTCTAGTGTGTCTGGTATACAAAAAATTGTTTTTTTTTTCCATGTTCTTATAATTTGGGGTCTTGAGAGGGGAAATAACTTTAGGCAAGGAAAAATCAGCTGATTTTCATGATTTTTTTTAAGACAGACTTTCTTTACCATGTTTTAGATTTAGGATATGTTTTATTGCTACTTTTGACTGTTACATGGTATTTTTTCTTTTGATTAATCTTCAAAAATGACGGAGGTATGGCACGGTCTTCTGAACTGCATGTTTAAAGCTGACGTGACGTATAGCTGAAAAACTAATGGACTTATTCTGATGAAATTTGGTATAAATCTTTCTAACCTTATTGTCCAAAACATGACCCCAAATGTTCTTGAAATTTAAAATAAAAGTATTTTTACCCCAAAATCTAGCCATTTTTTTAAGGAAATTTTGTTTTTTTTTCAAAGCGTATTATTTCATCAATTTCTAACATTTCTCATTTTTTCTTGGTTCATATTTTGCGTATGAATGTTAATGAAAGATGAATGTTCGTTGGTTTTTTTTTCAGATCAATACCGCCGACGCTACGTGTCACGCCGTCTGACAACACCCGCCGCAGCCTGTTTAAAAGACCGTGCCATACCTCCCTTATTTTTGAAGATCAATAATAAAAAATACCATGTAACAGCCAAAAGTAGTCACAAAACATACCCTAGTCTCAAAAATGGTGACGAAATCTTTCCTTGGAAAAAAAATGAAAATCAGAATTTTTTTACTCGCCTGACGGTATCTCCCCCCCCCCCCTTAAGAATGTGCCTTTAAAAGGTTTAAGTGAAATTCGTGCTGCATGAGTGAAATTCGAACTTCATGAGGAGCTTCAAACGCGTTTTTCTCAAGACAACATTTTTCGAATGGGGCGTGTATTTTTCTCAGCAACTTATGGGCCGATAGACTTGCAATTGCGTACACATGCCAAGTACACGTCAGGCTATCGTTCGATTCCGATGATCCTCAAGGAAAAATTGTTTCTGTTCCTCGTCAATGGTTATTAACCAATTAGACCATTAACCATTGACCAATTACCATTAACCAATTAGACCATTTACCATTGACCAATTACCATGAACCAATTAGATCATTGACCAACCAACCAATTAGTTATTAACCATTGACGAGGAACAGAAACAATTCTTACTCCAAGTCGTTGAGGATCATCGGCAAAGACTTCCAAACCCGATTAAAGCTATCGTCGTACAAAATTTTTCGAAGACTCCAAATAGACTATAAAACCTATAATACATAAGAATAAATACATATCGTCTAATTGGTATTTGTAAAAAACGATTATAATAAATCATTCAGAAAATGTAACACTTCGCTGTTTATTTTGTTTTTATGCTACAAAGAATTATAGTGCATGCGAGATTAATTTTGTGGCGGAAATTCTGAATTTCTAAAACCTTGGGGTGAAAAGTGGACCAAAAAAAACAATTTTTTAATGAAGATATGAATTTTTGGGAGGCTTGAGCGACCTCTAAATACTTTTGTACCACTCGCAGCTCCCGCGACAAATTTTTTTCTAAAGAAGATAATTGGATGTTGAGAGAAAGAGGAAAAATGGAGCTCAAATTTGGCCACCCTGCTAAACAACTCTACAAATAAAACAGAAAATGGATATTTGACGAAATACAACGATTTGAAAAACGGCTGGGGTCAGATTGACCCCATATGCAATCGGAGGTTCATGGCGGAAGTGTGCAGTCGAAGGGTTAATAATGATACCGAATAAACTTCGTTCAAGAGGTCAATGGGCTTTGCACAATGATAACGAGAGCTGCTGAATATTCGACATCCACCGCGAACACCGAGTATTGCCTTCGAACGATCCCGAGGTATATGATCAACGAATACAAACTCGACGACTATGCCCAACCTAGTGTAAACTCGATTAAATTCGATTTGTATGCCGAGATTATTTTCATCCAAATCGGCTGCATTTCAATGAAATATGTTGATGTCCCGTCGTTAGTGCAGGCGCGTTGTATGCAATCCACGTAATTTGGCGGAGCGACGAAACGGCGAGACTCGTTAAATAAGATCGTCGATACGGAGTTATTGGAAATACCGAAGGGCTAATGAACTCAGCAACCGAGTGTATCATCATTAGACTCCGTTGCGCCGTATATTTGTCCTTCTCTTTTATGGAACGCTGCTCCCCCTGATGGTGGTCCCCCAATTCTTGGCAATTTTACGTCGCGAATAAATTCAATCATTCCTGGGATCTCTCGCGTTCTCTCCGAGCTGCGGAGGCTGCCAGGAGCAAAGAGAGGTATAACCAAACGAAAAGAGCCAGCGAGAGAAAGAGATCGCGATTGAATCACGAATGCGCGGAACATAACTGAGTTTCGATGTGAACGTGGTCATCCCGGTTTTTGAGCGACTCTCGATGAGTATATACGCGATCGGCACTCCAAACGAGCGATGAGACATTCAGCATCCATGGTACATAAAACCCTCCCCCCGCCCCACTGGCCTGCTCGACAACGATGCAGCTACACCAACTTGATTGTCGCGAGATTGGAAAGCGTTGATCTCCATTTAGCTCGCACCTCGTGAATCGTTAATTAAGACCGTGTTAAGCTTCGGCCATTGAGAAAAAGCGCTGGGGGCATGCTTGGGCCCTTCTTGTCCTCCCTTCCCACGCTGCTCCGGGCAGTTCTGATGAACGATGCTTCCACTTCTTTTTTACTCTCTTTGAGGTCCGTCTTTAGCGACGACCAAAGTTGCTTCCATGTATATTCGACTTCCAGGACCGTCCTTGTAGCGATTTTTCTCCGTACTCAAAGCTACGAGAATCTTAATAGCCTTCTAATTCACCTTTACATAAATCTGAGTATATTTGTTGTACAAACATCATTTTCTTGATGATATACTTGGTTGCTGAGTGGGCCCGGCACTGAGAATGACTTTTCCCAAAACAACCAGATGTGCTGATACCCCACACTATGTAGGCAAAGAATTCAAAGTGTCATTTCACCTTTCCATATATGGGGGAAAAGCTGGATCAACATATTCAATTTTTCACCTACATAGGTCCCACGCTGGGGTCGCAGCGACCCCACTCGCATTTTTCGTTGCGACTACCCCTGAGATTGAAGTTTTTACCTTTTTCACCCCCGAACGGACATCAGTCAAGAAACAAGCCCGTTCTTGCGAAAAGTCGATAGATTTGAGGGACACTAAGATGAACAAATTTAACAAAGACAGTACAAATACACGACATAATCTTGATTTTGGTCCTTGCACTGGGTGGTTCGGGACACCAGTATGCAAAGCTAGGCATATACACATGCACATACGAATAAATACAAATGGAGGGTGGCATGGACCGTGACATCCAAAAGGAAAATCTAGATGCCCCGTATGAACACCTGTCGGGACCCCCCCATGTAGGTTCAACGATCTTTTTAGTTTTCGAGAAAAAACGGAATCTTTGTGAGCTCCCCTTAGCCTCTCAATTTCAATTTTTTTCCTAATGTACTTTCCTCTTAGAAGTTTTTAAAAGCAATCGAGAATCATTTAGACTAGTATAAGGATTTTTTTTAAATTTAACTTTAGTGACTAACTCTCCCAAGCCAATTTTTTAAACATTTTACCCAAATCTAAGGCATTTACGTTAGTGTTCAGTCGGTAATTTATTGATTGCTTAACAGTGCACTTCCCGACGATAATACAAGTAGAAAAGTCGCGGGGACAGCTCAGACACAAAAGAGGAATGTAAATAAATGAGTTTTCTAAAAACTAAAGAAAACTCAAAAATATCGTAGAACATAGATGGGGGGTGATTTGGATAGGTATCACTACGAGGCATCTACATTTTCCTATGGACGTCACTTTTCGGACCACTCTGTCTGTATATATATAATATCGTTGAAGAACAAGCTTGAAGATAAACAACGCTCAATAACAAGCGTTGCCCTCGTTAAACCGATGGTTACGGGGTGATTATTTCTTTCTGGCTCTGTCCATCTCTCCCTCTGTCTATCTTACTCGATCAGGTACCTCACCGCGTTCTCTCCTCTCCTCTGTCTTCATCTGCATCATTCCCGTGATCGTTGACGACATCGTCGACATCGTCGATGTCCCGGTAGCGGTGCCTCCAGTGTTTCCCCCGGTACCTCTTCTTCTAGCGAGGGCACTTCACTTCATTCGACAGGGGCGTGGTTGTCATCCGCGTTAACGAGCCTCTCGGATTCCTCATTTAGGAATAAGGCGCGTTCGAGCTGAGGCTCTTCATCGCATTCGCGGAGAGTCTCCCCCACGAGACGGGGAGACGACAGAAGGCGAAAAAGTTTGGCTCGAACGAGACGATTAGCACGAGCCTGCATACTCACGGCAGCGAGTAAGAGACGAAGAAGTGGCACCTGAAAAAAGTAGCTTGGAAGGTACAGAAGATGCAATAATGAGTCGAGTTTCGCAACTTGCCACGTCATACAAAACCGGGTGCAAAGTATGGCTGACGTGCGAGAGAGGGAGAGAGAGAGAGAGAGAGCAGCTGCTATAAGAACAACGAAATGACAAGGAGAAAAAAGCAAAAAACCGACATCGTGACACTTCAACCGCACATTAACAGCAACTTCGCCTCGTATCCCTCCGGTGATTTATGACCGCCAAACAACACCAAGCAACGCACGCTTGCTTTCACGACAAAGATTTCCTATTCCAGAGCAACGAGGATAACCACCGAAGACACGGGGTCGTAAACGTTGAAAGCAGAGAGCAAAAAGAGGCTAAAGAAAAACACGGGTTCCTTTGGTGGTAATCTTGATGTTGCCCGTCCGTTTGCCAAAAGGATCACTGCCGCACGGAAGAAACAACAATCGCTTGAGCTGATCGCACCTTTCAGTCTCGAAAGTACAATCAGCTCACGCGCATACGACGAGACAAAGAGAATCGTCGACCACACTCGTGGACGCCCTTCATTCTTCCTGTCGTTCATCTTCTTCCTGTCTCTTCCACCAGATCCGCCATTTTTCGACCAGACGAGTCGGTGCAAAGGTGAGTCTGCCACGGGACATTCGTGCGTATCTCTCATAATCCAAGATTCATTCACCTGCTCACGATATTTCCTACGGAAGGAACCGTTTTCAGCTCACGACAAATGGGGGGCACAATTGACGCGATTGAGGACGATAAGGAAAACAAGCAAGAAAAGGACGTAAAAGGGGCGACTGGGGATTCCATGGGGGTTGCTTTCGCCTGTTTTTTCATTCTAGCAATCGATACAAAATTCCGTGCGTCGTTTCTAGGAGGGTCACCCTTTGTCACCCGCTTCCTCGCGTCCCGCCTCTTCGCCGACATTCTCATCCAGGTATCCACTAATCAGTGGCAGGTTTATTTTCTTTCCGCCAACAAAAGATCGTTAAAAATCCGTTAGATTAGGTCCGTCAGATACGGGAAGAGAGCTCAGCGTTCTCTTCGGACACGTGTTCTTAAAGTGTACACTTCGGCTTACATATAGGTATACCTATTCGTCCTCCTGTCTGCGTTGGACGTTGAAGGCTCGAAACAGGCTGGCTCTCTCTCTCTCTCGCTCGGTCGTATATATAGCCGAAGCTCTTTGTGCGTGATTTGAATGCAATCGGTGGGCTAATCTCCGATCAGTGTCGAGAGCGTAACGCGATCCGACGCGACGTGACGTGATCCGGACTCGATAGCCCCGACCGGCAAATCCGACCTACCATCAGCAGCACCACCACTACACCGCCAGGGCCCAGAAGGGAAGTCGGAAAGAGAGGCAGAGAGAGAAAGAGCTCGAACGTCCATGGCATAAAGCTGGTATAGCGATGTATGCCATATACTTGAGGCGAGAGAAAGACCACTTGGAGAATTTATTACGTTCCGATAGGTATCGCGAACTAGAGGCCAGAAATAAGCCTAACCCGTGAATGAGAGTTCTCAGACAATTGGCAACGACAAAACCGCTGCTACCAAAATCTAAACATCAGGCCTAAGAAGTCGGACGCGAGTTTCTTCACTATGCCGGTAAAGGTTTCTTTGTTGCCTCAACTTCAGACTCCGCTTCGCTTGGGTTGGCGGACCAATTGGTACGCCCTGGTCCTGGTGATCATTGGATCACCGTGTGATCCTGGTGATCATCGAAGTATCTCCTGGTCTCGGTGATCATTGGAGTACTTCGCGGCCCTGGTGATCACCGGATTACCTCCTAGTCCCGGTGATCATTGGAGTACTTCGCGGCCCTGGTGATCACCGGATTACCTCCTAGTCCTGGTGATCATTGGAGTACTTCCTGGTCTTGGTGATCATTGAAGTATCTCCTGGTCCCGGTGACCATTGGATCACTGTGTGATCCTGGTGATCATCGGAGTACCTCCTAGTCCTGGTGATCATTGGAGTACCTCCTGGCCTTGGTGATCATTGAAGTACTTTGTAACCCTGGTGATCACCGGAGTACCTCCTAGTCTTGGTGATCATTGAAGAATCTCCTGATCCCGGAGATCATTGGATCACTGTGTGATCCTGGCGATCATCGGATTATCTTCTAGTTCTGGTGATCATTGGAGTATCTTCTAGTCCTGGTGATCATTGGAGTACTTCGCGGCCCTGGTGATCATCGAAGTACCTCCTAGTCCTGGTGATCATTGGAGTACACGCCATCCGTACGATCGACGATTGGCAACCGACGTTCCTAGTCCGCGTCAATTTCGTCAACGGAATACAACAATTGAATCAACGTCTCGTTATCTCTGTTACGTTCGCCAATTACTATTCTCGAACAACAGTGCCACAACAAAAAAGCATCCCGTGTGGTTATTGCACACAAAGTGTGCACGAGGAGCGTGAAGAGTCGCGCCACCGTGCATACGTATACACATAATCATCACGACCGCGGGGCAGCACACCGCGAACATGAACCCATTCATATCCACCCTTGCGAGCAGCCAAGCGCTTGTAATACAAACTCGAATGGGTCGGTTGAGGGCCATAGAGATCGAGTGCCAGTACGTATATATACGGTGTGTCAGTACCCACACGATCATGTCACAAGTGCTCACACGTCATTGTGACATTGTGAGCGACCACGGGAGTGTTATGAGAGAGTGACAAAGAGAGAGAGGGGGGTGAACCAGTTGTCGAGGGGGACAACAGCTGCTCGACCCGTAACCCACATACATCACCGCACGTCATTGTTCCTCCCTGTGCGCATTATTCTGAGGCACCACCACCAGGTATACGTATATACACGTGTGTGTATGTGTGTCCACACATACACACTGTATTACGTATTATGTGCGAGAGTTGCACCTCTCGACACGCGGAGGCCTCCCGTGTCATCGTGTCGTGGCTGTGGGGCCATTCTGAAACGTGTGCCAGGGCCGGAGACGGGCGTAATGCTATACACGTCGACGTATAGGTGCGACAGCGATGTGTCACCACGACAAGAGGAACGGAGGGAGAAATAAGTCGCAACGATGAGATAGAGCTTTGTCTTCCGCTCGCTCCGACGGGGCTGAACAATCCTTCGAATAAAAGGAAGAGCACTGCGAGCTTTGCTTCTCCGTTTTCCGGTCGCCCGTGAGTGGAACTTTATCGCCTAGAAGTCTTGATTTCCGATGAAATCAGGAGCATATCAAGCGGGAGTGGTCTGTTTGTTTTATTAAACATTCAAGTGAGTGTAGGGGAGACCTAGGAGGGTTGAAACAATTTTCAGATTTCACCCCATATCTCGCAATCGAAATGACAGATCCGGGTAAATATGAAGTTGTTTTTTTTTTATCGAGTAATCGATTTTCTACTAGAAATGACTCCAGAATTATGTGACCTGTAAAAAGGCATTTAAGTATAATAAGTAGTTTCGTTTCAACTCTCCTAATATCGAGGTAAGTTGAAACATCTATTAAAGTGAGTTTAAACACCTGGGGATTGGTACAAAAATGGGTATAAATTATTTCAAAACACATTGTTAAAGAAAAACTTTTTCAAACATTTTTAAAACTTAGCCTCGACATTAATCTAAGTCTCACTTTTTTGTTCAGTCTGACAAATTTTCGTAAGTTCTAACTGAAACGAATATAAACTCACGAATCTCACGGAATTAAATAGTAAAATATAGCAAACCAAAAAATAAATTGATGCAGTAACTTTATGGCAAGAAAGCAAATCAATCTCTATTCTGACAAACAATTGTGACATACATATGAAAGTTCTCCACAAGTGCAGGCTTCGTGCGGCCATGCCTTGCACTCCAGGCATTGCACCCACTTTTCATTTGGCCTGCTGTTCGAATACGATTCCATACAACACACGCACAAATACTCTTTCTCGTCTTCACTTTCCACGTTCTCTTTGTGCTTGATCTTTCGTCCCGTAGAGTAACCTTTTCAGCGGCGAGTTCATATATTTCTCGGCTCGCCATGCCTCTATCCGTTTTCCTAATATATTTATTCGGCATATGAAATAAAACGAATGCAAGCCTTGCAAACCACACCACAAAATATAAACGTATGAAAACACGACTGCAACCGAGGTAAGTTTAGACGCCTTTTTTAAGCCTCCTAGGTGTACAAAATGCGATGCCATTTGATTCGGAAGTCACTATTGATAAAGAGGATTGCAAAACAACAAATTCAATATGACAAATCGATTGCTAAGTTAGTAAGCTTTCAAACAATGCATATCATATCATCAAATACATAAACAAGGTAACTAAAGCTTGATGAAAAATACGACAAATACTTACTTTTGCCAATTTTTTGGCGCAGGTGTCGATGTGACCGAAATGAACTTGCAAGCGCACCGGAGCGAGCTGACAAGTGGCGCGCGCCGTAGCAATGAAAGAATAGCATTGTTTCCAGTTCGCTAACAATCACATCTATCGAGACATTGACACTGTTTCAACTTACCTCTGTGTCAACCCTCCTAAGGCTCTGCTACTGGAGCAAAAAAAGTTATTTTTAACACATGTGTGTGTGTGTGTGTTAATAAATATGGAATTACAATGTTTCCTTTTAATTACTTACTGTCAAGACTCCATCGAGTCTCATCATATACCGGTCGAGGCAACAACTATTGGCAGTAGGAATTTGTAGGAAAAGTTTTTCTACAAAAGTTGCATAGTTCGACGGCGGTCACCGGGGGTGGCTACGAGGTTCATCCGGATGGAGGCGCTTTAGAGATTTCAATGTCACCGCCATTTTTTTCATCGGGACCACTATTTTTTCTGCATTTTATCAAAGAACTAAAAATAACTTCATATACCAAATGTCAAGATGATCAATCAAGATTTAATATCGAAAATCGTTACAGGAGAATTGCAAATTTTGTTTGCTTAGAATTAATATTCAAAACGGTGCAAACACTTACTTCAACAAAAGGTGCTCAAAGTGACGACCACCGCATTCAATGCACGCTTGCAATCTGATTCGCATTGATTGTATTGTATTAATCACGTATGTCTTTCTCGCAAGATATGCAGGCAAGAATAATTGAAGCCTGTTCGTCAATACAGACTGACGTCATTAATAAGACAATACATTCAATGTTTGTGATGAAGTCAAACTAAAATGATTGAAAACTAATGATTGCGAATCAGATCGCATACGTGCATTGGAAGTTGTGGGCATCACTTTGAGCACCTTTTATATCAGTAAGGGGGATGCACCGTTTTTGTGTCGATTCTACGCTAAAAACATTGAAATTTTTTTTCATCGATTTTCCATACGGAATCCTGATCGATCATCGGGAAATTTCGCGAGGATACTTATTTTCAGTTGCTTGATAAAATTCTGAAAAAATAGGGCTCCCATTTTTTTAAATGGAGGCGACTATGAAATTTCCTAAGTGCCTCTAACTGCATGTACCTCGTAGCCACCACTCGATGACTCGCTTCGAACTATGCAACTTATGGGGGAAAAGTTTTCTCTCAAGTCTGGCAGGCTGGAAAATATTTCTACTGCTAGTAGCTGCTGCCTTACCCGGCATGTATATGAAGATTGGGTCATGAAGGAGCTGAAAAAGAAGATTAAGTTATGAAGCGAAAGAGGGAAAAATAATAACAGAAAAGAAAAAATATTCCAACAACCAGAGTCTGCGCTGGAGCATGAAAAAATCAACCAAATAATAACAAATATTGTTCCAGGTGAATAATTCCTTTGAATTTCGATATTTTACCTACTTATAAATACAGAATTATTTTCGAAGCTGATGTGCATGAGATAACATCGAAAATAATTGCCATCCACCCGGTTCTTCGAATTCCTCCATCACACGTAATCACCGTTTCTTGTCAATGATGAATACAGAATTCCCATATGATACTTATGAACATCCGGTGCATTTTTCCGGAACTATTTCTGCGCCAGACTTTTTTGGTCTTCATTCTGACTCGAAAGGAGGATGAACTTGGTCTCACGCGCGTCTCGGAACGAAAGGTCGACACTTCGACGAGGCCCTTCTGTCCGCTACTCGGTAGCACATTCGAAGTGCAGGGTTACGTACACGCGGCTTGTCTCGTGAACATTTTTATAGATGAAAGAGTGTGAGGATCGCACATTACGTTGCGGTATGTGTCGCCACTGACTGCTATGACGTTGGTACGTTACCTTCCTCACGGCTGGCGCGACGAGCAGAGTAAATGGAATCGTATGTATATATATATATATATATATATATATATACACGTGTACAGGTGATAAGTATATACGTACATGGTGATTCACAACTACTAGGGTTCTCTTGATCAGCACATACCGTGAGGTTGATAACAAAAAATCGATTTTTTTTCTCAACGGAAAATTGAAGTATGTTAAGAGAAAGAAAGTTTTGCAAAATTTGAGGGTTCTGAACAATTTTTTAGTCAGTGCTCATACGCCTTATTCATGTTTTTTTCATCATTATCGGAGTATTAGTTTGTTTTTTATCTCGATGCAGAAAATGTTAGTGCGTGATCCAATGTAAGTCTTGATTTAAATTTTTCTGTCACAATACACAATTTTATATAAATGTTTTTTTTTAACATAAACAATTTGTATTTGCAGATTAAGAATCAATATATGTAATTCGGTTGTAAAAATTATGTCAACCACTTGATGAACCAGAACATAGTATTTACATCACTGAACGTTTAACAAGTATGCGTGTTCTTTTTTGGAGTAATATGTTGTTTTGGAGTAAGAAAACAAAGTCATACGGATTCGAGAGTTACAAACCGCGGCGCTGTTGTCGCTACTGCACCTGCGTTTCTCTGACTGTCCGTGAGTTCTTTTCGCGATTTATTTTACTGTTTCCAGTAGTTGCTGTACTGAGGTACGTCACAGTACACGTAAAAATAAAAATGTAAAAAAGTTTACTCTAACGATTTGAGCTCTCGTGCAGTTATTTGGACTTGAATCCTTGACTTTCGGACTTTAATCAGGATTATAATACGAGCTTGATTACTTTAAAAAACATGCAAGTTGTGAACGACGTATCTGAGCGAGCCGTTTCTTTGATGAAAGATTTCAACGGTTTGATTACGAAAAACGAAGACCGAACACAATATCTGTTGCAAGTTGTGAGCGAGCACAGAAAAACCCATCCTTTTGGCGAGAAGGGAAATCATTATTCGGCTCGATCTTCGGAGTAATTACGTAAGTTTTTCAACAATGGCATACCGTGAACCAGAATACATATTTTTTTAAACATCGTTTGGAATTATTAATTTTTATTACAACTACTTGAAATGAAAACGACCTGTTTATGTTAACTTAGAAAATGCTACAGAGCATAACAAGATTCGAGAAACTTATATTATTAAGGAGTTCATTGGTGGGGGAAAAAAATTGACGAAAAAACGAAAGAAAAAAAATTAAAAGTCGTTTGAACACTACATGAAAAAATGTTTAGACCTCTCAAATTTTGTATAAATTATTTTTTCATCACGTAGTAACAATTTCCGTTCAGCACCGCAAAATTTTTTTTTTTTCGAACCACCCTAATATACATTGTGTCTCAAAATGACCCGACACTTTAATTTATTAATAAAATTTATGTGAAAAGTACAAATATTTATATTTCATATAAGGTACAAACATGGAGGTTATGTGTGGAACACAATATCCGATACATACCCGCTTCGTCCCTGTTGGCAATCGACGAAATTCTTTTGACGAAATTTTCAATAACATTTTGGCATAATTGCGGACTAATTTCATTAATGGTACGTCCAATTGCTTCCTTGAACTCCGGAATGGTCTGTGGATCATTCCCATACACTTTTCCTTAAAAAAAACCCCAAATAAAGAAGTCCAATGACGTCAAATCGCACGATCTTGCTGGCCAGTTCACATCGACGCGGCTCGGGATAACACGACCATGATACTTCGTCTGCGATAATTGCATTGTTTCGCCCGCAGTATGACAGGTTGCGCCATCTCGTTGAAAGAATATGCCGTCCAAGTCCATGCCGTTTATATAATTTATCGGATATTGTGTTCCACACACAACCTCCATGTTTGTACCTTATATTAAAATTAAAATATTCGTACTTTTCAAATAAATAATGCGTTTTATTAATTAATAAAAATGTCATGTTGTTTGAGACACCCTTTAGGATGCCCTATCGCGAGCAAACCGCTTTTTTCATACCATGCGACAAAAATTGGCTACTATATTGAATAATAAACGAATATTATTTAATAATATTATCGATTTGCAAAGCAAATCTCCATGTTTGTTATGTGTTACCGAAAAAAAAATTACGAAAAAAAATTCACTTGTCTGTATGTGGATTCGAATCCGCGCTCGATCCGGCTTGTACGTTCAGTGCGTGACTACTTCCCGTGAAGAAATTGTAAGGATCCGATTGGATTCCCATACTTAGCCCTACTTCCTTACAGGGATCCATGCGTCACGACATTGGATCCCTATACTAAAACGTCACGCTCGCACATTGGATTCTAATCGGGATTCCCCATTGGAATCCAATGTACCAATCAAATTTAAATCCTAAAAGATCCCCACATTATCGAACAGAATCCCATACGGTTCTTGACGGATCCCATCGAATTCTGTACGTTGAATTTTCTGAACAACATTGGATTGAAGCGGATCTCAAAAAAGTATAAACTCTCAAAAAATTACACCCCCAAAATCGATTTGCATTGCATGTCTGAAAATCCACAATAATTATAATTTGTTATTTATTTTATTGGATTTTGGCATCATATCACAACATACGTACACGCTCACGAAGCGTGCAGGTTATGTTTCAACGAGCTGAGTTTTGTCTCGTGACTTTTCAAATATTTTCTATTTGATCGTGGCAAGAATTCTCAAACGGCGTTCATCGAGGAACAGTGCAGAATCCAACTGGATCTACATTAGCACTTCCTATATGCGGTGTTCCTGACAAATTCCTATACAGATGTCGGTGCACCTTGGGACTCCTCAACAAATTTGTGTACGGGATCACGAAAGAATATTTTTTTTGGGAGATCCAAAAAATTCCGTTTAAGAAAAGCCAATAGAAATTTTTTTAAGGAGGTACCGCCTCGACCAAAAGTTGGGTCAAATGACGGGTTATACATTTTTTTTTTTGAACATCATCAAAAAATACCTACGAGGTATAGCTTTATTCTGTAGATGCTAATTTTTCATAAAATATATTATTAAATTTAAAAATAAAGAAGGTACGAAAAACCGTTTTTTATTGCATAAATCGATAAATAAACTATCCAAGAAACATATTTAAAAAGTTACAGAGCCCAATTGTAAATATTTTCGAAGATACAAGGCCAAAGCAGAGAAGCGATTGATATTTGATATTGATATTTCCTTCCATTGAAAACTTTGAAGCGTTTTCTCCAGTTTTCTCCAGTTTTCGTTTTCACGATTTTTCCAGATTGGCGGGCGTGATAGCAAAAAAACTAAACGACCTATTGAACCAAACCAAAGTTTATTTTCTTCAGTATGAAAACCTCTTCTAAGTGAATTAAAAAAGTCGTTGAAAAAGTCTTATTGAATAATCTTCATAGCACGTTAAAGTGTTTTTTAACACATTTTTTTTTCAAACCCGACGAAAGTTATAATTTCGCGATTTTTTAAACTTTCGCCGATTGGGGACTGCAGTGGCAAGACGCACATGGAATAGGCCGATAAATCTGCAGTGATTTATTGTTTCAAGATGAAACATTTTTTTTATACATGTCAAATATACATGAAAAGATGCTTAAACATTTACTGGGCTCACTTGTTTTTTTCCCTTCGAAAAAAATTCCCAAAAAAGGGAAGCTTTTTTTCGGACCTTTGAATTCAGGCTCCCTTGAACTATTTTTTCATCTCTGATGTTTGGTGGTGAAAAAATTTCAAAAAATTCGTCAAGTCTCAGTACAGTCCAGGCAATAACACATATTAAAAAAAAGTTAATCTTGGATTGTGGCTTCCGCTCCAACTTCCGTAAACCCCTTTAATCGGGAAATGGCGCGGTACCCACTTGAATTCCAATGTAAACCCCCTCCATGCGGCGTTCCTATCAAATCCCTACAGCGATGTGGTAGGATCCAAGGACACTCCAACAAATTTCTGCACTCGTTGGCCTTTGAACTCGAATATCTCGGCCAATTTTTGTCGTCCGACGGTTAAGACAGTCCTCTGGTTTCTCGGGTCGAAAAAAATCGATTTTTTTTTCATAAATCACATCTGCAACATGTGTAGAAAATGTATGCTAAAGGATTTTTCGATATTCGAAGTGGTTCACAAGTTACGGCCCTGGAACGGAGCAGGTATGAGCTTCTCTGAGAGGCTGAGCAATTCAAACACAATAAACCGCCTCTTTCTGAAGCAGTTCAAAAAGTTATAAAGCCAATTTATGAGGATTTATCCAAAGAAGAATTGTTAAGCAGATGTCTGGGAGCGGAAACTCAAAATAATAACGAGTCGCTCAATTCGTTAATCTGGACTTTTGCTCCGAAGCACCTCCATTCTGGGCCAAAAGTAGTTGAAATCGCCACGTTTCTCGCTGTCATAATCTTCAACGAAGGATTCAAATCTATCCTGAAGACCTTGGAAACCATGGGAGTGAAAATCGGCCCACAAGCTAAAGGATATGTTCAACAGCGTGATAGCTCTCGGATCGACCGTTCAGAAAGGCGCACGAATGATGTTGTAAAACAGGCCCGAATCGCGAAAAGGGAAGACGGAGCAGCTCTGCGTGACTTCCAAGAAGAAGAGGAAGGCCTGTCGTATGGTCCAGGCATAGCAGATTGACGGTGAGATGAAATCTTTAGTATAAATCACATGCGCGAACTTTCAAACGCGTTTTTCTCGAAACACCATTTTTCGAAACGGTGACCACGATATTTCAGAAACTACTGCACCGATCTTGTTCAAATTTATACAGCATCTTTAATATGTTATAAGCCAGCGATTGAACTAGGATTATCATGATTGCTTCGATAGTTTTTTTTTGTACGAGCGAAAAACTTAAGAAAAAATTAGGAAAAAATAGAATGTAATTTTCGAAAGTGTATAAAAAAGTCAATTTTTGTCATTTAGAATTCACTCTAGTTCAATCGCTAGTCTTAAATATGAAGATTAAAATGCCGTTTGGTTTTTTTTATTTCAGATAAGCAGAACAGCCGCAATCTTGGTCACCGTCAAGCACCTCTTTTACTTGATGTCTTCCTGTCGGCCACTATAACTTTTATTCTATTATATATTTTGACTTCAAAAAATTTGTAAAGCTTACTTAAATGTTAATAAAGATTATGCAAAAACAATGAGATTGATTATTTCGATGCTTTGCCCGTAAAAAATTATTGAAAAAGCCGTGAAAAAACAGCCGAGAATCTAGAGGACCGCGTTAAATTGAAAAGCCTTTCGCTCGAAATGGCACACCCCAAAGTATGCTCCCAAAGGAAGCCCTGATAATTCTGAATCACCCTGTATCCATATATACCGGCACGCGGAGAGCTCACGTATACCCAACGATGTAAAACCGCGATAAATCGCACGCGTTAAGTTTGAATAATGAGCGGACGTAACGATGATACATGTCGGGATTGCCAGGGGCGAGATGTCGGTGTCGGTGCGGTTGCTGAGCTACGTGATAGGAGTCGAGAAACGTCGTCGTCGGCTCGTACTATACAGAGTCCATTTGTCCGGCGCGTACAGCCAGAGGACGCACACGGTGTGGCCGAGCTACCAACTCTCGTCGGTCGTCTGTTGGAAAATCGTCGCTACCGGGCAAATATTAAACAAGAGTGTGCCCCGAGGACAAGCTGGACGGGAAAACTGGAGAGACAGATTTGCCGCATCGTCGACGGATAATTCCTCGGTCGAACATTACACGAACGAGTCGGGCCGGCTCGTCAAACCGTTTTCTCGACCGAGACCCAATTTATCATTCGCAACCTTGCCGTTGAAATACACCGTCGCTCTTGTCCTACCCCACTTCCTCGTTCCATCTATCAAGGGGTTATATACAGTTAAAATTTTCGAAAAATCGATTTTTTTTTCTACAGTACATATATTTAAGGGGTTAGGCCACAGTCACGGGTATAAAATCATGTGCGAATTTAACATTTTTTTTTTTCGTATGAAAAAGGGAATCACTCATAAAATTAATTACACATCTATTTAGTATGAACATCAAGCTGTTAGAAAATATATAGATTTCTTACGATGTACAAAATGGCCGACTACTAATATTTTCTTTTGTTGTCTTTTTTTTAGGCGCTCCGCGGCGTGACATTTAGCATCCAAGATTCTTTGCCTAGAACGAAAAACAAAAATTCTCGTCAATCTACATTAGAATACCTAGAGAAGTACGTACGGAATTTGAAAAATATTGTTTTATTCAAAAGTTGTAGGTATTTGAATGAATTTTCAGTGAAAAATTTCGTATAAAACTGCTCATAAAATGAAAAGTTTTCGATTAATCAGATGTTCCGTACGTACTTGTCTGTGAAATGCAATTAGGAACATAACTTTCAAATTTGAAGTAAATCGAGTGAAAATTGTTGAAGTTATTTGTCACGCCAAGTAGAAAAAAGCTGTTTCGAGAAAAACACGTTTAAGGGGTTACTCCCACTTGCGATTTTGAAAAAATCGATTTTTTTTATTGCATTTTTTTGAAGTACAAGTATCTGAGAATATGTCCTGAAAATTTCAAGTCGATCCGAACAAAATTGACTGAGATATGAGCGTTGAAAGAAAAGAATCCGCGTTGAAAGAGCGTTGAAAGAGAAACTTTAAACGCGTTTTTCTCAAAATGGCATTTCTGAAGTCGGTGACCAAGATTACTCGAACACTAATGAATCGATCTTCTTGAAATTTTGCAGGCTTATTTAATACATAAAAATGTAGTCTTTAATCGTTCGATTTTTTTCGTTAAAATCGAACCATTAACTTTGACTGTCCGCCATTTTGTGAAAAATGGATATTTTTTAAAATCCTTCGATTAAAGACTAGCTTATACTTATATTTGACTAAATCCATCCGCATTCTTTTTTCAGATGATCCACTTCGCCGCAATGTTGGTCACCGCAAACCGTGTATATAAAAACATTTCATTGACGGCCATTTGCCACTAAACAATGTAATATTTTTCAATAAAAAAATTGCTGAAAGTTCTTCAAGATGTGTTCTTTAAGATGGTATATTGATCGATTAAAAAAGTTTTGTAGTTTTCCTTGAAAAAATTCATGAAAAAGGCCTTTTTTGCGCTACAAGTGGGGGTGACGCCTTAAAGTTTTCGGTCCTCTATGGTCGTGCCAGAGGTGGGCTTACGTTATACGCTCAAAGTCGGCAAAAAAAATGTTCTTGCTATGGATCGAATAGTAATTTATGCTTATTATGATAAAGTACAGTTTTAGCGAAAAAGATCGATTTTTCGAAAATTCTACTGTGGCCGTACCCCTTAAGTACACACACAGAAAATTTCTTGTCAATCCGACGAATATTCTCGAAGTTACACGCACATTTGTAATTGTTTTTTTACTATAAGTGCTTTTGAAACTTTAAACGCGTTTTTTCTCAAAACTGTGTTTTTAAAGTCGGTGAGCAAGATTTCTCGGAAACAGCTGAACCGATCAGTCTCAAATTTTAACACAATCTTTTAAAGTATATTTTTTAGTAATTAATCGAAGGTTTTTTCTCACCGATAAATATTTTCCATTTTATAAACAATTTAATGCCTAAATTTTTGTCAAAAATCGATTTTTTTTAGAAGCCACCATTTTGTCAAATATTATTACTCTGCTTATTCCTTCGATCAATTACAACATGATCCATTATTTTAACGAAATATTCTTGGTTTTATTTTATTTTAGGTGATCCAGACTAGAGATATCGTGCTCACCGCAAGACGCCTTTTTTAGAGGTGCTCTCGGAGATCAACTGTAGCAGCTTTCAAAATAATTATTTTTACAAATAAAAAATGTTAAAATATAGTTAAAAGTTACCATAATATGTGTTCAAATGTTTACGTTGATAGATTCAAAGGTCTTCTCAAGAAAAATTCTTGATAAATCGATCTTTTTGGGCCGGCTGACTGTATATAATCCCTTAAGGGATCATCACAGTGTAGAAGTTTCCAAAAATCGATTTTTTTTCATTGTCCGATAGTATAGACGGTTATAAACATGCTGTTCAACTTGTGGGGCAAAATTTAAATTATTCTGGTTGCTCCAGCCTTTCTCAGAAAAAGGGACCTGGCGTGGACCAGTGTTGAGCATTCGTCAATTAAATTTTCAATCAGTTCATTAATTGACTAAAAAAGTAATTGCACTTAATTTAATTACAATTAACATTAATTGCAATTAACCATTAATTGCATGTTGCAATTAATTTATTCGGATCAATCTATGTTAATTGCAACTCGCAATTCAAACAATTGCAATTAACTTTTTAAATTATTTTAAGCAACAATTAAGTCGAGCACTTAATCTATTTAGCTTCACAGATATCAAATAAAAAAGATTTAGATATTGCTTCATTAATACAATTCAATCCTGCTCTTTGGGTTTGTTTCGGTTTGTCTGAGTCCAAACCCAAAGCGTAGTATTGAATTGTATTATTGAAGCAATATCTAAATCAAACAAACCTAAAAACACACATACGTATTTCAATAACACATACATTTATTCTGACGCGATTCCGCGCCCTATACAATAATACGTTTTAATTGATAGTGTTTAATCAAATACATTAAAAAGATTGAGAATTAAATAGTTTCTAGTTGTGGAAAGTCACGATTAACAATTGGTTAATTGATAGTCGTGAGTTTTCACAATTAGAATTAATTAATTGTTAATTGTTATAGTCGTGATTAATAATTAATTTATTGTTAATCTTTAGTTACCCTGACAATTAAATTTTACCCAACACTGTCGTGGACATACGCGATTTCTCGAAATATCGTTTTTCGAAACGTTATACACTTTCAAAAGAATATTTTTCAAGCTATCCGTCTCAAATTTTGGCACGCTATTCTTCACGCCATTCTTCATCTTGCTATGGAGGCTTTTTGTATCTTCATATTTATTTTAACGAAAAACTGTCGAAAACGCTGCTATTTTTTTTCAAAACGCTGCCATTTTTTTCAATTTGTCTCTCCGTTGTTGCGAAGACATTTTCAACTGTTAAAAAAAATACAAAAAAAACTTTTAAAACATTATTTTCCTGTTCTTCATGAGTGCTTTGATTTGTCATTTAAAAATCAGACCGATTAGCGTATTTTAACCGTCGAAAAAAAAATCGCGAAAATCAGCTATTTTTCGACCGGTTACACTGTGATGATCCCTTAATCCGACCTCGCCGGATATATTCGCCCATGACCGCGCATAGCCGAGCCGATATACGTGTGCGACACGGTGCAAAAGCGTCCTCGTTAAAAAGCGACGACTACACATTCGAGCCTCTGGCGACGCTTCTTCGATTCCGGAGCGTCGTGCAAATCCTTGAAAAATTGATGAGCCAATGTCTGCAACGCACAGGCGAATGAGAAGCCTGTGCGCTCCGCGTTTGATGTTGCTGCACATAATGCGACATACTCGCGACCCTTTGACGCAGCGACGCATTTCGAACTTCGAACTTGATATTTCCATTTGTATATCGAAATATCAGGGGGTGGTAACTTTTTTGGTAACTCATTTTACAATAATAACAATGATAATAACACAAAAGGAATTCCTATCATCCATATTCAATTTGTATTAAATATTAACCCTACGTTGACACACTGGGTTATTTTAATCCGGACGATTTTGAAATAAAATGCGCACTTTCCCAAAATTGAAAGTTTTCAATAATTTGTTTACCATTTAATTTTGTACTTTCCGAATTTTAATTATGATTGATTTCAATGAAAAATGAAGGCTTTTTAACGGCACGTAAAATTGACCCAGTGTGTCAAAATAGTGGCCAAACATAAGTGTGTCGACAAAGGGTTAGTAATAATGTTCAATAGTATCATTGATATTTAAAAAATAATTATAGCAATAACAAGAAAAACCGCATATGAGGAAAATAAGAACAATAATGCCCGTATTCAATATTGAACGCGATTTAAAATAATGATAATAGTATTCAGCGTTGTTAGTATAATAATAATAATAATAATAAACCAACCCTGGTGGATGGGGGAGAGGGGTTCGTCTCCGGTGATACATTGAGTTAAGCAGTGCTGTGCATGGCCGATACTCGGAGCGGTGACCGCTTAGCCGTGCACCGTTAAGGGGTAAGACCACTGCAGGGCGAAAAAAAGTATATTTTGGGAATTTTTTTAGCGGGACAATGGAATAAATCAAAATTCTGAAAAACGGTCCTTTATTAAACATATCATAAACTGTACAAACTATTTTTTTTCAAAATAATATAAAACAAAATGGCGGCTGCACAGCTTTTCTTCGACGAAGCCTTTTTTTCATGGGCGCGCGGCCGGACCAACGGCACCTGCAATTTTTTATTTACAGTGAATGAAATGTTTGTTTTTGATAAATAAATAAAGTTTTTTAAATAAAACTTCAAAATTCTCAAAAAAAACATCGTCCAGAAATTGTTTATAAATAAAAAAACGACGTAATATATGGAGAAAATCCTACGTACTTCTATACAGAATGTAATTGTGAATATACAGTTAAAATTTCAAGTTAATCAGTGAAGATTTGTTCGAGTTATGAGTCCGGCCGACTTGAAAAATGTAGTTTCAAGAAAAACGCGTTGAAAGTTTTCGGTACGGATTGCATCGGACTGAGAGGGGCTGCGCCAAAATTCAAAATAGAAGTATTTAGATATTTTTACCACCTTAATCCTTTGAGTATGTAATATTTAAGATATTAAGGCATCTTTTAAGAAAAAAAAAGATTTTTTGAAATTTCTACCGTGGCCTCACCCCTTAAGACGACTGTGTACGCAAGGAAAGAGTTCAATTGAGAAGGATATTACGTAAAAACCCGCAACGGTATACGTTGGAACTCAGGAAATAAAAAACAAACCTTTCTCATAATTTATTAAATGATGAAAATGAATTTTTGTTATTTTTATGAGATTTTATTGCTCTGGGCATCACACTTTCTCAGTTCCCACTAGGGAAGATTCACCTACCTTGGTGGGTCAGGCTCGATTTTTCTCCAATTCCGTGAAAGCAATTATTATCATTAATAATAATAATTGTTATAACAATTATTAACAATTATTGTTAATTATTATTGTTAATTATTATTGTTAATGATTATTGTTAATTATTATAATTAATATAAATATTCTGCAGTCCGGAACTTTTATTAAGTTCCGGACTGCAGGAAGATGGAGCCTAACCCATCAAGGTAGGTGAATCTTCCCTAGCGCGAACTGAGAGAGTGCATTGCCCCGAGCAATAAAATCTCATAAAAATAACAAAAATTCCCATAATAATATTTTACCGAAAGAATAGCTTTCACGCGCTCTAGACACTGATAATTCATACTAATTGTATATATATATATATATATATATATTGTTGTATAATTGTTATAATTGATTATATCAACAATATAATATATATATATATATATATATATATATATATATATATATATATACACACACACATATATATATATATATATATATATATATATATATATATATATTGTTGATTTCTACATGCACATATATTTACGACATATATTTTCATGCAATTGATTCACGTCTGATAAGATCCCGATTTCTCATGTACGGATATAACGAAAGGGAAGAAAAGGCCCTTAGGATACGAAACGGAGATTATAAAGTCGATTTAATCGACCCGGCGTGGCGACCGCTGACGGCCATACGGGAATATAATTTCGTTATACGTCGTGACTATTCCTGCCAAGTCGATTTATGATTGATGATCGTCTGATGTCTATGCTTTTTCATATATGACGTATAGAGAGGTCGCGGAGTATATTGAGTTTCCAGATAGCATAATGCGATTTGCCCAATCGTCGGGGAATATTGCGGAGAGCGCGTCAGTGCGATGAGATCGGAAGACCGATTGGGAATCAAGTCGAGCAGAAACCTGCCAGCAGACTGCACGATGAAATCGATCGAATTGCTAATTTGGCTCGTCCCTCTCTCTCTCTCTCTCTCTCTCTCTCTCTCTCTCTCTCTCTCTCTCTGTCCCTCTCCCTCTCTCTTTCTCTCTTTCGCGACCCGACGATGTCCCAACTATCAATGAAGGATTGTTATTGAGTGGAGCCTTCGAACCTTTCGGCCAAGTTACTACGGGGACGTATGGAGCAAAAATGCTTTAGTTATACATCCACGGTGCAATTTTCGGAGTTATACCGAGAGAGTTCAACGAGAACCAGGGTCTATGATAGTCGTGACGTTATTACGGTTAAAATTGGAACAGACGGAGGTGGACTCGTCTGATCTCTCACATTACTTACAAATTACTTATTCCATTTTTTATGCAGCAGCGTTGAATTCGGTGCGACCAATTGGGATAGTGATCGAAAGAAATTGGGCCAAATCGGCTTACCTTTTGTATGACATTTTTTAAATATGCCTTTACCTATTTACTTAGATTGAGATATCGTGATGAATCAAACGGCATCAAGCTACCAAAATCCTTTTCGGAAACCCCCCAATAAGTTCTTGTCACTCAAATAGAACCGTCGGTGCGGCCGTTTGAAATTCCGCGATTTTGGCGATTCCGGAAAAGTGGCCGAAAGCGTCAACATTTTTTTTCCGTCTTCAAAACCATTTCAAGGGTCTTTCTAATAGGAGAATTTCCGCAATTTACAAACATCACCGCGCTTTTGTTGAAAGCACAAAACTACGCAGACGAGACGCGGAAACACATTTTTGACGATTTTTATATAAAAAAATGTATACATTATTTTAATAAAAATGCTTTTGGGGGAATTAATGGTGAATTCTCACCCAGGAAAAAAACATCACTCATAGGAACTTATTTCAAAAAATATTTAGAATCGTAATTTTTTAGCCCTTTGGCTAAAAAAAGTTTCTTCACTTAATAGCTGCATATTTATTTTTCATTTCAATTTAAAACTTGGCTCTAGGTGCATTCTCTTCGCAATTGTTTGCTCTAAACTCTGCGGTGTTATTTGTCGGGCTACGATAATTTTTTTATTTCCGCGAATCATTCCATACTCTGACCACCAATTTAGAGTTTATAGAAATATTTTGAAACAGCATACACATTTTGAAACCCCTTGATTTTTTTTCAATATACCGACCCATAGTGATTTTCTGATCGTTTTGCATTGAAACAATTTTCGTTTTTGTTTCACTGAAATCGGTGGACTGCTTGAGTCTAAAGCTGCAAAATCTACTCTCGACATTCACTCTAAGGAGTAATTTCTCCGTGTGAAACAATTTTTTCGCCGAACAAAAAAAAAGAGTATCTAATAGTTTTTAAGTACAACTACCGAGGTGGGTAAAAAAATTGCATTTCCATAAACATTTCTATTTGATAGTATCATCTTTTAACAATATTCCTTGAAAATGCTATTGAAATATTCCTAAAATTGAATGAGCTACTAACCGTCGGTCGGGCGAGCGATATCAGCACCATGCGTCAAACTTTAAGGGGCTATCCAGTGTGAACGCTGAAAATTTGTGATCTTCGGGAATTTTTTGGAAGAAAAGTACTCAATTAAATGTTTCGGAAAATAAAGAATATATTTGGCTATATTTGACCTATGTTACACAATTATTTCATAGAAAAATATTGAGATCCAAGCGACTTATGCGCTGCCTTCGGAGGCGCCAAAAAAAAAGTTCCTCCACTGCTGACATGATTCCGGCCGATTGAGTAGGTGAAACCGAAAAAGGAAAAAATGTCGTTAAACTGGAAGGTATTTCCTGTACAATGGCCTACAATTTTCGAAAAATATCAAAATCTAACAAAATGGCGTAGTTATGAAAAAAAAGTCTGTTTTCTTGCCTATAAAATGGTCGTTTTTTTCAATGCCAACTCGTCAATTTTCATCCAATCAAAAATATCCTACGTCATTGTAGACTAAATATATTCAAGAGTACTCAGTTCAAATTTCAAGTCAATCGGATAATTGCTCTTTGAGTTACAATGTCAGCAAACTTGAAAAATCTCATTTCATATTCTTGAAAGTATAAAAATCTCATCTCATATTCTTGAAAGTATCAACTGTCGAAATAGGCAAAAAAATCGATTTTTTTAAAGTGTCACACGGGTATAGCCCTTCAAACGCGTTTTTCTCGCAACATTGTTTTCGAAGTCGGTGGACTTGATATCTCGAGAACCACTCGATCGATTGTTTCCAAATTTGCAGGAGAAATGAGGAGAAACGTTTGAAGGTTATTGACGATCGCACTTTTTAAAAATCGATCTTCATTTTTCAATAATTACGTAAAAATGACGAATTTTTCCACATAATTTGTATACTCCAGTGTCGATTCGTCGCCACGTTGTTAAAAAAGAATGGTTCAAAAAAATCGACGATCGTCAACGACTCCTATTTATTGTTAACTTGAATAACCCGTTTGGTTTTTAGATTTCACATGGATCGTTTAAGCTGGCGAGTGTCCACCGCCAAACGTCCCAAAAAAAATTTCATCATCTGCCGCCAGCCATTTTTTTGTTTTTTTTTCTGTCTTTTTTGTTCATTTTTTCAAAGGTTCTCAATATATGGACCTTTGCGTTAACAAAGTGCGTTTCTTTTTCACCAACCGTTCCCAGAAAAGAAATCGGAATTTGGCTATTTTTCGGGCCTATATGTAGATGAAGGCGGACACCAAAGTGATGTTGTTTGCGATCACCTCAACGAAGATGCACCTTGTCTGAAGTCAGCAACTTCGAAAAGACAGACCCGTTAATGTCATTCTAACGTTCTCCACCATAAAGAACTGTGCAAGGGGTTGATTCGATGATATCCATTTAGCTCGGTACACCTGGCGATGCATCAGGCGCAGAAGTGTATATCCCTGAAAGCCGTGTGGCTCGTACAATGTAGCTTCGCGCCAGAGATCGTTCCTATAATCCGCGGGGATCTTCCAAGCCGTATGTAAGGATTACGAGAATGAAGTCTCGGATTCGAGCGCCCGTTCTACCACGGTGCACTCTCTACGTTCTCTATTTTACGCCGGTCGTTCTCTTCCGCGTTTTGCCTCACTTGTTTTCGTGTATATCCAGGCACTGGTTAAAACCTGGAGGCTAAAGCCGTAGACCATTAGCTCGAGCAAAAACCTCGGCGAGAAGAGAAGGAGGACGACGTGTGTAAGTGTATGCTTTCGTTGCCCCTGCGCGCGCGTTGTGTCTACCCTGGAACGATCTCGAAGCTCAAAGACGCTATCAGCGTCGGCTTAGAGACGTTTCGCTATGAAATTCGCGCTAGCGATCCTCGGGCTTCGCTTGGTGCTTCTTGTTTTCTTTTCTTTCTTAAAAAGAGGACGATCGCAGCGCCACCTAGATGGCGCTCTATCTCGTCCCGAGATCCGAATAGGTGACGATGCTCGAGGGCTCTTACATATCTTTTCTCTTTCTCTCTCTCTCTCTCTTCTTGTTCGTCTCTTTCCCGCCGTCCGCACTCTACACGCTAACATCTGTCCCCCTTGGAGTCGTTTTTTTTTTCCTTCGCCTTTTTGTTTTCCTTCATCGTGCCCGATTCAAAGCCCGAGGTATAACGAGCCGATGGGTATCTCGATCCGCAACCGTGACACACACGAACACACATACAGCTGGAGGATATATTAGTGCCTAGATCCGACCGCTGAACGCCACCGTCGTGTCGCACCTCTCAAGCGCTCGCAGCGCCACCGTCGTACCTCCTGACCACTTATTCCCAGGCCCGTACACCGGCCATTCCGCAAAGGCATAAAGTGGCTCTGCGCGGTGGATTTCTCGCCCGGAAAGACCACCGGTGCAAGTCGTGAAACTCGGCGAATGCACAGCACGTGCTCGTGTTCTTTATTCAAGCTCGCGCACCCTGGGGAAAGAATCGGAAGTTGTACCGATCGCTCTTCCAATGCCTACGAGATTCTCAAACGATTCCACGTGATTGGTTGCTCAATCTTTTTCCATCCGGAATACACCTCCGGGGTGAACGAATTTGTACGTTCTCGGGCTTGCATGCTTGACGGGTGAATTTTTACCGGTTCGAAGTTTGGACTTTTCTGGACGCGCGGGATGCGGTGAGGACGTTGTGGTTGTGGAGGTCTCGGAGGCGCAGGGCTCGCAGTTATCGGTCGCACAGTGAGCAAGAACTGGACAACCGTTCCGCATCATCGGCGGGCTGGAGAGTGTTTGGATTGGACGTCAGTACTGTGGCAATGGAGGCCTTTGATGCACGTCTTACGGTCCATGGGAAAACAACGTTGCAGTTACTTATCAGCTGCTAGCACCAACATTTTTAGTAGTAGCATGTTGAATCACCAGCAATATTAAATACTAGCAATGATTCTGGATGTTGCTCACTCTTGTACGAGATTCAGTTTCTTGTCAGCCTTTGGAGAAGGATAGGGACAAAGAAAGAGGCAAATACAAAGAGATGGATAGACAGATATTTGATAGTGCACTAGGACAGAGTATCTGGCACACCGCCTACATGTAGGGCAAGTCGGGGCAAGATGATAACGCTAAGGTCATGTTCAAATAA
Source organism: Ophion ellenae (assembly GCA_963210295.1). Lineage (NCBI taxonomy): Eukaryota > Metazoa > Arthropoda > Insecta > Hymenoptera > Ichneumonidae > Ophion > Ophion ellenae. Next base: position 23,448,525 of record OY723391.1, on the reverse strand, counting down.
AACAATACATATATGAGACAGTCAACTTTAATTATTTTTTAAACTAATCAACATTTGTTAAACTTTTAAGTTTGGAAGCGAAAATATCAGTTTTTCTGATTTGCACCATATAATATATATTTTTAATTAAACCTTAATTTTTTCGATCTTATCCCGTATGCGGGGCAAGATGAAACAGCGCTGGGATAATGATGGGACACGAATTATTGGCATCTTTCGCATGTAAAAATGGTTTCATTCTCAATACCATCAATTTGATAAGCCAATCGTCTAAGTTATGTAGGGTTAGTCCGAATAATCTTGCTGCCATGTCATTTTGATCATTTGTAAGCTATTTTTGTTCCCCTGGTAGAAACACTGCTTGAAATGGAACCAAATGCGTTACTAGTTCCAGTTCACACTTTCTAACGTAAATAGTGGTACGTTGTAAAATATTCCGGGTTTGCGATAGCTTGTATTCATCTTGCCCCATTAGACGGTTAACGAATTAACAAAAAATCACGCAATGACCTTGAAAATTTCTGACAAACCGTTCTTATTATATTAACAATGAGTACTTTCATTGTGTTCACCTACCTGTCTCTAATCAATATCAGCAACTCTAATCAACTGAAACGATGTTAAGGGGCTAGTCCACTTTGAAGCCACGAAAAAAGGCTATTTTTGCGATTTTTTTTGAGGATTTTATAAAAGATATGAATATAAAAGTTGTTAGGCTTGATAAATGAAGTCTTGAAATACATTTTAAAAAAATTAATTCATTTTTATTCATTTTTAAGTACAAAAACTATAGTTTAACGCCTCAAAAATAGGTGGGCATCAGTTTGAAAAAAAAAAAACCGGAATCTTAATACGTTGAGCGCGGAGCCAATTTCGCTCTGCTTTTCGTTGATGGCAAGGTGTGTGACACCTTGCCGACAACGCGTCAGGCAAGGTTTCACACTCCTTGTGTGCGACACCGCCCAAACGAAAAGTCCACTGGCAGCCCTCAGGGGCCGTCGCCGCCTGGACGGAAACATCACTGGCAGCCTCCACGAGCTGACGTCGCGCTTAACGTACCAATGAAAATACTATTAATTAGAAATCACATCGAGATCAGGACAAAATACACGATAAGTCGAAAAGTAAAGTAAAATTAAATGAATACATCGAGAATTCCATGGAAATTAACATATAAAGTGAACAAAATCACGACCACAAGGAAACTCGGAGAAAGTGACCTTAAGGTTGATACAAAATAAAGAACAAGCCTACAGGCAACGAATTTTTTTTTCAATTTAAAATCATCGCGGATTCACATACAATGCAAGACATGAAGAAATGGCGAGAAAACAAAACTAACGAAACATCACATAAAAATGAATACAAAGGTAAAAAATAAGTTCACACTAAGCAAAACTTAGAAAAAATCGAAATTGTCCACAAACATTATTACGAACAGCATAAAAATCGCAACTAAAAATAAAATAATTAAAATGTATAAAAACATTTTTTTTTGTTTATAAATATCGAGAATTCACATACAATACAAAGCAAGAAGTGAAGAAATGGCGACGAAACTAAAACGGCAAATCACATAAAAATTAATTCAACGTAAAAAATAAGTTTACACTAAAGCAAAACTTAAAATTGTTGAAAATGTTCACAAACATTATTACGAAACGTATAAAAATCGCGACTGAAAATCAAATAATAATCATTTAATTATAATAATTGCAATATATAAGAATTTTTTTTTATTTTAAATATCGACAATTTACATGCAAGAAAAACAAGAAGTGAAGAAATCGCGTCGAAAATGAAACTCACGGCAAATCACATAAAAATTCATACAAAATAAAAAGCAAGTTTATACTGAGGCAAAATATAAAAAAAGAAAATTCTCCACAAACAATATTACGTGAAGTATAAAAATCGCGACCAAAAATAATATAAGAGCAAAAGATAGAAAGGCAGAGAGAGGGAAGCAGCGAGAAAGACGAGAAAGGGAGACATAAAAGATGACGTATATAGGCATACGGTTATGCGGCGCCCCGTTAATTTGATTTTCTTCGGTGCCGTCGCATTTCGGCTTCGAGGACAGGAGCAGCCGAGAGCGCATTACGTGCCTGTGCTACGGGTGGTGATCGTACGAGGGGTTCGGGAGGATAACGTGGTGGGGAAGAGATCGGGCAATTTATCAATCCACCGACGAGAGAGAACGACTCCTGGCTGGGCGGGTAATTTAACAAGATTGATGCGAAGCCGACATGCCACAGTTCGCCGAGGTCGACATCAACGCCGCGCCGTACATACATAGTGATGCACATATATCGGATTATATAGAGCTAGAACGGCGCTAACAGTGCCGTAGGGGGGGGGGGGGGGGGGTGGTCTCACTCTCTCGGTGCCTTTAGACGAGAGAACATCGGCAGGCATGGCGGCTGGGTTAGGTGAACGTGTGAGCGACTGGTTATTAGGATGAGACCTCATCACGCATAGCTTCGAAAATCACGCGCGAAGCATCAAACCCGCCCCTGCCATCCCTTTACACACCTCACGAAAACGCCAGATGAGACCGCTCGTTATACGAACAATTATTTCACGCCGATGGGCCAAGCACGAAAGCTTCGTGATGAAAACTGAAGTCATCTCCTGTCATCCTTGGCAGTACTTTCGAGGCTCGTTGGCCGTTTGCAACGTGTTATCTCGTCCCGAACGTCGCGGTACGTCGGAGTTTCGATCCCGCGTGGTGATCCGTTGGGAAGTTACCCAAGTGCCGTTGAAATCCGCCAGGTGGCTACCGGCCCAGAGACTTCTCACTGTCGGAACGAACGCTGCGACGAGTATATAAGACATCCCTACTTCTTACTTTCGATAACGGAAAAAGGACTAAACGTCATCCCGTTTTCGCAACCGACATTGGTGGCCGCGCGAATCGGTGTGCGGCTGCGGCGATCTCCCGTGTCAACAGGGCTTGGCCTGGGCCCTTACTTGGATGGGTAACCGCTTAAGGGGTTACCCCCACTTGCGATTTTGAAAAAATCGATTTTTTTTATTGCATTTTTTTGAAGTATAAGTATCTGAGAATATGTCCTGAAAATTTCAAGTCGATCCGAACAAAATTGACTGAGATATGAGTGTTGAAAGAGAAGAATCCGCGTTGAAAGAGCGTTGAAAGAGAAACTTTAAACGCGTTTTTCTCAAAATGGCATTTCTGAAGTCGGTGACCAAGATTACTCGAACACTAATGAACCGATCTTCTTGAAATTTTGCAGGCTTATTTAATACATAAAAATGTAGTCTTTAATCGTTCGATTTTTTTTTTCGAAAAAAATGGCCGTTTTGTCGCCAAAAAACGGCCGTTTTTTTCGTTAAAATCGAACCATTAAGTTTGACTGTCCGCCATTTTGTGAAAAATGAATATTTTTTAAAATCCTTCGATTAAAGACTAGTTTATACTTTGTTTGACTAAATCCATCCGCATTCTTTTTTCAGATGATCCACTTCGCCGCAATGTTGGTCACCGCAAACCGTGTATATAAAAACATTATTTCATTGACGGCCATTTGCCACTAAACAATGTTATATTTTTCAATAAAAAAATTACTGAAAGTTCTTCAAGATGTGTTCTTTAAGATGGTATATTGATCGATTAAAAAAGTTTTGTAGTTTTCTTTAAAAAAAATTCATGAAAAAGGCCTTTTTTGCGCTACAAGTGGGGGTAACACCTTAAGGTAGTTGTCTCGCCGAGGCATTTTTCTATAGATTCCACTTCTATTTTGCGGCTACATGCAAGACACTATTGCGTAGTTACCTGCAAAATAAAAATAAAAATCACCGTTCTGTATTCGAGATATTGGCAGTCAAAGTTCTTATGGGGAACGGTGGAAAATTTCACATTTCATGCAATAACCTCGCAATTTTTCTACAGATTTTTCTTTAAAAATTATCAATTACAGAGGAACGTATCATGAAGTGGGTAAAACAAAATCATGAATTTTGACCGTCTAGTTTCAGAGATATAGCGATTTAAATTACGCAATGTCCAGCGACACTAGCGCCACGAAGCGACTGGAGCAGACTAGAGCCGGCGATCCGGCAGCGCTGCAAGCGTTCGGCGCGTTCATCGGTAGAAAATGTGTCTAGAGACGCCGCAGATTTTTCATATTTATTTTTTTGTTTTACTATATATATATATAATATAGTAAATAGGTCAAAATTAGTATATGAAAAAAAATAGAAAATTCGTTAACACAATAAAAAAACATTCATTATCAATGGATCGAAGTGAAATTCATCAATTTAACAATTCACGATACGATGACCCCGTTTTCGTTGTTCTTAACCTTTACATGGTTCTTCTTTCCGTTTTCTCTTTTTGCACGGCTCATAATTTCGACCGCTTTTCTATTTTTGACGTACGTTTTTCGTTTGGCAAATTTACTTTTATGTCGCACTTGTTCCATTATTCCGGCCACAGCTCAAATTTTGCATTTCCGGTTATACTAAATATCACTACAAAAATTCGCTGGGCTTGCGAGGTTGCCACGATCTCCGCGCTCGCTAGACTACAGTAGGGTGTGCATATCCGTATACGCAGAGTGTCTACGTATTAGTATGGTTAGTACGGAATGGATAGTCTGATACAAAAGTGAGGGTTAGGTGATGGAGGTAACGTTGTTATTTTTGAAACTCTAAACATTATATAAGGTGTTTTCTTCATTACTTTATGAGTTTTTACATTCTGATAAGATGTACAACCTACATCATAAAAATATTTCGCAATATTTCGAAACTTTTATCGATTGAGCGATGAATAAACTTTTCAACGTGGCTGTGGCGAGACCTCATCCGCACACTGACTTGCACGCTGAGTACTGAACGGAAGGCAGCGTTGCCGAGTTTCCGATGGTGAACACATCTCAAAGTCAGTCAAATAGAGTCACCCTATCGGGGACAGGTTTACCCCGGTTTCCCTGTGCCCTTGTGCACTCTGTGGGCAACACTCTGGGCGGTTTTTGAGGAACTGAAAATGGTGAAGTGACATAGTATGGGGTACAAAGTGAAAGGGATGGTAAAGACCAGCAAGAGGATACTATAAATGACGTTGAACTACACAAAATACACTTCATGGCTGCTTTTTGGAGCCATGAAGGACTTACAGACGTGACGCCGAAATTTTTTTGTCGCTGTATATGGGAAATCTCCGGGCGAATTTGGAAGGTCTCTTATCGCCGAGAGCTAAACGAAGCCGAGAACAAGGCTTCGACTGTTGCGTGCCCTCAGATCATCATCGGGCGTGATGACGACGTGCAAGAGCGGATGCATTAAGGGGTGAGATGCAGTCAGAGGCGTGAAAAATGAGCATTTTCAATAATTATTTTTAAATAGTAATTAAGTTTGTTTTACAAAAGTGGTCACACAGACATTTTATGTTATATTTCAACTTGCCTTGTACAAATTTTCAAAGAAAAATATTGATTATTTATAAAAATATCGCCATCTTTGTCGGGACCCCCTTCGCATGTAGTGCTTTGCGGGGACCATAATAACATTTTACTGGATCATGAGAAACCAAAAAACCAAAAGAAATCATTAGTTTAATAATAAATCTAGTCCTTAATGGAAGCTTTTTTTAACAAATTAACAAAATGGCGGCTTCCTACAGATAACTGTCGTTTTTCGACCCAAAAATCGCTCGTTTATTGAAAAAAAAAATATATAAATGTTCAACAAAAATGAAAATCCTCCAATTGAGGACTAGTTTTCAATGCTATCAATAAGCACACCAAATTTCATCAAAATCCATCGAGTGGTTTTTTAATTTTAGTGGTCACCGACTTGAAAAACATAGTTTCGAGAAACACGAGTTTAAAGTTGTTCGATGTGGATACGGTAATGTTCGTAAAATTTTGGGCTCGATGGATGAAGTTAAACTTTTTATGCATTTTGATCCGTTGAATCCAAATATCACAATTTTTGCCGAAAAGTCGAGCATTCAATTGTTTATAGCCAATTGTTAAAACAATTTGTCAAAAAATTAAAGTTTTTCGGGATGAATTATTATTTTTTTAACATTTTGGGCAATTTTAAAACAAAAGTATTCCTTATAAAATTTTGCTAAAGTTCATAGTTTTTAAGTAATACATTGTTGAACATTTCTGAAAGAGTTTTCCAATTTTACACTTGGTTTGTATATAGAAATACTAATAAAAAAATTACTTACATCAATTCATCAATTCCTGGCCCATACAATAGGGCTTTTGCCGATGTGGAAGCTTCCAAAATATCAGTTTGTCGTTCTCTTCGAAGCATCCTGCCTTCCCGGGCATTATCGTTTGCGTGTTCGTCAGCCGCTACCTGCCATGGGGACTCGACGCCCCTTCACTAATTGTGGAATATCCCAGAAACTATTCATCGAATTGATTTGAAATTTTCAGGGAATATTTTCGAAGCATCACACTTCAAAAAAATGTATTTAAAAAAATCGATTTTTTGAAAATTCTGTCTGCATCTCACCCCTTAAGGTAGTACATGCATGAACCTCGTCGTTCGAAAAAAAAAATGATTTTTTTGTATCCCATAGTAGAAACATAAAAAATGACGTCCGTGAAAACTCTGCCGGCCTTACCGGCTAAACACAATAGTAATTAATTCACGAATTCAATGCATTTAACCCGCACCATATGGGAAATCCGCGCGGATCGAACTTTGGATCGGAAATAATAATAGTTCCCGGTTAGATCAGAGCCATGCGAAAAGCGACAAATAACAAGAAAACTGTCGCGGTCACGTATGTTCCAAAAAAATAGAGGTTACGGGACATTTCGAGCAGATATCATCGATGCAATCGACTCATTTTTGCGTTCGCAGGCCGCGTCTGCCATCTCTCTTGTTGCAATATGCACATTACACATACACTACAACACACGATTACACATACGCTAAACAAGCACATGCTTGACATGTATCAAAAGCACCTGAATACAGCGTTGCCACGAATATTGCCAGAATTATGAAATCGCGGCCTATAACAACTCAAGTCAAATCTGATTGCGATTTTACTTCACTTACCAAATTATAATACAAACAGTTATCACATGCACTTCTCAAATAATTATTTTCTGTATCATGTTTATTATTATACCCAAATACATTATATTTTGCTTTTTTCAGATTCGATCATTTATAGATTTTCTGTTGACTAGTCAATCCGCTATTACCTTAAAACGCTAGATCTCGTAGACGAGATTTCGCTAAAGCTAACCTTATAGACATAATTATGAAATAGTCCACCAAAATGTTATTCGGACATTATTGAATTGAACTCTCATACTACGTTTTGTATACTTAAAGGAGACTTTGTCCTTGAAATGCAGCGGGAGATGTTAGCGGCTCAACATGAGCAGCTAGAAGGAAAGGAGGGATGCCTCTATGGACCAGGCATTGCCGATCAGCGGTAATTATAAACACATTTGTGTAAACACATTACAAAACTTTAAACGTTTTGTTTAAAGTTTTTCTCGAAAACACGTTTTTAAAAATGGCTGACTTTCTCCTGACCGCTGTAATTAACATATCGACCTGAAATTTGGAGAGCATTCTCAGAAAATATGTCTTTACGGAATGACGGATCGTTTTTTCGATAGATACATTTTTGCATTTATTATTTATCTTTTTATGCGAAAAAAAACGCGAAAATTCGATTTTTTTTAAATTGCCGCCATTTTCCGAAATGTGTACTAAACGAAAAACCCATCCGTCATTCCATGACCAAAGGGTCGCAGATTGATAATATGCTTTGAATTTGTGTTTCGGATCAACAAAGAGGGGGCAGTGATGTCAGCCGTTTACCTCCCGCGATTTGAGGACCTCTTTTCGCGGAGCTGCAACGCCCGCCATTTTGATTTTTTTTTTTTCAAAAAAAAATATTTTAACGTTCTGTATATCATGAATAAAGGCAAGAAAAAAACCGCACTCAAAAAGCTTTACTCGTTTCCTTTAAAAAAAATAAAATGTAAACACCTGAAATATGGCACTCCAAGGACAAAGTCTCCGTGAACCACTTTCGTGTGAAATAAACATTGTCAAAAATCGTAACAACGGCACTAGATATTATTTTCTTTGATGCACAAGCCACGCGAGCCATTTCCCGTCGCAGAAAAATTCGCTAGACCGCATACTAATTCATTCTCTGGTCCCTGCATGAAATTCATAAAACCCCGTTCGCTTACTTCGCCATTTCCATATATACACCTCATTTTATCCTAACTTTCGGAAACTCGGGTCCTTATCGCGTTGTAAAATGAGCTCAGCTTAGAGGTCGTTTATGGTTGGGCTGCCGCACGCCTGCCTCGGATAACCTCAAGGCGTAGAATAAGAATCAGACTTCCTGGCGCATTATCAACCCCCGGGGGCGGCATGAGTCGAAAAGCCACAGATCTTAAACACGTTTCCCTGCAAAATTGGCTGCGATATCTGTACCAATTTATCGAAGATCGAAAACTCGCACTACACGGTGAAGATAGTAAGAGAGAAAGAGAACGTACTCGATGAATTTTCATTCCGAACGCACAACTTGTTGACGTGCACATCGTCCGAAGCTTCCTCTGCCCGATCTTTCCGTTTACTCGTGAGCGCGTTTCGCTTTGCACACACGCGAATTTGAATAATTCCGCCGTTTGCAAGCGAACTTACGGCCGATATATGCGGAGGGAAACGGGCTCGCGCCATAATAGTCGCTACTTACCAACGGCGCGCGATCATATCCCCCCCGAGAGATATACACTTTTAACCCTTGTTTTCACCATCCTTATTTTACCCTCCCGCAGCCAGGTATCCATGGCCCGTCGCTTCTCCCATTAGCTATTTATTTTCATTTTTCCATTTCTTGGTGGCCATTGGACGGGGCAGTTCATAAACGTCACGTTTCCCCTTGCGGGCCTGACGCGAGTTCAACGCGTGCGAGTTAACCTGCAGAACGATATCCTAAATGATCCCGGCACCGATCGTCACGGAACTCCCAATCCGTGACGCTCTCTCCAATCAAACGGGATCCAACAAGCCTATCGATTGGGCTGTTCACGGTCCGTTGAAATCCGCGAATGCAAGTCCTTGATTGGCCGCGATTATTTTCATCGTACAGGAAAGAGCCACTAATCTATGGTATTGCTGATTTGACATGACTTGAAAAGTTCTTATCACACGGGTCTTACAAACTTGAAGTGTCTGCCGGTGCGGCCATTTTTTTCAACTCCAATCAAGCAGGCAAGGTTATAATCCAATGCTGGAACGATATTTATCATTTTAGGAAATTTCGTCTGCCTGTTTGAGCGAAGGTAGAGTGGAAACGACTGACGTTTTTCACCAGAATCTTTGGTATGTGAAAATAAACGCTTTCAGAATTTCCCTACACTTCATTCAGATTCATTGAGGGGTAAAGCCACTGGAGGATTGTCAAGTTTTCTGGAATAAAAGGAACAGAACAATGTTAAGGGAAGGTTCTGCCCTGTTGGGCTAAAAAATGTTCGATTTTTCACCAATTTTCCATAGCTTTTTGCATAAATTTAAAAAAAAATTTAGGTTTCTTGTCCTAGGTTGAAAACTACAAGAGAAATCTTTCCGGCTGCTGAACACTCTGCACGAGAGTTTCTCTGCGATCTTGGACGCTGATATCGGCATATTCGATTGAAAAATTACAAACAAACAAACATGTTTTTCGCTTTAAATTATGTATAATAAAGTTTTTTGATTCAATGTTTTACTGCTTTTATTGTATCTACTCGTTGACAAAAATTCTCAAAATTAGTTTTGTTGAAGAGCTGGAGTGGCTTTACCCCTTAAGAAAAAGGCCGTTTGAAAGGAGAGTGGCGTGCGATGCCCTCCACCATTCATGAGAAAGCTCTTCAGTAAATCGTCAATGTAAAACAGCTTCATTAGCTTCAATAATTACAGTGGAACCTCGTTTACACGGTTTGCACTTATACGTTTTTATCATTTATACGTCAAATTTCTCTAGCCCCGGCAGATTCCGTTCATAAAGAAGTTAATAAGTTTCATTTCTACATTTTTCACTTATACGTTTTTGGCGCTTATATGTTATTCATTTTATTCCCCAGCGTCGGATTCGAGGTTCGTTTTTTCTCAGTTGTACGTTAATCACACGTGATATTATCTTGCCGGAGAAAATTTCATGTGACTGCGTTTTGATGTTTCTGACCTCGACTATGTATGCATGTACTGTCATTACATATCTCTTATCAATACGAAACTGTTGTTTATCTACTAGTCTAAAAAATCAAAGCTAAAAGTGTTACAAACTTGCATTCAATAAAAGTTCAAAACGAAAATTCGAAAACTTGAGTTGGCTCATTACTCGATTATTACCAATTAAATGTTCAATTGGAAAACCAAGCATTAACATAATAGAGGTACTGCTATTGAAAAACATCGGGAATTATGCACCAATTGCCATTTTTTAATGTTAAAGAGTTTCAGATACATACTGTATTTCACTTCTACTGTTTCTATTCTCACTTATACGTCATATATGCCGTAGCCCTTGAAAAACGTATAACTGAAGTTTCACTGTATCTGATTCAATTTTTTTTATGATGTCCGAAAGTGTCATCTTTTGCGACAGAATTGTTGGCCAGAACTGTCGAGTAGACTTAGTATATAGAAAATGTATTTTCAGAATAACTTTGGTATAACCCTTGATGCGATATGGGGTGGGGATCGGAAATTCGAAAGATTAATATTCAGCAGGACCGAAATTTCGAATTCAGTAATGACGAACGTTCCAATGTAGATAGATCAATCTTTTGATAGTCTGTAAAATAACAAAATTTAACAAAATAATGAGAAATATAAAATCGATTCGCGTGTATATATACACCAAACAATTCGAGACGTCAAATCGTCGAATTGCAAATATTACGACAGTTTACAATTTCGAATTAACTAAAGCGAAGGACCAAAAAGTCGATCGGTTAAAATAGCGATGGGCCAAAATGGCGAACGGTCCGGATAGCGAAAACTTGGGATCGAGCAATGCTACTTGCGCTTCAGAATGAAGATGGCAGATGGCGTTAGTGGTCAGGCAGCCATGCCATGTTCGCCATTTAGGTGTTCGCCATTTCGGACCATCGATCATTTGCGTTTCTAAGATCTACACATTAGATGTTTGTAGTCTCGATGTATGGCTTTTTGCTATAGACGGTATCACGAATATTAGATACTCACTTTTTTGTATTTCGGAGATACGATTGTTGTAGATTGTTCGAATCTGTATTTGTATGACTTAAACTGCAGACTATCTGAATATATGTTCTCGAATAAATGAGCTCTCGAATAAATAATCCTTCGGTGTAATAGGTATATGATTTCGTCATCGGTCAAACGATAAAATTTCGAATAATGTAACCTTCGTCATTTTGAGAACTTAAAATCCATTTCCGCTATACGCTTAAGGCGTTACCCCCACTTGTTGCGCAAAAAAAAGTCCTTTTTCATGAATTTTTTTAAAGAAAACTACAAAAGTTTATTAATCAATCAATATACCATCTTAAAGAACACATCTTGACGAATTTTCATTAATTTTTTTATTGAAAAATATTACATTGTTTAGTGGCAAATGGCCGTCAATGAAATAATGTTTTTATATACACGGTTTGCGGTGACCAACATTGCGGCGAAGTGGATCATCTGAAAAAAAATGCGGATGGATTTAGTCAAATATAAGTATAAACTAGTATTTAATCGAAGGATTTCAAAAAATATTCATTTTTCACAAAATGGCGGACAGTCAAAGTTAATGGTTCGATTTTAACGAAAAAAAACGGCCGTTTTTTGGCTATAAAACGGCCATTTTTTTCGAAAAAAAAAATCGAACGATTAAAGACTACATTTTTATGTATTAAATAAGCCTGCAAAATTTCAAGAAGATCGGTTCATTAGTGTTCGAGTAATCTTGGTCACCGACTTCAGAAATGCCATTTTGAGAAAAACGCGTTTAAAGTTTCTCTTTCAACGCTCTTTCAACGCGGATTCTTCTAATTCAACGCTCATATCTCAGTCAATTTTGTTCGGATCGAACTTGAAATTTTCAGGACATATTCTCAGATACTTATACTTAAAAAAAATGCAATAAAATTAATCGATTTTTTCAAAATCGCAAGTGGGGGTAACCCCTTAAACCAAATGTACGCCCCTACGCGAGCAAACCCGCGAGCAAGAGCGATTATAGTTCGAAATACGTGTTTTCTCCCCAGCATCATTGAACTCCTCTCAGACGATTGCGATACTGACCAGAAGACAGCGCACTAAATCTTGCCACCTCCAGTAGAACATTGTTGGATTCGCGCTTGGTTGTTTATTTTGCTCGAACGACCAATAAACTGCCGTGAATTCCTATCGGCATCACAACCATCAATATCGGCGCGTAATCGACAACGGTTGATTACGTACGTTCCAAGAATCCCGCCGGGTGATTTGAATACACACCTACAGCACATCGTTTTCTCGCGAGTGCAGCAATGCAACCATATGTAAAACGACTCTCGCAAGGATTTAATTCACCGACCGATAGCGCGCAACTCTCGGAGGCTTTTGTTTTCCTCTGTGGATGCCGGAGCACGCGCGTATGGGTTACCACCGGTGCATAAAGGTGTTTATGGATAGGATATTTAGTATGTGCGCTTTTTTTGTATTATACACCAGGTAGACGTTACGAATGCTATCTAATCCGCGATAGGGTTTAAAAAATGTACGGGTCCCGATAAATTTTCTCGCGAAATTGCAATATACATGGTTCATGTGTGTACACCATCGTACACATCTATAGAGCACACGAACCTGGTAACGTTGTTGGCAAACGACGAGAGCGCTAGTTTTCTCCGCCTGGTACACGTCCCGGTGTATGTGCTATGCGCTTCGAGGATTGTTTATGGGGCCGCAATAAAACTATAACGGGCAACCATTATGACTTCTGTTGTTGTATTATACGGCCATGGTGCACCGGTGCGCACAGTATCGTGGGTAGAGCAAAAGATCTCCCTCTTTCTATCTCTCTCTTTCTCTTTTCCTTTCTTCGCTCCACCGTACCGCAATGTCTAGGAAAAGTCAGACAGGCTAGTGTACCCGCTGTATATGACTACATTCATTCTGTGTACAGTCAAAGACCCCAGAATTCATCCATTTCTCAAGACGTGTCTCCAAGATCGAATGTCAAGTGCCTCCAAACGTTTGCCAGTTGAAACGGAAGATAAGATGGGGAGTTGATTTTTGTGGAAAGCTGGAAAAAAGTTTTTCGAACAATGATCCTGACCTGATGTCATTATCTTCGCCTGATGTTATTGATTACTTTCTGGTCCAATGCACAGGAAGGCACCTTTGGCATTCATCCCACCCGTGGAGGAAGTATTGAATTGATGATCGGAGCGCTACTAGATGATCAGGGTCTGTCTTTTCGAGTAGTGTAGGAAGAATGATGGAAACTAGGATTTTCGGATTTTACAACGGCAGTTTTGATTAATATGATCTTCCTGGATAGTCAGAATTCTACGATACATTTGATAGATTTAACAAATATAGAAAAGTCGTTAGGTTAATCGCGATTGGTCACTTCGCGGTCTGAAGACTGACCTCCGTTGTCCATTCTCAGGCGCCTCGCCTAGGACCCGTGGGCCTTCGTCCCTTGTCTTGTCCCTTAGCTCCGATAAATAGCCCTGGTGTTTATGACCCACTCTAGAATCATGCAACCTGCTATCCGACAGAGTCCCGTCGGCGCATAAAGAAAAGCAACGAAAAACTTTACCTACGGTGGATTGTGTGAAAGACTAGTTCGTATAAGCAAGCCTTGATTTTCAGCCCGTTTAGGATAGATTGACCAAAAGACAAGGATTGCCCAGATGAATTTGCCTCTTTATTGATTTGAGGATTCCTTGTCGTTTGGACAATCCGCCCTTGTCTCCGAGGCAATGTAACCCGGAATGCAGTCATTTAGAGTAAGTTCCCCTAAAGATCGACACTTTTGGAAAACTGCTTGACAGACTGAACAACGTTGTTCGTTGATCATCGACATTTCGCAAATGGTAAGCTGTCTTCGATTCAAAGCTGACCCAGCATCAACTGTGGGGTCTTTGACTGTAGTGAAGTTGTTGCGATGTGGACTGTGAGGATAGTCCTGTCGTTGGCGTTCGTGCTGTATAATTTTCGTGCCATCGAGCTATGTCCCACCCACGTAAACGGCGGATTAGCACCGATATATAGTGGACGAAACAGAAGTCAACGATACAGCCTTGTCGTCGTCGTCGCCGTGGTATAGTCGTTGGTGTATTCTCCGTGCCTCATTATCGAACCCGGAGGATTTCGCCGCTAGGACTAGCAGCGTTAAATTGCCGGTATTATGCGCTATTTACCACAAGATAACTGGCACTATGTCAGAAGCCCCTAACCCATCCCTGCACGCTCAGCGCCATCTTTTTCCCCATCTTTCGCCCCCCCCCTTTCTCTCTCGCTCTTTTTCCCTCTCTCTCTGTTTCAACGTTCTTCTAGCTTTTATATTATACTGTACTATACGTACCGGCTACGCTCGTAATTTACCTGGTAGCGTTTATGGCATTATTGTGAAGCAGTGCTCCACCGCGTCATCTTATAAAACCAATTTCGCGGGTATTATGCAAGCTGTCAGTCTCGTAACTAAGTTATGGCTACGGAGTAGTTCCCTTTGTTTGGCCTCAACAACGAAAACATATGCTACACTAGGATCGGGTCTTGCCCTCCTGATGATACACTGATCGGTGTGCTTCTATGCATCTCCAACAAAATCGACATTTCATTGGATCTGCATTGGCATATTGGGACGATGATCTGCAAAAGCTGCCAATGAAAATGGTAGCACAAGATCAAGCAAAGGCTACCAGCATGTTCACCCAGACCCAAAAAATCTACCGATCAAAATGGTTCCCAAAACCCAAACTGCCCATATGAATGTCTGCCCCATTCCAAATGGAAGCTGCCAATGAGAATAGCTCCCAATACCAAAAAGTACTACCAAGAAGAGTAGCTTGCCAATCCCAAGCAGAAGCTACCAGCAATAAGAATGGTAGCTTCTCCCCTAACCTGAACAAAGGCCACCATTGTGAATGGTCCTTCAAGCCCAACTAAATGTTGCCAATAGAAGTATTTCTCCAAACCCAAGAAAGCAACCAATAAGAATGGTTCCCCACACCCAAACAATGAGAATGATCCAATACATTAAGCTCATGATCCAATACATGATCCACTTTTCTTTGCAATCATGATATGAAACGAACTCTAATCAAGGTAGATCAATAGCTTTCCGCTCTTTCTATGATTACAGAACTGAAGCAAATTCGTCTTGTTTGAAAGAGCGAGTCTACAGTTTGGATAAGAGGTAACAAAGAAGGGGATAGTACGACATCTGGGGTGCCACGTTTTGATCGTTGATTCTTGATATTTGAACCACAATAATGAGAATTTCAAGAATAAATAATTTGCCGTTTCGGCTTTCTTGAGGTATTTTGAGCGCTTACAGCGGTAATTGGAAATACGCGAAATTCAACAAATTTTATTTTATAACAAATAATGGAAATTGCCGGGCGAGTTTCGAAAAGTATTTCTTTGTTTGGGTTTGTTTACTGGTATCGTATTAGGTGTTGGAATTAATTCACAGCGTTTTACAAGATATGGTGTAGGTAGTACAGCATTTCGTTGTTACCAATAGTAATGTATTCATCGTGGAACAGCAATCATTGAATGTCATTTGCTGTACATAACCTCTTTTTGAATCGTGAATAACGACACTTTATAATTTATTGAATAAGTCAACATTTGTGCCGAATAAAGTATTTTTTCGGGGTGTTTTACTTCCCGTTTTTTTGCTTCGAACAGTCACTGGTGATGAAAAATGGATCCATTGCGACAATCCGAAGCGCAGAAATTCATGGGTCTAAGCTCCTGCTCTGTATTTGGTGGGATCAGAGGGATGTGATTTATTATGAACTGATGAAACCGAATGAAACTATAACACTGGATCGCTACCGACGGCAATTGATGCGCTAGAGCCGTGCATTGAAAGAAAAACGGCCGGAATACTCCGAAAAACACGACAAAGTCATTTTGCTGCACGACAATGCTCGTCCGTACGTCGCAAAACCGGTACTAACATATCTGGAAACACTTAAATCAGAAGCCCACCCGCCGTATTCTCCAGATATCGCTCCTTCTGATTACCATTTGTTTCGTTCGATGGCTCATAGCCTGAGTAGAAGTTCACTTCTTACGAAGATTGTCAAAAATGGGTCGATTCGTGGATTGCATCTAAAGACGAGGCGTTCTTCCGACACGGTATTCGTACCCTGCCCGAAAGATGGTCAAAAGTAGTAGAAAACGAGGCGCAATACTTTCAGTAATGTATTTTTTTTATTTTCATTTAAAATGAATATTTTGGTAAATATTCGGAAGTGGGGAACACTGGGGTGCCCCCCCCCCCCCCAGTGTTCTACGCACCCCACAATTCCACGCAGCCATCCGAGGTGCCCCCCGCCCACCCCAGTGTTCTACGCACCCCAGGATTCTATGCACTCATCCAAGGTGCCGAACAAACCCACCCCAGTGTTCTACGCCACCGTACGCCATGGGTGCGTGGAATCGTGGGGTGCGTAGAACACTGGAGTGGGTACTTTACTGCTTATGGTAAAGAACCCACCGAAAAGCACATGGTTATTTTTTTCCGGAAACATCATGCGCCGTTACAATAATGATAAGGATGATGTTTGTTAACCATATTAAACCATTTATACAAAAAATAGCCTGATTCTGGCAGGAGCCCCACTTCCGAATATTTACCAATATTTTTTTCAATAAAAAAACGCTATGAATTAATTCCAAGTCCTAATATAACACCACTAAACGTAGTATTGATATGATTTTCAACATAAATTCCGAGATTGTAATGCTTTATTTGTTTGGGTTTGTTCAGTGATATCATATAAATACCATTAAACGTAGTATTCATACGATTTTCAACATAAATTCCGAGATTACAATGCTTTATTTATTTATATTCTTTGTTTATTTATAAAAACAAAAATTGTCCCATATAATTACTACACCAAATTACTAAACGCTATATTTTACATAAACTTAAAGCCTTACAAGTCCGAAGAGAGATGAACCGTATACTTTTGATCCCTCTTCGGACACCTAGCGATTAAAAGTACTACTTTACTCTCTGTCCAGTCGCACCTATAAGCGAGGAAAACATGGTAGTGGTATTCAAAATAAATGTTTGGCTTCTAAGACACTGTTGAAACTATATATTTCCAAGTTATCTTGCCTGATGTTCTGAAATTTTCAAATTCGAAAAAAATCGTCATTTTCCATCACTACCGAAAAATTCTAATTTTAACGCAAAATAAGCCAAATATTAACTTTTACCACTCTTCATATTTTGTTTATTTCGAGCCGATAACCCTAAATACACCGTAAAATCTTGGCGCCCCGGATATCGGTACTCTTGCCACAAAGAAAAAAAAGTCCAAAAATGCCCAGCGAAGCGATTCACGATCAACGGTTTCACTCGTTTTCTTGGCGGAGCGCTGCACGATTCGAGTATCAGGGATATCGTCTCGTTTACATATATCGTTCGTCGAACTCACCGTATTAAATCGGCTATCGGTGATCGCACTTTGGTGTCAATGGAAAGACTCCGATCGTAATATACATAAATAAATACATTTAAATCCACACACATATATACCCGTGGGTGTGCGTATATATATATATATATATATATATATATATATATATATATATATATATATATATGTGTGTGTGTGTGTGTGTCTGTATACATATATAAATACGTTGCATATGTTACGAGTAATGCTGTAAAGCCAAAGGCGCTCGCGATCTCGTCCCTATATACGCGATGTCGAGTTTCTTCGAGGGATCGTGTTTAACTCCATTGGAATATACGGCGCTATATCCGGAATTTCGTTCCAGGCCGTTGAGACACTAGATTCCACTTTATCGACACTGGTAATGGTTATATAGCCGTTAAAGTTGCCCTCTCATACAACTTTTCCAATCTTATCTCCGAGCGCGGGGAGTAACCTCCTCCCCCCTTTCCCTATCGCGTCTTTCTGCCAGAGCGAGAGAGAGAGAAAGATCGAGGCTTCGCGATGCTCGCGTGTGGAGGTTAAGCCCGTGCGAGTTCCTCGCGAAGATCGAACGACCTCGAGCGAGGGGTTGCTGTGGGGTGAGGGGCACTGTAGGATGGGCGAGCGCGTCGGCAACCGTTCGTAAGAGCGTCCGTACCGGAATGAGGTGGATTTAGTTAAATTGGACTGGCGAGCGAGTTGTCGACGAGATTTGTTCGGCATCAACGATCGCTGACCATTCTAAAGGTCCGGAAGTACCCGTAACGCGATCAAGTCTTTTCGCCTTATTTTATTTTCTTCTCCTCAACCCTCTTGCCTTTTCGTGTAAGGAGTAAGAAGAGAAGAAGCAACGATGGCGGCCGTTAAAGCGTCGTAGTCTTGACTTCCTTACTTGCCGCGGGAACGAGGGAGGAAGGGAAAGGAGAGGATGTGGAGAACGGAGAGTCCGAAGTCCAACAGTGACCAGGTTGTCGATACGTGACCGGAATCCGCACAACCCCATATCCTTTAGTCCCCCGGTAAAAGGTTCGAGATTGTCTGGTAGATCTTCTCCTTCTCTCTCTCTCTCTCTCTCTCTCTCTCTCTCTCTCTCTTCTTAGCCCCTTATTATCTTTCCCTCTCGTCTCTCAATGTACACTACTTGGAACTAACTGTACGATCCAACTTTCTCCACTTCTGTACCCTCAAGACTCCAGTCTCGACTTTATACCAGTCTGTACCGAGTGACTTTTCCTTTCGCTGTCATCTTGTCTTCCGGCTCGACGATCAAAATGGCGTCGTTGAAGAATCCCTCGATTACCGCTGCTAACCTTTACATCACTCACATTGGATTTTGCGGATGCGACGTGCTTCGTACTACTCGTATATTGTTGAAGTGAAACGACGATAAATTCCAAAAGTAAATAAATAAGACTTTGGGAAGGCAACAAAGATGGGGCATTTATGGTGGATGTGCATTTGCTAACTCTCACTTAACAAAGTATCGATTTTTAAATAGGTCCTAATGGCGAAAGCTAGAGAATGTTGAAAGCTACAGTCGAACCTCGATATAACGAAATCCTTGGTATAACGAAGATTTGTCCATTCCCTGCCGATAGACACCCTTGGTACAAAAACATAATAATATAAATTATACTCTAATTGCAAATTGCTTGTAAAAATTGCTCTAATTTGAACCTTTCTTTCTTAAAAAAATATCCCTATATTTATAGTACTAATAGCTTTATTTAAAGAACATTTTAAAAAATACGAACTTCCCCAGATATACGTTATATCGAGGTTCGACTGTAGTATTTCGTTTAAGTAGTAAAAACAGATAGCTACGCACAACGCAAGTTGTAAAACTTGAATAGTCACTTTTTTTCAAAACCTAGATATTTTGACAGTATATCATAAAGTTTCCCATAAAATGTCAAGGTGATCTGATCAAAATTGACAGGTTTATAGGCTGTTATGTTGACGCCCGTCGGAGCGCTCGGAACGTCGTTCGAAACTTCAAACGCTTTTTCTCCAAAGTACGTTTTCCCAGTCAGTGAGCAAAATATCTCGATAACTACTCGCATCGATTTTTCTGAAATTTTTAGGGTTTCTTCTGGATATAACGATACAGTCATTGATCGAAGGATTTTTTTCCTATACATAATTCTACTTGATTAACAAAAAATGCCGATTTTTTCGCAAAAATCAAGACTCTTACATTGAACACGTGTAATTTTTTAAATTTGATATTTTGGAGATTCCTCCGATTAATTATAAGAACTTTGCTCACCACAAAATACGTTTCCGAGAGCTGCTTCTCGGACATCGGCTGTAAATCGATTATAATTAAACATTTTCAAACAAAAAAAATTCAGATCATACTTCTTCTAATAGTTAATTTTCGTAGAAATGTATCATCACGATTTTCTGGAAAAAAAATCCCAAAGATGAGCTATTTTAGACTGTTACAACTAGCCATAACCCGTTAATTTAAACGATCTGTAATAAAAAAATTCTAAAAACTGCAACAGTTACAGTCTACTCACCTCTTACAGTTTTATAATATTTGGAGTTAGAATTTCACAGGCAAAGCATGCCTTACTATTTGTAATATTCCCTTAATTACTTAATTTGGTCTTTAGTTCGAAATCACTCTTTCATTTTTTATATAAATTGCTTACACAAAACAATAGCAAGCTGCAACGGCTATTTATCGAAACTAAAGAACTAAACGGAACTCCTCGTTATTCGTCAAGTTTTGTTTCTTTGTTCGTTCGTTAATTTATTTATCCATCACCGCTCGATTTTTTTTCTTAATATGATCTTTGCTATATTTATAGTGATTATAATAATCTGCACAGCGTAAAGTCCATCAGCCTGAATCCTATTCCAGACTTCAAGCCGTGTTTCCGTGAAAGATTAATCGAAATCGGTTGAGTAGTTCTCGACTTATAGAACGATTAAACGAACCCTACCGTTTCATTGCATATAGAGGTATAAGGAGCGGATTTTTTGAACTCGATATTTCTATTCAATATTGGCTATCAGCACGTCTGGCTGTTTTGGTGATCGTCGCTCAATTTCGTTTCAATGCTCCAACAAGTATTGGAATTCTAATACTTGTTAGAGTTCATACGAATATACTCAAGTTAAAAAAAATCAATTTGATTATATTGGCATGAACTCATACGAATATACTCAAAGTGATTTTTTTTACTTTTTTTTATTGACTTTTTTAACAACACAAATTGACTTTTTTTAAAACCAATTTGAATATACTCGTGTTGAGTATACAAACCAACAAAGCAATTTTACTTAAAAAAAAATAAATCTGAGTACATTCGTATAGGAATATTCATTCCAATACTTGTTGGAGTTAATACGAATATAGTCAAATTGATTTTCAAAAAAGTGATTCTAAAGCCATTGCCATTTACACAACGTTAAGTATGGACCCAATATCCTATGCCAACGGTTCTTAAAATCGAATGTCTTCAAAATCACCTTCCCTCTCACATATTAAAAATGGATAGCTCGTCTGAGATTCTCCGAAACCGTGATCTACAGCTCGAGCCAGGGTTGAGTGGGTATCATACACACACGTGTGTATATAAACACATAGGGCCGAGAGAAGGAGAGGTCAAGGTTAATGCCGCGCTATGGTCCGAGGCAGGTCGCTAATGGGGTGAAAATCACTTAACCCCTCGTCAGCGGCGTCTCGCTGGGAATCGCGTTATTCAATTCCCCAGTTCTCTCTCTCTCTCCCTCTCCTCTATATCTCGAAGAGCCCTTCCTCATAATAACAACATCAAACCGTGGCGATGGCACGGGGTGGGTTGTAGTTTGAGGCGCTGAGGGGAGAGAGAGAGAGAGAGAGAGAGAGAGAGAGAGAGAGAGAGAGAGAGAGAGAGAAAGAGAGAGAGACAGCGAGAATGGCGTGGCTTCGCCATGACGGCGGCGCGAAGTCGAGAGAGCAGCTCTCTGATGCAGCTCCGAAGATTTACGGTCAAAGGGAGATGGGGGGAGGTCTAGGGCATGCATCCTGTATGAATGGCGGGCAGCTTGCAATAATTCAACTCCACGGCCACACCTCAGCCACTTCCCGTCTCTCGGATACCTACAAGAGAGGGGGGCAGAGAGAGAGATAGAGAGAGAGGAGAGAGAGGGGGGAGGGAGGGAGAGAGAGGGGGGGGAGGGAGAGAGAGAGAGAGAGAGAGAGAGAGGAGTACAAGCCAGGCGAGAACAAGACGCCCAGAGAGTTCCTCCGTGAGTGAAGTCCTTCCGCGTTAGAGAAAGAGAGAGAGGGTGATAGCGAGAAGCGGTTTAGACTCTCTCACTTTTCTTCACCTCTCTGCATCTTTCTGGTCTCCGTTTGTCTTCCGCGTACTCTCAGGTAATCTCATATTTTCTTCCCTCGACCTTGAGGAAGACAAAGAGAGAGTGAGCAAGAGAGAGAGAGAGAGAGAGAGAGAGAGAGAGAGAGAGAGAGAGAGAGAGAGAGAGAGAGAGAGAGAGAGAGAGAGAGAGAGAGAGAGAGAGAGAGAGAGAGAGAGAGAGAGAGAGGCAGCGAGGACTGTCGACGCTCCTCCGACGCACAGCCCACTACACCCTACAAACCTTCCGCCCTTTTCACCTCTTCCTCCTATCTTCCCCTTTGCTCCCTCTTCCGCAAGTTTGGGTCCATGTATCAGGTCCATACCTAGGAACGAAAGGAGAGCCGCGAACATCAGCAGCAGCTCGCCTCCTTTTCCACAACTTCCGGTTCTTCCGCGTCGCGACCCTCCGATAC
This sequence comes from Ophion ellenae, assembly GCA_963210295.1. Taxonomy (NCBI): domain Eukaryota; kingdom Metazoa; phylum Arthropoda; class Insecta; order Hymenoptera; family Ichneumonidae; genus Ophion; species Ophion ellenae. The sequence goes on along the minus strand of OY723391.1, from coordinate 23,426,088 downwards.
ACGCATCCCGATTGCGTTCTCTCATAGGTACACATTCATACGTACCTCTGTACACCTTCCACGGCTGCTTTTCCGCCATCTCTATCTCGCCACCACCGCTCACTTACGTACACTCTTATCCCGTACCTTGCCGCGGGTTATCGAGATTGCACGAGCGCGCAAGACGCGGTACTGTATGGCGGAGGGTGCCGGGCGTCGGCGGGCCGGTGGGCAGGAGGGAGACCGGAAGACGAGTGTTTCAAGCGGGAAGGAGGAGAAAGGAGAAAAATAGCGGAGAGGAAAGAAAAGGGAGAGAGAGTCCTGATATATCGGCAGCACACATTGCATTGGATGGAACGCAATATGTCCGCCGGAGAAAGGCAATAACCATTAGGTCCCGAGAAAACTGCCCCATTTCAAAACGACACGAACGGTCGAATATCAGGAAATTTATATCTCGCTGGATGTCAGGAAGGAAGAGAGGGAGAGAGAGAGAGTCTGCGGCAACGCCCGTAGCTTCAGCTATACATGTATATATTTTTTATTGTGTATATATCTGTATCGTACCCTTATAAAGGAGAACGCGTGGGATATACTCACTTATCGACGAAAGTGAGTAATTAACGAAAATTTACAAATAATGAGGCACGCGGTGGCTGTAAATCTGTAAATGTCTATCTCAACATATAATAAAACTGTGAGGGGTACTTTGCAGTTCGTTATTATATTCAACAAGCAATGTAAATATATATTTTAAAAACTTCAAACAAAAGACCGAATTAAGTAATTAACAAAACTGATACAAATGACGAGGCATGCGTTGGCTGGAAATCTGTGAATCTCTATCTGTACATATCGTCAAACTGTAAGGGGTGCCTTGCTCGTTATTATTTTCAACAAGCAATACATACCAAAAATATTTTTAAAAACAACTTCCAACAAAAGGTCACATTAAGGGGCTATACCAGTGTGACACTTTCAAAAAATCGATTTTTCTATTGCCTTGTTCAACCGTTTATACTTTCAAGAATATCCTGCAATTAGCAGTCTTTATGGTAAATATCATTGTATCTTGCAAAAATCGATAGTTAAATCTTTAAACGCGTGTTTCTCGAAACGAGATTTTTCAAATTTGCTGACATTGTAACTCAAAGAGCAATTATCCGATTGATTTGAAATTTGAACTGAGTACTCTTGAATATATTTACTCTACAATGACGTAGGATATTTTTGATTGGATGAAAATTGACGATTTGGCATTGAAAAAAACGACCATTTTATAGGAAAGAAAACAGACTTTTTTTCATAACTACGCCATTTTGTTACATTTTGATATTTTTCGAAAATCGTACGTCATTGTTCAGGAAATACCTTCCAGTTTAACGACATTTTTTCCTTTTTCGGTTTCAGCTACTCAATCGGCCGGAATCATGTCAGCAGTGGAGGGACTTTTTTTGCGCCTCCGAAGGCAGCGCATAAGTCGCTTGGATCTCAATATTTTTCTATGAAAAAAATGATTGTATTATAGGTCAAATATAGCCAAATATATTCTTAATTTTCCGAAACATTTAATTGAGTATATTTCTTCCAAAAAAATTTCCGAAAATCATCCAAATTTTCAGCGTTTACACTGGTATAGCCCCTTAAGTAACTGACAAAAATTTCATAAATAATGAGGCATGCTCTGTCTGTGAATCTGTAAATCTATATCTCGACATCTAATAAGACTGTATGGGGTGTTTTTACAGTTCGTTATTATATTCAACAAGCAATATATTATATATATCACAAATGAGAGAAGAAAACTTCAAACAAAATACAAAATTGAGTAATTGAGGAAACTTTTACAAATAATGAGGCATGCTTTGTCTGTAAATCTGTAAAATCTCTATCTCTACATATAATAAAAACTGTGAGGGGTGCTTCGCAGTTTGTTTATTATATATTCAACAAGCAATGGATATCATAAATGAGATAAAAGCTTCAAATAAAATATCACACATAATATCACAGACCAAACATCCCTTATTATATGTAGATAGAGAGGTTTAGATTAATTGTCAGTTTATGTTAATTACTTGATAGTAATTAAACATAAATTTACAAATAATGTAAACCTTTCTCTCTCTCTCTCTCTCTCTCTCTCTCTCTCTCTCTCTCTCTCTCTCTCTCTCTCTACATATAATAAAAACTGTAAGGGGTGCTTTGTCTGTGATTATTCGAATTTTCAGAAAATTTCGTTACATATTGTCGACATTATTAACGAAATCAATTGGAAGGAGACCGGAATCCGAGAGAGAGAGAGAGAGAGAGAGAGAGAGAGAGAGAGAGAGAGAGAGAGAGAGAGATTTCGATGAGTAAGAATCCCGCCCAGTGAGGTAGTAGAGCGCACCGTAAGAGGAGCGGGCCCTTCTCACAAGGAAACATCACTCACGTGACCGGCTTCGATTTTTGTTGAAAACCCATATATGTGATGAAGCATTGAAAACTTTCAGACACGTCTTTTTTTTTTTATGGGCGAAAAAAAAACGCTTTCAAGGGCCTCTCTCAAACCACCCCTCAAAAGAAGACGTGTCGAGGGGTAGTTTTGCGGTTTCACCCACGAGCAGTCCACCGATGTAACTGAAACCGAAACCAAAATCCTTCCAATGTAAAGCGACGCAAAATCCACTATAAAAGTATTGAAACACAATCAAATTAAAGGGGTGACGTGCCTTTCTTTGGAAAGTTTCCCCCCTTAAAACCCATTTTTTCGGCCTATAAGAAAAAATACGTGTCTCATAGTTTTTCAACACTCTATCACATATACGAATTTCAAACAAAATCGAAGGCGGGACACTTAAGTGATGTTCCTTGTCAGTATCTTATATAAGATCTTTCGCAAACCCACCAAAAGGTCAAAAAAATATACAATTAAGGGGGTAGTATCGTCATCGATACGATTCCAACTCGGACGAAGCCGAGGCGACAGCTA
>OY723391.1:23364517-23422935 GCA_963210295.1 Ophion ellenae | reverse complement strand
CAGCAATATTGCGCTCGAGGTCTCTACCATGGCGGTCCCTCCATCATGTGTATATATCTATATATATATATATAAGTGTAATGGGACAACTTTGCCAAATGATGCCATTCGTTTAATTTCTTGGAAGGATACGAAGTTGGCGAAATTTTTCTGCAAAAATATTAACGTCGTTTCGAGCAACTGCGACGGGAGATTCATTATCTTTATTTACCGCTTCGGTTTTCTCTTTTAGTGTGTGATACTGTCAAGATATAAAGTCGTTCGGAGTGAAAAACCATCCACCCGAGTGGAAAACGTAACTCATCACCACCTAGCCGCAAGCTAGTAAAGTGATGTTTCGAATCGCCATTAGCTAGCCGTTTTAGCTATTGACTACCCAGTCCCGTAACGCTTTGGGCCTCTGGTGACTAAATACAAAAAATTAGATAGTCACTAGATGGAAAGAAATATCTCATGGCTGTATTATATTTCTGACCTAGCCATGACCTAGTCTTTTAGCCAGTGACTGGGAACTAAAAATTCGGTGGCGATTAGATAAAAAAGATTTGGTCAACCATTGGTCAGTCCGTATGAGCTCAATTGGGCGAGCGAGTTACTAGGTCGTAACTCTGACAGGCTAGCACATTTTCCACTCGGGCAAGTGCATCTTCCCTGCACACCAAATATCAATTGATACCAATAATATTATCTCATGAAGAACTTTACTTTGGTTTTCGCCTGTGATAGTGTTGAAACTCATGGATATGGTAAATATTTAAAAATATTAGATCCGTATTTGTTTAATCAGCGGAAAAACGCTTTTAAGGGGTGAGATCACCGCTTAGAGTGAAGCATTGATTTTTCCAGTGTCACTGACAGGCAGTGCGCCGATTTCAGTGAAACCGGATTGAAATTTCCTCTTCTGCACAAGGATCAGAAATCCACTATGGGTACTTTCAAAAAAATTAAGGGATGGACCACTCCATTATTTTGATTTTTCTCACCCCATATTTAAAAGCGGTGCATACAATTTAATGAAACGGGTAACGCCTTAAAAAGGGGCATAAAATTAAAGCTTCCGTATTTTTGCCGGATAGTAAGTTTAAGGGGTAAACCACATTCCATACATTTCCGACGATTTTTAATCAAAATTGAGGCGTTTGGAGAAAATTAATGGTGAATTCATATTCAGGGGGTAAAATTACATCGATAAAGAAATTAGAAAAAAAATAATTAAGAAAACCCTTAAAAAAATCCCACCTCGTCAAATAATAAGTGGCTTCACTGCAACTTCGATAATTTCTTTTTGGCTTGAATTTGGAACTCCCCGTTGGGCGCATTCTCTTCGTAATCGTTTTCTCTTTGACATGGCGTTGGATTTATTGAGCTCCAATTTTCTTTTGATATTTGGCGGAATTTCAAAAACGGACCATCGATTTTAACCAATTTTTCCATACATAGCCCTCTGCCTCTCCTTCGGCCATTTTTCCAGGAATTTTCCAGGAAAACTAATTGTGATCTTAGGATGAGTCGAGACGCATTATTCGAGTTAACAGAAAAAAAAATTATGTCACGTGAATAGGACCGGCGCTGCGGCCGTTTGAAATTTCGAGATTATGACGATTCTCAAAAAGTGGCCCAAAGAGTCGAAAAATATTTTGTCTACTTTTCCGATTTGACACTTCGCTTTCGTCCGATTTTCCGATTTGAAACTCCGAGTCGTCGAGCCACGATTATTGTTCAGTTTTTGGCAGAATTTCAAAGACAGACCATCGATTTGTCCGAATTCTTCCACACTCTAAACGTACATTTGGAGCTTGTAGAAATATCGTGAATGACCAGACACATTTTGAAAACAGAATAAGTAACTGCAATAAGAAACGTTCAGTAAGGGGTGGCTTAACCCCTAAAGTTTGCTATCCGACAAAAATGGAAAAATAGGTAAACTTCAATTTTATCCCTCCTTTAAAGGGTTACCCGTTTCATTCAATATAATGCGCCCCTTTTTAATGTGAAGTGAGAGAAATAAAAATAAAGGGGCCTCTCGTTCCGCAATTTTTCTTCACTATTCCCATAGTGAATTTCTGTTTCACTGACATTAGTGAACTGCTTGCGGGTAAAACTGCAAGATCAGCTCGTGACATGCTTCACTCCAAAGCATAATATCACCCCGTAAAACCTTTTTTTTCGCCGAACGAAAAAGTACGTACGCAATAGTGTTCAATGCTCTATCATATACTTGAGTTTCAACTAAATCGAAGACGGTCACCAAAGTGATGTTCCTTGTCAGTGGCTCGCGCAAATTGACCAATGTGCCGTTTAGTCACTTGTATTAATTTTCTCATATTTATTCGATCGATATCGTTTCAAAGCAATCCACTAAGGTCAGTGGTCCGAAGTGTCCAAAGTTGTTCTCGTGTGCTCCAAATATCCTCCCCTACTGCCGATTTATCCTTAATAAATATTAAGGATAAACCTTAGAAAAAAAACCTTAAACACAAAAAGTAAACCTTAAAATATGAAGGATACCTTTAGGCAATTTGCTGATTTCCATAATTTTTTTAAAAGTAAGGATTTCATCAGCAGTATAAGACTAAGGATATGTTTTATTACGACTTTTGACTGTTACATAGTATTTTTTTAGTTTATTCGTCTATAAAAATGGTGAAGGTATGGCACGGTCTTCTAAACTGCATTTTCAAAACTGGCGTGACGTATAGCTAAACAACTAATCGACCGATTGTGATGAAATTTGGTATAAATCTTTTTAACGTTGCTGTCTAAAAACATGACCCCAAATGTTTATGAAAATAAAAAAAGAAGTATTTTTTCATTGCAAAATGTAGCAATTTATTTCGGAAAATTCAATCTTTTCATTTCAAAGCATACCATTTGTTCGATTTTAAACATTGCTTACTTTTTCTTGATTCATATTCTGCGTAAGAGTATTAATGAAAGAAAAAATTGTTTTTTTTTATAAGCCTTTATTTAACTGGTCTTTCTGTGAGATGCAAAACGGAAAGTCGATATTTCACCCACTTCCCGACTACTTAGAGCTCTGAAATTTCGCAAACATGCATCTGAAAAAGTGACAATGCATGATTCAACTTAAAAAAATATATACATATATAAATAACATTTTCAACTTTTCATGTAAAATTAGCAATATCTAATCATCCATATAAAATCTCACTAACACACACAAACAAATTAGTAGCCGACTATGGTTGTATGTCAAAAGTTTATACGCAGCAATTAGTCGTAAGTTAAATTCCATTTACAGTCTTTGTTAGTTTACACAAGCATTCCATGTTTCTAGCCAACAACGTCCTAACCTAGTAAACTACTAGTAACAACTAGTGATATCAATTGAAGACTAAAAAGTAGAAAATAATTTATATGTAAAAAGATATTTAAAAAAACAAGCTTTTACAAATGTATTACAAAGTAGGAAATGATTCGCCTATATGTGTCTATAAATAAAAGCTTAAAGCGCTCAACTTTTAAAATGGTTAATACATTCGATGAATTCAGTTCCATTAACCGTGTTCAATTTGGCACAATAATAATTAGAGTAATTATCATCACACGTTTATACTCAGTTTCAAGATTTTCATTTGAGAAATCTAAGGTTGTTTTACAGTACATTAAATGCAGTTGATATGTTAACGGATTTGTGTAAATTAAAGATTATACGTCTAAATTTTGAGCGCCCAAGCTTTTATTTATAGTCACATATGGGTGACTTGTTAAAAAAAATATATTTTCTACTTTTTAGTACATTAAATAAAAACTTGGTTTTTTAATTAAAAAAAAAATTTTCGAGATCAATCCCGACGATGCTACGTGTCATGCTATCTGACAACATCCGCCGCAACCCGTTAAGGGGTTACCCACACTTGCGACTTTGAAAAAAATCGATTTTTTTTATTGCATTTTTTTGAAGTATAAGTATCTCAGAATATGTCCTGAAAATTTCAAGTCGATCCGAAGCTGAACACTAATGAACCGATCTTCTTGAAATTTTGCAGGCTTATTTAATACATAAAAATGTAGTCTTTAATCGTGCGATTTTTTTTTTTCGAAAAAAATGGCCGTTTTATAGCCATAAAACGGCCGTTTTTTTTTCGTTAAAATCGAACCATTAACTTTGACTGTCCGCCATTTTGTGAAAAATGAATATTTCTTAAAATCCTTCGATTAAAGACTAGTTTATACTTATATTTGACTAAATCCATCCGCATTTTTTTTTCAGCTGATCCACTTCGCCGCAATGTTGGGCACCGCAAACCGTGTATATAAAAACATTATCTCATTGACGGCCATTTGCCACTAAACGATGTAATATTTTTCAATAAATAAATTACTGAAAGTTCTTCAAGATGTGTTCTTTAAGATGGTATATTGATCGATTAAAAAAGTTTTGTAGTTTTCTTTAAAAAAAAATCATGAAAAAGGCCTTTTTTGCGCTAGAAGAGGGGGTAACGCCTTAAGAAGACCGTGCCATAGCCTCGCCATTTTTACAGATTAATTTTAAAAAATACCATGTAACAGCCAAAAGTAGTAATAACACTTAACCCATGTCACAAAATGGTGAAGAAATCTTTCCTTTTAAGGTAATCCTATCGCTTCACACTAGTCATACCACTGATCATACTTGAGACTTGTACAAATCATATTTTTAACAGATGCAAAGAAAAATAATTTGTAACAACAAAAATTTTCCATGTGTACACTGTTGAATGAGCGTTCACATTTAATTAGAAAAATGGAAAAATAGTTATTCCAACGATTCGCGCAGTATTTCTAGGTTTGATATTTGGCAACGTTGGTTCTATATCCGTCTCTTTTTACTCAACCAGACGAGTTTAACCTCCATGCTTTTCAACGTCGATCTGTCAAAACAATGTCAGGTGCGGGAAATATAAAGCATTGTATTCGGGCCACGACTGGTAAAAAGCGTGGAAAATTTGTGTCGGTGAAATATGTCGGTTAAAAATGAAATATGTGTGGAAATTCGAATGAGTGAGATGAGGTTAGGACTACAGTCAGCTATTGCCTTGCTGTCACGTCTCTTTATCGTAGCAAGTGGTAATGAATCCAATACCGGAAGTTCAAATTAAACTTGATATTACATAAAAATTAGGTCAATAAGCGTAATGTTTTTCAAAGAGCATTGGATTGCTACAAATGTTAAGTCTGTAAATCTGATTATTTTTAAGAATCCGACGGATTCCCACTATTATATACACTTTTGTAGCAACCGGAAATTGGGTTTTTGCATGTCGTCTCGGAATTCCTATACAAAAATTCGCTATTTTAATATTATTTTCTCTGTAATTAGGTCGATAACCGACCCTGAAATTTTACAGAGACGATTATTAATATACATAGCAAAGCTAAAAAATGAAAATCCTGTGGATTGACGCCTGGCGATAGGATTACCTTAAGCGGTTACCCCCACTTGCGATTTTGAAAAAATCGATTTTTTTTATTGCATTTTTTTGAAGTATAAGTATCTGAGAATATGTCCTGAAAATTTCAAGTCGATCCGAACAAAATTGACTGAGATGTGAGCGGTGAAAGAGAAGAATCCGCGTTGAAAGAGCGTTGAAAGAGAAACTTTAAACGCGTTTTTCTCAAAATGGCATTTCTAAAGTCGGTGACCAAGATTACTCGAACACTAATAAACCGATCTTCTTGAAATTTTGCAGGCTTATTTAATACATAAAAATGTAGTCTTTAATCGTTCGATTTTTTTTTTCGAAAAAAAATGGCCGTTTTATAGCCAAAAAACGGCCGTTTTTTTTTTTTGTTAAAATCGAACCATTAACTTTGACTGTCCGCCATTTTGTGAAAAATGAATATTTTTTGAAATCCTTCGATTAAAGACTAGTTTATACTTATATTTGACTAAATCCATCCGCATTTTTTTTTCAGATGATCCACTTCGCCGCAATGTTGGTCACCGCAAACCGTGTATATAAAAACATTATTTCATTGACGGCCATTTGCCACTAAACAATGTAATATATTTCAATAAAAAAATTACTGAAAGTTCTTCAAGATGTGTTCTTTGAGATGGATTATTGATCAATTAAAAAAGTTTTGTAGTTTTCTTTAAAAAAATTCATGAAGAAGGCCTTTTTTGCGCTACAAGTGGGGGTAACGCCTTAAAGAAACTCATGAAGGTCAGCAATTTCTTCCTCGCCTAAAGGTATGTACCCCCTTAACTTGATCAGCAAAAATGCGTTTGCAAAAAGCGGTGAACACAGAAATGCAATATTTTCATGTTATTTCAACGAACAGTCCGTATGTTGCTCTTTTTCCTCGTCGTTACGAATGCGAAAGCCAATAAAAAGAGCAAGAGAGAGAGAGAGAGAGAACAAGTGCGAAACTCACCGGGCGTGAAAAAGCGACACGGTCTATTATGTACCCAAGAGATTTTTATGATTTATTAAGTGCGCCGAGGGGGAAAAACACGCGGTGGCGGGTACAGGGCAAAGCGCATCCGGAGAAAAATCCTTTTTGCCGAGGTGTTCCGGCGCGCGTTTTCTCGCTTGGCACGTCGCGGCTGAAATGCACGGAGGCAGCAAACACCACCAGCACCACCGGGGAGTTCACTTCCCTCCGCTTGCACGACGTATGAAACGCGCGGGCTGCTATATAACATCGCATCGCCGCTGCGAACACGAGGCGGCTTTGCACGGGAGTGAGTAATGAAGAGCTGACAGAGATGAAACGGCATTATTTGCGGTTCGTCGAGAGCCAAGCTGACTTCATATATATATAAATATATACAGGCTGGTTCACAACTATTAGGGTTCCCTTGGTGAGCATATGGGGTGTGTCATTGCTGGCAAAAGCCTTTGTGTAAAATGTCGGGCGACAACAATTAACCGGGGTAGTCGCGATCAAAGTCCGACGCTGAAAAAACAATGGCACGTGCATTTTTTTTTCTTCAAGTATTAAATAATAAATGAAAATTGTTGAATCATTCAGGGTGCCTCAAACTAACCGGACATGTCAATTTATTAATAAAACGTATTTTTTTAATTTATTGAGTTAAATTAGGTTATTTTTTTAATTGATTACGTCAAATTAGGTTTATTTTTTAAATTTATTGTGTACCACACCTTACCTCCATGATTGTATCTCATATTAAAATAAAAATATTCGTACTTTTCAAATAAATACGTTTTATTGATAAACTCACTTAATTTAACTTAAGGCCCTAGGCCACAGTAACGGGTATAAAATCATGTGCGAATTTAACAATTTGTTTTCACATGAAAAAGTGATTCACTCATAAAATTAATTACACATCTATTTAGTATGAATATCAAGTTCTTAGAATTTTTTTTTTTCGATGTACAAATTGGCCGACTACTGATATTTTGTTTTGTTATCTTTTTTTTTGGCGCTCCGCGGCTTGACATTTAGCATCCACAATTTTGGACCCAGAACAAAAAACGAAAATTCTCGTCAATCTACATTAGAATACCTAGAGAAGTACGTGCGGAATTTAAGGGGGGATCGTATTTTTTTTCGCAAAATTTACCGCTTTTTGGGAATTTTTTTGTGAAGAAAACATACAACGGAAAACTTGTGACACTTGGCATATAGTTTTATTGATCTGTTTACTACATACAAAAACATTTTTAAACAATTTCATCAAAAAATCCGCCTCCCACCCCCCTCGACGCGCGATGGTCCTTTTTTGATGGTGTGCACGATTACAGCCTTCACGTTCATCCTGCAACAAAAAACCCAAGAAGCATTTTACTTTAGACACATATAGCTATCGTTCGATGAAGGGGAAAAAAAATTGACGATTTGGTGACGTTTTGAACTTGAAGTATCGATTTTTCGAAAAAAATTGATCGATTTTTTGTTATAAATAAAAAACTATTAAACGTATTGCTTTTTTGCTTCATCAAACGATAAAAGGATGTCAGCTGAGCATTCTGTCCAAATTTGAAGGCAATCGGTTGAATAGTTTTTGAGAAATCGTGCACACCATCAAAAAAGGACCATCGCGCGTCGAGGGGGGTGGGAGGCGGATTTTTTGATGAAATTGTTTAAAAATTTTTTTGTACGTAGTAAACAGATCAATAAAACTATATGCCAAGTTTCACAAGTTTTCCGTTGTATACTTTCTTCACAAAAAAATTCCCAAAAAGCGGTAAATTTTGCGAAAAAAAAAGACAATCCCCCCTTAAAAAATATTGTTTTGTTCAAAAGTTGTAGGTATTAGAACTTAAGAAATGAATTTTGAGTGAAAAATTTCGTTATAACTGCTCATAAACTGCTCATAAAATGAAAAGATATCGATTAATCAGAAATTCCGTACGTACTTCTCTGCGAAATGCAATTAGGAACATAAATTTCAAATTTGAAGTAAAACGAGTGAAAATTGTTGAAGTTATTTGTCACGCCAATTGGAAAAAAGCTGTTTCGAGAAGTTTCGAGTAGTCGGCCATTTTGTACAGCGAAAAAAAAATTCTGACAGCTTGATATTCATGATAAATAGATTTGTAATTAATTTTATGAATGAATCACTTGTTCATTCGAAAAAGAATTGTTAAATTCGCACATGATTTTATACCCGTTACGGTGGCCTAAGGCCTTAAGTCAAATTAAGTTAGTTTATTAATAAAACGTATTTATTTGAAAAGTACGAATATGTTCATTTTAATATAAGGTACAAACATGGAGGTTAGGTGTGGAACACTATATCCGATAAATAGACACCATGTTCGCAAACGTTCACTCCTTTGACGAATATTTCAACAACGTTTTGGCATAATTGCGGACTAATTGCATTAATGAAACTTCGTCTGCAATAACTGCATTGTTTCGCCAGCAATGTAGCAAGTTGCGGACATTTCGAACTGGCTCTGAAAATTTTTCACAATTTTTGTAATGAATTTTCACCATTTCTATGCGCTATTCGATCGTGTAATTTTCCATGACTAAACCTCGATACTTCTTGATGCCAGTTGTCAAAGATTAGTACTCTATGTTGGCCACAAAAAAATTGCGCGCAATTAAAAATATCAGGTCATTTAGAGACACCCTTTAGTATCAATTTGCAAAGCAAGAGTCTCCGTGCTCATCATATTACAATGAAAACAAATTGTACAAAAAAAAATAATTTGTATTGTAGCCGTTACATCTGAGTAGAATAAAAATTTGGATCGTTTATTGTTATTGGCCTAAATGATGTATAAATATCATAAGAATGATAGACAAAAGGAAGGATAGGCGAAAAAATGTTGAAAAAATTTTTAGATCTAATTTTCCGCTCAGTGCACTCGACTGCACGAAACAGTCGAGACGGAGAAAATCGCAATTTGGAGTCATTTAGTCCAGTCATTGAACAAAAAATATACAACGAGCTAACAACTGAAGACCTACTACCAAAATGCCTCCGTGGGTACACGCAGAATTCAATTGAGAGCTTCAATTCCGTCGTGTGGACGATAGCTCCTAAATCAGTTTTGAAACTTTAAGGGTAAAAGTCAAAAAATCACTTTTTTCATAACCAATATATTTTGACATTATATCATCTTGTAAATGTTCCCTGAAAATTTCATAGCGATCGGATCGAAATTGACAGATTTATAAGCTGTTATGTTGACGCCCGTCGGAACGCTCGGACCTCGAAACTTTAAACGCTTTTTTCTCGAAAGTATGTTTTAAAACTCGGTCAGCAAAATATCCCGGAAGCTACTGCATCAATTTATCTGAAATTTTTCGGGTTTTTTCTAGATGTAAAAATGTAGTATTAAATCGGGGGATTTTTTTTCCGATGTATACTTTCGATTTGATGAACGGGAAATGCTCATTTTTCGCAAAAATCACGATACTCACTTTAAACACGCGCCATTTTTTATTTATTTGAGATTTCAGAAATTCCTTCGATTAATCATAGAATAAACTAATATACTAATGAAATCTGTTTGATTTTTTATATTAGATAACCTCGTTCAGAAGAGCATTGCTTACCGCAAAATGCGTTTTCAAGATGTGCATCTCGACATCTGCGGTAAATCAATTACAATAAAATATTTTAATACAAACAAATTACAGAGTGATCTTCGGATGATAATTTTTCAAATGCCTAAATATTTTAGAAATTTATCATCACGATTTTGTATTTAAAAAACCCAAAAGTGAGCGGTTTTCGATTGTTACAACTAGACATGACCCTTCAAACGCGTTTTTCTCGAAACCACGCTTTTGAAATCGGGAGGACGCATAATTCGGGCCGTTTTCATTGGATTGATTTGGAATTTCAACTGTAGCTTCATAGATAGATGGTCCAAAGAAGTACGCACGATTTTTGAGATTCATCAACGATTCTCGGTTTTATAAATAAATTGAGGCCGTTTTTCAAGCAAAGTTTTCTTGTTTATTTTAATTGATGCCATTTTGCGAAAAAAGCATACTTATTAATAATCGTGTGTACTTCTCTAGCAAAACTAATATAATTGACAAAATTTATTTCTTTTATTCTAAGTGCTGATCCATAAAAATTCTGGTTTCTCCCGCAAAGCTCCTGAAAAAATGCTCATAGCATGCTCTTTAAAAAAATACAAAATATTTAATATATTAAAATACAAAATCGCGACTCAGTAGTAGCTACACGGAGTCGTGATATTGTATTTTTACCATAATTTTTTTTTTTATATACGTCAACACATTTAGAGTAAACCCGTCAAAGTTAATTTTGACTGCTTTATTAGTACTGCTGTAAAGCTTAGTAAAGCTGCATTTCGACTGCTTTCTTAGTACGACAAAAATTCTCAAAAAGTTTCATTTTTCGGTAAGCCACATAGATGTAACGCCTCCCACTGCGAATATTTCGGCCAATTCCTGTTGCGCCTAAAAAACAAGCGTTTTGCTCGCCTTAGGAACTCAAAGTACTCACGAGTGTGCGGGTAAAAATAAAATGGCACGGGATCGTAAAAAACCACGAGGAATCGTTGCAAATGAATAAATTCGGTGACCCAAATGTCCGAGGCAAATTGGGAGCCATTAAACTGCCAGATTTTCCATTTTTTCTCATATACTTCTCGAAGGTGGACAAGCACTGAAGCTTGTAGCTACCCCTTACAATAAATTCCATATCCCAATGCTTGTACACCGCTGCAATCGCAACCCCTGCGTCTTTTGCAGCCCCACATTCCACATACGACACCACAGCATCGAATGTCAGATCCACACGTATACCCGCGGAACGAGATGAAGGGTGATGCCTTTTCTCCTTCCCTCTCTTGGAAAAAGAAAGCAGATTCAATCCCACGTTCCACCAAGCGGACCAGCAGGCCTTTGAGCACACACGGAGACGTAAATGTATACGACTGAACCACGAAATTATTAGCCAGTCAAAGGGGATCATAATACAGTTTGAGGCTCAGGGCGAAAGGGCGTGTTTCATCCGCGATCCCAGGCTGTGCCTCAAGGGCTAAGAAGGATGGAGAAAGTACCATAATAATACCCATATGGAGGTATAGGTAGACGTACCGGACCTCCTCTCGTCGTCGTGGCTGATGGTATAATAGCTTGTGTGGAAGCGACAGCTATCGAAAGGGTTAATAATACGAGAGAGGGAGCCAGAGAAAGAGAAAGAGAAAGAGAGAGAGAGAGAGAGAGAGAGATCGTGCGATGTGCATATTGAGACGTTCATTAGCGAGTCATTGCAAACTACTACTCGATAACTCCTTCTCTGTCTCTCGCCACACGAATCTCGTCCCTCAATGGAACTCGGCCACGGTCCATGCCACGAAGAGGCCCCCCCCTGCTCTTCTCGCCCACGTATATATACTTCAACACGTATCAGAGTGCCAAGTTCGCTGTGTGCGCCAGCCCCGGAGGACTCGGAGAACCGCGCTTTGGAACATTGAAGGGTGATGAAGAGCCGAACCCCCGCGGCGACCCCTGCTGTGAGATCCTGACGGGTGGTACAGCCCTGAAATGATGTACGCCGTGATTTTAAACTCGTTGCGTCCCCTGATCGAGAATAAAGCGAGAGAGAGAGAGAGAGAGAGAGTAGAGCCCTGCGATGTACACGAAGAGACCCCCGTGAACTTGCCGCAAATATACAAGCTCATATACAATCGTGGATTGCCAGTAGATGTGTATATGTATATATATATATATATATATATATATATATATATATATATATATATATATATATATATATATATATATATATATATATATATATATATATATATATATATATATATATATTCTTAAAAATGAGTATATGTATGTCAATGAATATGGTGTGTGTGTGTTAAGAATGGGCGTCGTTATCGGGGGCTGGATTGCCACTGGCGCTAAACTTTATCGGTATGTATGTATATATGGGTTGTGTGAGAGAAGAGAGAGAGCGAAAAAACAAAATGGCGTATTTGTAATTCGTGTAGAATTTTTTTGCAACGAGCCATCCACTTTGATTTGTTATCACCCTTGCCTCCCCAACCCCTTGTCTATATATATGCGTCGTTTTTTTCGATGTATATTAGTAATTGAGATTTTTTTCAAACATCGTCGCCATTATCTCAAAAAACGCCACTATCTCTAAATAGAGCTCAAATTTGTGCCACTCTAATCTGCATAGATACATTAGGGTGGCATACATTTTTAGCTCTATTTTTTTTTCCTTTTTCTTACCATCCAAGTATCTTTTTTGAAGAAAAAAAATTGTCGCGAAAGATGCGAATGTTGAAAATATATTTAGAGGTCGCTCAGGCCTCCCAAAAATTTGAATTTTCATGAAAAAATCGATTTTTTTCGTTCACTTCTCACCCATAAATTTTGCGCTTTACAATTTTTAAATTAACCTCAAGAGCTTCGAAATTTATATTTTTTTTACTCTTCTCACTGATAAATTTGACACTTGTAAAATTTTCAAAATGATTAATCCTTTTTTCTTTGGAAACAGACTTTTCAAATTTATCTCACAGTTCTTACCCAAGAATTATAATCTTTGTTCTCATAAAATAATTTTCTTAAAGCTCTTGTCCGTTAACAAAATTATGGGTCGTTTTATTCGTAAAACTGAGATGGAGGCTGTTTTCCGCACGTCGTAATGCGTCCCACAGTTGGTCTCGTTAGTGAAACTGCGGACCAATCGTAGCTGTACTCTGTAATAATACATAATAACACATATCGTCTAATTGGTGTTTGTTACAAATTATTATAATAAATTATTCAGAAAATGTGACATTTCGCTGTTTATTTTGTTTTTATGCTACAAGGAAATTGTAAATTTCGAATACCTTGAGCGACCACTTAATATTCATTGGCCGGCTAGAGCTTTTTCGAAGTTAATTTCAAAATAATAAAGCGTAAAATTTATGGGTGGGAAGTGGGAGAAAAAATCGATTTTCAAATGCAGATCTGAATTTTTTGCTTGAGCGACCGACCGCTAAATATTTAGCAGTCTGCTAAAATATTTGACCGCTCGCAGCTTCGGCGACAATTTTTTTTTTTCTTCGAAGAAGATAATTGACTGGTAATAAAAAAAATAGAGCTTAAATGTGTGCGACCCTAATGCGCATAGACACAGAGTTGGAAGTTAAAGAAGTAAATAAAAAATTCCCGCAAATGACGCTTATTCGTCTCAAAGCTCGACATTTTCGCACGAAAAAAATGATGTGATGCTGATACAAAATCGCTAATATTTCAAGGTTATGGTCTTGCCAGATGTCCAATCTTACGACATGGCGTTTTACATCTGACAATTTCAACCATAACCTCCTGGTGAGGCCATCTTTTGTCAAACGTCGAAGACTTATTTGTACTCCCAAGTACTATTTAGTATAGATTTATCCTAAATTTCATCAGAATCGGACGATTCGAGTTTTCACTATTCGTCACGCCAATTTTCAAAATGCAGTTCATAAGAGGGCATCCATTAATTACGTGAGGTGATTTTGGCGATTTTTCGACCCCCCCCCTCTCCCCCTGGTGAGATGTCTTGACATTTTGCTCGACCCCCTCCCCCCTCCCCTAATCTCACGTGAGATTTTTCAAAATGCATACGTTCACGGAAAATAAATTGCAGTAGAAGTAACTGCGGTTGTAGTACCATTTACTCGACCATGTAAAGTAGTAGGGAGACTCTCCCTACGTGATAAAAATTACGTGATTACTAAAATTACTAATATTACTGAAATTACTAAAATTACGTGATATTTGCCGAAGCCCCCCTCTCCACCACGTGAGATTGGGTGAGATTTCGCTCGACCCCCCCCCCCCCCCCCCCCCCACCCTAAATGCCTCGAGTAATTAAAGGACGCCCCCTAAGACCGTGCCATACCGCCGCCATTTTTAAAGAAGAATAAAAAAATACCATGTAACAGCCAAAAGTGGTAACAAAACAACCCTAATTCTCAAATATAGTCAAGAAATCTTTTCTTCTAAAAAAAAAAATCATGAAAATCAGCAATTTGTTCTTCGCCTAAAGGTATCTCCCCCCTCAAATCGATCCTTCTTCTCCTCCAGTCGCAATTGGTTTTTTTCCCGACGCAAAATGTGCCTGGTAGTTTTGGTGAAGGCTGTATACGTGCAGGAACGTCGAGAGAATCGGATGGTGCACTGATCCACACCTTGGAGGCATCATTAGCCGCGGCATATCGCAATGTATCTACGACCGCAAGATTCGATCGCCGCGAAAGCAATCGCACGAGAAAGCGTAGGGATTTTCTTGCACACAGTATGCGGCGATTGAAGCTCCAGGATTTGCCATACGTATGGACGTGTATATATGTGATGTATATACGAAAAATAAACATACGTGTATATTCAGCAATCACAAGAGCACCCACAGTGTGTTGTACGCCTGCAAACGAGCAGGAGGCGGTCGCGTTAAGAGTTATATTGCGACACCCGCTGGGCCGGGAGATCCGCGATAGAGTTAATGATGCCGGAGACCACGGCAATTCAACAATAAGCCGCGTTATTTACGGCCAAGCAGTGGATGGCATGGAGCGCGCACCACTCGGCTACGAGCTCGAACTCCGTTCAACTTCTTGGGCGCGGGGTCGTTTCTCTCTCGCAAGATCGGTACGTGTATCGTGTCGACTCGCGATACCTCTTTGCTCTTTCTATCGAACGCGGATGGAGAAACCATACGGCTACTTCCTACGATCATTGACTATTCCGGGGGAAATTACACTTGAGTGCCGTGGCTTTGGTGATGAAAATAAAATTTGGACATTTTGGTAAACTGCCGAGCCAGTTGATGGATTCAAATGAGACGAAGGAGTTGAAGCTCGAGTCACTCGCGTATTGCGAAGATTATGTAATTAAGGGGTTATGCCTAGTTGCGAGAGTCGAAAAATCAGAATTTTCAAAAATGAGATATTTTGACAGTGTATCATCTTGTAAATGTTTCCTGAAAATTTCTAGGTGGTTGGATCAAAATTGACAGCTTTGGAGGCTATGTTGGCGCACGTTGGAACGCTCGGTCGTTCGAAACTATATACGCTTTTTTCTCGACAGTAAGTTTGTAGGGTCGGGCAGCAAAATATGTCGGAAGCTACTGCATCGATCTTTTTGGAGTTTTTGGGGCTTTTTCTAGATGTAAAGACATAGTATTTGATCGGAGGTAGGATGCCATTCCGAAATTCCGGGATTTCGCAACTCCGGAATTACGGAACGAATTTTCCGATATTTCAATTCGGAATTGAGACGAGTAATGTCGTTATTCTGATATTCATCAACTATACACATTAAGGTCTTAGACCACTCTAGAGGCCGAAAAAATAGGCTTTTTGGGGATTTTTTTTCAGAAAAACTACGAAATAAATCGAGATTACAAAAAAGGGTATTTATCATACATATATTTGTGACTGTATGCAATATTTTTTTAAGCGATTAATTTAAAAATGGCGGCTGTGCAGCGTTTTTGCGATGACGTCTCCGTTCTTTCAGGGTCCACGGCCGGACAAGCAGCTCCTGTGATTTTTGAATTATAATGAGCCAATGCATTTTTTTCGATTATATATAATAACTGCTATAGAAGTACGTAGGATTTTTTCGATATATCGATTTTTGGCTAAATGGCGCACTTCTAAAGTGGAAAGTGAAAAATTTGCCTAAATATCGTCAGATAATTGTTAATAACAAATGAACTATGCAATATAAAAAAAATCCTACGTACTTCCATAGACAATGTATTTTTCAAGATATATTCAACATTTCAAGTGAATCGGTTGAAAATTGTCTGAGTTATGTTTCCGGCCAACTTAAAAAATGCAGTTTTGAGATAAACGCGTTTGAAGTTTTAAGTAGTGAGCTGCGGACCAGGCGGCCTTGTACTAAAATTCGAAAACCGAGTACTTAGAGATTTTTCCCGGCCATAATCTTTTGGGACATAATTATTGAGGTCCTAGGGAACCATTAAAAAAAACGATTTTTCGAAAATTCCAGAGTGGCCTAACCCCTTAAGGTAGTAGTCTCGCCACGGCGTTTTTCTATAGATTTTATTTTTATTTTGAGGACACATTCAAGACACTATTAAGGTAGAACGAGCAGGCGCTCTTGATTTCTATCGATTTTGTTCACATTTTTACCAGACATTGTTCAACTCATTATGCATGTTTAAGTAAAATTTCAGAACAGTCGACTATTTAGATTGGGAGATAATGGATTTTAACATTGCAACTTTTAACGCTGCAGGGTCTGTATTGAAAATTAGACACAACAATTTTCCGTTAAAAATATTTGTCCCCTATAATAAGGAGACATATGGCAACACCGCATCGTTCCACGTATCCAATGACGTGAGTTTGCGCGGCATATTTATATAATATTGCAACACAAATTTTTATTTCGAAGTAATTTTCAATGGAACAAAGTTTTTAATTAGTTATGAATTAACCAACACTTTTATTTGTAAATGAAGATAACATGAACAATATAAAACATTAATATTTATAATGCAAATATTTTGTTATGATAAAAGTTTTTAACTTTAGGAAAACGATCATTTTTATTTTCTCGTAATATTGAACAATATTGTTGTGCGGTGTTGTCATATTCTTTCTCATTAAAGGGGACACATTTTTTTTACGGAGAATTATTCTGTCTTTACTGAACGTTTTTAGCAAAACTGAATAGTAAAGGCAATCCAAACTTTTTTCCCTCGTTCCCTAACTAGCTTGCTATCTAAACATGAATGTTTTCAAAATTTGTAAACCAATAGAAGGGCATAGCGAATTATGTGACCTGACTTTCGGTCAATGTAGACCCTACAGTGTTGTAGTTTGCAATTTTAAAACCCGTTATCTCACAATCCAAATAGTCGACTGTTCTAAAATTACACTCAAACATGCATAATAATATGAACAATGCCTGGTTGAGATTTGAACAAAATCGAAAAGTGCGGACGTAATTTTGTTGACGGACAAAAGCTTTAAAGAATTCTTATATGAAAACAAAGATTATAATTCTTGGGTCAGTAGTGTGAGGTAAATTTGAAAATACTGTTTCTAAAGAAAAACGATTAACTGTTTTGAAAATTTTACAAAGCGTCCAATTTATGAATGAGAAGAATAACAACAAATTGGCGAACATTGGAAAATTTGAAGCTCTTAAGCGACCACTAAATATCTATTGACCGACAAGCTCAACTTAAACTTTCGGGAGTCTTGATCGACCTCTAAATACCCAGGTAGCAATTGTCAAAAAGTTGTCCAAAATTCGGCTAAAAGGATGCCAAATGTCCGCCCGGAAGTTATCTTAAAGTCAGCAACCATCCAAAAAGATAACTGTTGGACACATGATAACTAATAGGTAACTTCCAAGCGGACATTTGGTACCCATTTGGACAACTAATAGACAACTATTTTGAAATTGCTACCTGGGTATGTGTTAACCGCTCGCACCTTTCGCAACAATGTTTTTTCTTCTCCAAAGTAGATAATTGGTTTGTAAGGAAAAGGAAAAAAAAATACAGCTCAAATTTGTGGCACCCTACATACATACACACCACTTTAGTGCGATTTGGGATTTTGCATTTTCAAAGTACTATTAATTTCGTATGAATCGTCAAAAAGTATTCGATAACCAGTGTTTCCTGGGGTAAAAATTTCCCAGAAATCCAATGGTAATGATCTCGAGTGCGAAAAATAGCATTTATATGGTGAAAATCCGTGAAAATAAAAACAAAATCACGGAAAATGTCACGACCAAGAAATTTTAGGAGATGCAAATTTGCACGTCTGTGGTAACTACGGGTAAAAACTGTAAGCACAGCCCGGGAACGTGAAATCGCGAGATTTACACAATTTTCAATAAACTGGGGAGCCTGGGAAGCGTCCTAACGAGGGGCGTCACCCCCAATCAATTTTCCAAGGCGGAACCAAAAGTCACAAAGAAAAGATCGCAGAATTCATTCGAATGGTAATTCGTAGGAATCAATTTGTTACGACTGGGCGAAATCACTTTCGTGCGAAAGGAGCGCGCCCTTTGAAGCGATTCCGTCTTTAACTTGATTAATTCTCAAGCGTTTGTCGACCTTCTCCCTTGGCTCTCGGACTCGTTTATCTCGAGTCTCGCGGCCGCTTCGTTAAGAAGTTATTGCAATTGTCTGATGCGAAGGGTCGGTCCTTCGTTATACTCGTCTCAACCCCCCCCCCTCCCCCCCATCTGAATTTTCCTGCGAGACAATATAGCATATTCCTCGACTTTACTTCGTTCTCTACTTCGATCACGACTCAACGGTGTGATGCGGCTCGCAGGGGCGGAGAAAAAGCTGCCGGGAAAAGCGAGAATCGCGAGGCTTGAAGAAGGGCGTGAACGTGATTAACGTAGCCCTCGTGTAATTCTTCGAGCGCACGTTCCTCTCGGCCCCGCGAGTCAAGAGAGATCCTCGTCGTTTCTTCCGACGGCGCACTTAAGATTCCTCGCGGAACGCCCACATTTCTCTTCCGATTCTTTTAATAAAGGCTCACGCGAACTCGCCTTAATGATTTCCCCGCTGCCGCGTCGAATGAAAAATCGTCGGAAATGATCCCTTCCAGCCTTATCATTATCGAATCAAATTATTTGTACATTTCCTGCAGAGCGTTAACGAACGGAACTCGCAGTCGTTAAGGGGTCTTCTCACTTTAGACGCCAAAAAAGGCTATTTTCATGATTTTTTTTTGTAGGTTCATATTATAGATATTGATATAAAAGTTGTCACACTAAATAAATACATTCAAAAAATTTATTCCTTTATTTAAGTCACTATTTATAGACGAAAATGGTGGTTAAAAAAATTGTTAAAAAAAAGAAACAACAAAATCAAACGGTTTTAGATTCAGTATGTTAATGGCTATAGCGCATATCATACGATTTTTCATATGTGCAAAAATTACAAAATGGTGGACATTTTTCGAAAAAACGTCCTTTTCACCGTTTTTGGCAAAAAATAGTGAATATCGAAATTTAAAAAATTCTTTACATGCGCTATAGCTATACTTGTAAAGAATATGTGGTTAAGGGGTAAGGCCACAGTAGAATTTGCAAAAAATCGATTTTTCCTTTCGCTAAAACGGTGCTTTATCATCATAAGAATAAGTTAATATTCGATTTATAGCAAGAACATTTTTTTTCACCGACTTTGAGCGTATAACGTAAGCCCACCTCTGGCCAGAGGCATATGTAAAACTTTAAACGCGTTTTTCTTGAAACAGCTTTTTTCCTATTGGCGTGACAAATAGCTTCAACAATTTTCACTCCATTTACTTCAAATTTAAAAGTTATGTTCCTCATTGCATTTCGCAGAGAAGTGCGTACGAAATTTCTGGTTAATCGAAAACTTTTCATTTTATGAGCAGTTTTATACGAAATTTTTCACTGAAAATTCATTCCTACAACTACAACAACATTCAAATATCTACAACTTTTGAATAAAACTATACTTTTTATATTCCGTAGGTACTTCTCTAGGGATTCTAATGTAGATTGATGAGAATTTTTGTTTTTTGTTCTAGGTAAAAAATTGTGGATGCTAAATGTCACGCCGCGGAGCACCTAAAAAAAGATAACAAAAGAAAATATTAGTAGTCGGCCATTTCGTACATCGATAAAAAAAATATACATTTTCTAACACCTTGATATTCATACTAAATAGATGTGTGATTAATTTTATGAGTGAATCACTTTTTCATACGAAAAAAATGATTAAATTTGCACATCATTTTATACCCGTTACTGTGGCCTAACCCCTTAAAATTTCATAAGGATCAGTAGTTTCGAAGATTTTATCAACAAGCCGTCGAAAGACGTTCCTTCGAAAAAAACGCGTTTAAAGTTTGTTTGGGTTACATAAATACATACATTTTTTATCTATTTGGAAAGTGTTTTTATTAAGTGTGGCAACTTTTATATCAATATCTATAATACGAACCTATCAAAAAAATTCATGAAAATAGGCTTTATAGCGTCTAAAGTGAGAAGACCCCTTAAGGTATTCCGTTCGCGAACAGCTGTATTTTGTGGTGGCATAGGGTAAAGCCAGCAGAGAGTACGCACTTTGTAACTTTTATTTCTAGAAAAATCAATTTTGATAATCCACTTTGTACTTCTTATTAAAATTAAGCTTTGGTAATTTAGAAACATTATTTTAAATATGAATATTAATCTGTTAAAAATAAAAACTTTTTATCAATCTTAAAAATAACAACTCTTTAACAATCTTAAAAATGAAAACTCTTTAAGAATCTTAAAAATTACAACTCTTGAACAACCTTAAAAATTGATCTCAATCGCGAGAAATATAAAAAAGGCTTAAGGCTAAAGATTACGCAGTGGGAACGTTTCATAGAAGCTAAAAGTGCGCATGAGAACGGAGTAGTGGTAAGGAATAGTAGTAAGAGAAGAAACACTCACCAAATGCGTGTTTTTAGTCTATGGTCACTATAATTATAAAGCAAGCAAAACGGCGACATAACCTCTCAATATAAACAAAATTTGGATCACAAGTTTCAAGTATGACGACATTCGTCCGGTGCAAATTAATCGCAAATCTTACAAAACGTGTTTGAAATTGTTAAAAAGAACATCGAATTCTCTCAGGTTCTACTGGACAGATTCAGATGCAACAAGGTGCAAAGAAATTCGCCAGCTTTGCTCAAACAGACGGACCGAATTTCCAAAAATGACAGATATTGTTTGAGCATCGTGTTGCAACCCTATTCAATCCCAGCCTGAAAAGATGACTAGTCTCTACGTTTTCACACTATCGGTAAGATTCTCATTTTTCACCAGACCGTAACCCAACAAACAAATAAAACTCAAAGTTGTATTACGAGGCCTCCAGCACGTTTACCAACGAAAGTCCTGCACCCCTGGATCAGCCTAATGAGAAAAGTCAGTGATGGATAAAGCCTCAGTCTCGAAGCAGTAAGATGACGTGGCAGAAGTTGGCACGTACAGGGGATACCACCGCATGATCCGTCGGGGAGGATGAACCCCACATCAGTTCAGATTTCCAGTTCTCCCTAAGCTCTATCAGGGATCATAACTTTAGGTCGACCTTCGGCTTTCGTGGGATTAATTCCGGTTAACAGGTAACTGTCGCCCTGGGAGTAGCTTCTACAAATTGGCGGACGCAGGGGTTGTCCCGGCTCACCCTACTAAGATCGCGGTGCGTTCAACCTAAACGACACACATGGGAAATACCTCCTGAAAATCCAATTTAACTGCAAAAGAACACTAATAACAAGACCGTTTCATGGGAAAATGGTTGGGGCTGTTCGAAAATTTCCACACACTCAGCTCGCGAAGAAGGCCACAAAAAAGCATCCAATCCACTGGATCGCTGTGGTGTCTCAAGATAGCAATCTGGATCTTATTCTTATCCGACTCACTTGGCCATGGTGAGCCAGAAGCCACCGTCTGGATCACGCGAGCGCGCGCGATTCCAAAAAATGCCGGTGGTAAGTCTGGGCGTGATCGCGTCTCGTGAATCCCAGAGTAAAAGGGGAGAGCCGACGAGGCGATGAGCGGCGATGGCGACGAAGCACCCGACAGCTGTCTCCTACAAAAGAAAAAGGCCCTCGAGTGTATCATCAGGTCGGTTAGTCGGCGAGGACCGAGAATCAAAGAGGTCCTCGAAGAAACTCAACGGAAGATGAGTTCCTCAAGCGTTCCCCGCCTCGTCCTACGACCACTACAAGTATGTTGATGACGGGGTGGTAGTCCTAAACTCGTTGGTTCAGTTGATGCCCCTGTTGCCTTCGTAACGAAATTAATACATTTCGAACGTCTCGGTATATAGGAGCCTGCGACGGTACGCCGTAAATCCCGATTAATTGCCAGCTGACTCTCGTAAACACATCGCGGAACGTTGAAAAAGTCTTTTGGCCCTGGGGGCGATCCGGTCGCCCTCCTTGTCCGCTCTCTCCCAAGTCTCGATCCTCATCGCAACGTTGAGAGACTTCTCTCTTCGCGTCCATCGTTCTCTCGTCCTATCCAGCTAAACTCTCCTGCGGCGATGCTTCGTCGTCATGTCGTAGCGCAGCTTTTACGTATAAATGCAACCACCAAAAACTCTCGCGCATTCTCCTCTGAAATTCACATGCGGTACTTATATTCGAGCTGTCGAGGCTGCATCAATTGTCCCTTCTCCTGGCTGGGGCAGCCTCATAACAGCAGCAAGAACACGACGAATGCGGACACGGCAAGTTGGCGTTTCGAGGAACCCAAGAGTTGCCTTTTTCTTCCCGGCCTGCTGTTCTGCGGAAGATACGCGACTGGATTTATTCCCCAGCGATGTCTAGGGACATGCAGCATCATCCGAGACCATCAGGATTTAGGATCACCCCCGCAAATCGGACTTGAACGTTCTCGTAAACATCGAAATTCCCTTGGCAAGCTTCCCAATACCAATCGCCCCGAGCACAAACTTCCTGAATCAAATGGAACGATGGGGGATGACCTGTGATACAGTGATCGATAACCGTACGAATTGGAAAGACACGGGACAACGCCAGCCCGTCGTTTTATCGTTATTCAGTTATTTAATAACCGTGTCACATACGCCAACTTGATGAATTCCGGATTCGTCATCCATTAGCGATACCCTGCACAGGAGTATACCCACATGCTACGTAGCCAGAGGAATGTGATACGCGTTGTGGATGGGTGACCCTCATTCCGTCGACAAGCGTCGAGAGTGTATATACGGTCATGATTAATGGGTCGTTCGCCGCAACCCCGGGACATCTCTGTTAATGGTGACGGATGGTTGGCAACTAATGGCGTCAACCGTGTACAAACGGGATGCTCGCCTGATCCGCCCGCTCAACATCCATGTCGTCTTTGCGGAAAAGTTCTGCCTACCCAATTTCAATCCCTCTCTTTCTCTCTCCCTCCCTCTTTGTTGACACTGCGCGCAATGACATTCAGCAAGGTCGATTGATTTCTCGCGATTCCGCGGTACATTGCTATCGAGAATGGGAGAGACGATGGAGAGAAGGTTGATTCTTTAGGTTAGACCTGACAGGTCCCCGCGGCGAAAAAAATGATGACCCACAGTTAGCCCGGGCATGCTCGTTCTATAGGAAAGGAAGGAAGGAGACAGAGCACGGAGGTTTTTGGAACGAGCGTGGAGGCGAAGTTGGCGTGTGGTGCGGGTACTCCTGGCTGCCGTTGTCAGAGTCGGGGAAGAAAAGCAGGCGGGCAGGCAGATATTGAGCTCTATATTTCCATAAGCTGATATTTACGCGGCAATATACGCGGCCGTGCTCGCTACTTTATGGGCCTCGTAAATATAGCGGGGCCGCCGGGAATTGGCTGGCAAGGCGGCCTTCTACACGCGCACACACACACACACACGCACACATTATGTGTGTATATATATATATATATATATATATATATATATATATATATATATATATATATATATATATATATATATATATATATATATATATATATATATATATATATATATATATATATACATATATATATATATATATATATATATATATATATATATATATATATATATATATATCTATGTAAAGGGGTACTTGTCGGGACCGAATGTACATATTGTAACAACCATGTACATAGCTTTACAATAGCATTTATAAGTGTACAAAAGTATCCAAATTGACATGTATATCCCAATAGGAGTGATATAAGTGATTTTATAGTGTATATGTAAAACGGTTAATAGTAGGACCTCAATTTTTTTACGTACTGTTACTTGGTGGGTCCAGGAATATTGCAAGAAAATGAGTGGATTTATGCTAAACTAGTTAGGAGCACTGTCCTACCTAAGTAAAATAGTTGACAAGCCATCAACATAGACCCGACATAGCAGACGAATGGCAACATTAGTACAACATTACAACAAATTTTTTTTTGTGTAAATCGTAAATGGACTTTTAAACGCATTTTTCTCTAAACCGTATTTTTTAAATTGGCTTCCATGATATCTCAAAAACTATTGAACGAATTTAGCTCAATTTTTTATGGTATAGTATAGTTTTATGGTATAGCCTATAGTGCTCACCCGAACTAGAATATTTCTGATATTTGCCATAGTTATTTTTTTATTATTTTTTTCTTTTTTTTTTCCTTAGGTACACGCTTTTCGCGTTTGTTACCTATTCTTTCCCATTCATTATATGACCGTTCTTTCCTCTACTGTTTACTCCCCTTTTTGTCTCCATCTTTCTCCCTGTTCCCCCCTGTTGCGGCCGCAGCCGACTTCCCCCTCTGTATTATATTCATCATGACATTTCTGTCATGGGTATAGGGAAACTGCGGAAAACCTATACCAATACAGAAGGTCATCGAGTTCGCCCCCCAGTCGTGGAACTAGTCTTATTTCGCCGCGAAATGCCGAAGAAACACATTTCACGACGAAATGTACGCGACTGGGATTCGAACCCGGGACCTCCCGGTCCGCTGGTTTAGTGGCGAGCACGCTAACCACTAGACCATCGCACCAGTATTTGCCATAGTTTTTTAAGCTCAAAAAGTCGAAAAAAATTACGAAACTTGAAACTTTTAAAACCGTGTCAAAAATGCCATTTTTGATATTTTAACTTCACTCTCGTTCCGGCGAAAGCCTCTGCTCTACAAATTGAAATGCCGTTTGATTTTTAAATTCAGATGAGCAAAACTTCCGAAATCATGACAGCCGTCAACCATTTTTTTTCTATTATACATGAGTGTCTTCTAAATGGTGTAAAGTCTATTCAACTCGTTATTTTTGTTTGATAACATTCTGAGAGACTGTAAAAATGTTAACAAATGTATGGTAAAAATTCAAAGATAGTGCGTTTAATGATTCATCAATAACATAAAATCCCAAAAAAGTGAAAAAAATATCTGTCACCCCGTTAATGTTTCATAGCTGGATATTTGGAATTGGTGCGCTAATAAACGCATCACTATTTTCTTCGTTTTTGCCATTTTATTGTCAATTAAGTCTATAGATTTAAAAAATCAGAAGCTTTATAACTTTTTAAGAAAACAATTCATTTTGTTTTTCCATTTTCACGTATTTCCCTCGCTGTCTTGAAAATGTATAAGCTCTTCGCTGAAAGGGTAAACACATATTCGATAAACATTATAAAGATTGAATAAAATTATGCTGGCAGTTTCTTAAAACTGCAAAGCCAAGAACCACAACACTCGTCAAGACCCCAAACTGTAAGCAACATGCACCTTTATAGGAAAAAAAAGGTTTCAATAAATACATCGACGTGAAATGTAACAAAGTGGTACCAGTTATTCGAGTAGACTCCAATGTCCCCACATTGACCTATACGACATTTGCAATGGTACCGTTTTGTATCATTACGTGTAGATGTACACGTCGGAAATATTCTTTCTCGCAAAGGTGCATGCTGGACCCACAAATCATACAATCATCTGCCTGGTCCCCGTATCATCCATTAGGGATTAGAACCGGTACCGGCATATACCATTACACGCAGTCGTACAGCATCAAACTATTCTTTTTCGTAAAGGTATATTTCAGGACCGCAACCCGGCCGGTCCCCATATTATTCATTACGAAACGAGAACGGTACCGATATATACCATTACACGTGGTCGTACAGTATCAAATTATATTTTCTCCCAGAGGTGCAGATCAAGACCACAGTTTGCACGATCGAGATCCAGAGCTTGTTTCATAAATACGCATAACCTTGGAATTTCAAAAAATCGAGTTTTGGTTCATTGTATTGTCTTATTGCGTAGAGTTTTGACTTTGATTTGGTTCACAAATTTTGTGAAAGTTACAAAAATTGACCGAGATATGACGATTTTAGTGGAGCAGGTCAGAACGCCCCGTTGCGTTAGGCGCATGCCACACAGAAGAGACGTCAGGCGAGGACGAGGCGCGGACGCGAATTTCCAAAATATATAGAAACGACGGGGCGCGGACGCGACTCGAGACGGTTATCTATGTGAATTTGGCAACGGACTTTACAGACCTAAACATTTATACGAAAGTTGTATACCGAGAAAGTGGATTTAATACGTTTTTCTCTCTTGCGTTTATCTCGAAAGTACACTTTGCAATTTGGCGTACGTCATGTCTCAAAATTTAATCGTCCAATTTACTTCAAATTTGGATTGGCCATATTTTATAACCTTTCCTTATATTTTATGACCTTTTATTTTAATAGAGTGAAATTTATGCAATTTTTCAAATTTCGAAAAGGTATCCGGTGAATTTGTAGCTTTACCCTTGTACTAAACGTATTTTTTTCCGTTTTTTACTTTAGATCAATCCACTTACCGGAATCACGTACGCGACCGAGCCGTGCGGAGCCCTGAGATTGAATAACAATGATCACGTTGTTTATATATATTTTGCAATAAAAAACCGTGACATGTCGAGATTATGTAAATCTGTGTGCGAAAGATCGACCTTATCATCCCAAACCCGAGACGAAATGAAAAATTGACAATCGACCTGTTTTGATAACTCTAAGGTTTTGCATACCTCTTAATAATACATTAATTTTAAGAATGATTCGAATTTACATTTTCCTAATTTCAATTACACAGACATATTAAGAAATGTTCAAAGTGGATCCCTGATTATTTTCAATAAAAATCCATTGAAGGCTTGTTAATGCCAGGGAAAATATTAGACAGGTTGGGTTCAAATATTATATTAAGCCCCGAAACGATATATTGAACCAGTAGCGTGATTCTGTAACTCGTTATAACTCGGTAGCGACAGTTTTCGTTATCGATAAATAATAACAGCATATCGCATGCATAATCACAGAAGAATCATGCTACAGGGCTCGCCCAACGATCGGGTCGGTTATGGTCGTGAAACGTCCTTCTGGGAAAAGAATAGTTCAATTGCGTACGTTCGCGTGTAATGGTATTGTAATAAACTCGTACACCGAAGTTTTGTAATGGGTAAGATGGGGACAAAATGGATATTCGTGGGATGTGCGGTCCCAAAATGCACCTTTATAGAAAAAATGGTTTCGATGAATATATCCACGTAGAATGGTACAAAGTTGCACCACTCATTTGAGAAGACTCCAATGTCCCCATATTGACCTATACGACATTTTAAATGGTACCGTTTTGTATCATTACACATAAATGTACACGTCGAAACTATTATTTATCGTAAAGGTGCATACTGGAACCACAAATCACGATAATCCGCCGGACCCTGTATCATCCAGTAGGAAATACAGCCGGTACCGACATATACCATTACATGCGGACGTACAGTATAAAAATATTCTTTTTCGTAAAGGTATATTTCAGGACCAGAACCCGTTTGGTCCCCATATTATCCATTACGAAACGGAAACGGTACTGACATATACCATTACACGCAGACGTACACGGGCAAACTGTTTTCTATGTAAAGGTACATATCAGGACCACAATCTTCGCGTTCGCGATTCGGGGCTTCTTTCACAAGTACATCCTATTGCCTATGCTTATTAATGCCATTAATTGAATAAAAATATCAATATTTTGACGATTTCAAAAATAAAACGTACTTCAAGAATAAAGCGTCCCAAAGAAAGTCGAAGAAATAAACTCTGTATCTCATGTTAATCTACTACTTTGTTTCCCACGATGAATGTTTTGTGCCTCGTTTCGGGTACTGTATTGAATTCTTCTTATGTCAATGTAGTGTACCAACATTATGAAAAAAAGTCGTAACCGTATAATATATGGCATTTGAGAATAATTCTTAATTTTTTTGTTCAGTGAATAACAATCCATTCATTAAATTATCAAGTAATGTAATGAATTTTTAAAATATGTTAAGGTAATTGATGTTGATCTTCGCGGACAATGTTTAAATTTGATTATTATTCTCGTATTCTATACTTTTACTCTCTTAAAAGTACACTGGTAAGAGTCCGACCATTATTCGAGTTTCAAAGCTGACTTACAATTAGTTATTACGAAGGCCGCATTAAGGCACCGAGTAAGTGAGTATACGGTTAACCTTCCGCATAGGGTTCAGGGGACCCCACGCGCGACTTTGAGCAAAAATTATTACAAATTGTAGGCGGCCAAGAAGGCTGGTCTGCTTTGTAAAGGTGCTTTGGAGGTCCTTTGTACGTACCGATTCGGGTTGGACGATTTGCGACAACAGTTTGGTTGTGGTAGTCGATACAGAAAAAAATTGGGCGGGCGCTTGGGTCGTTTTGACCCCCATGTGATCTGTACGTATATTTTTACGTAACAATTCGTATTTCATTTTCTGCGTGGGATCACTCTACGCAATGTAAGTATAAATATTAGAACGGTAAAAAAATTCTATCTAGTTTATATGCATTACTTCGAAATGCGAATTCTTTGCGACGTCCATCTACTTAATTAAAAACTCATTACAATACTACCTGGAAAACCATGAAACCTTTTAGGATTTGCGACAAGCACAGAGTTTTCATCTGTGTCGACTGTGGGGGACAAACTGGATTCATTAGCGATTTTTAAATATTTTTTTTATATATATTTTTCGTATATTTTCAATTTATATGGTGTTTATACGATGATCCCATAATTTTTCGAACCGCTGTTGTGAACAAATTGCTTATTTTTCACGACTATCGGTGTTTTTTTCACTCCGGAATGGGCCCTTTTTAAATGTCCAATACTTTTTTGAAACGCCCACTATGACGCTTTTTTCCCGTGAATTATCATATTTCAACAGTACCATCCTCATTTTTTTTTGTTTAATTAAAGGTCGTAACAGTATATTTGATAGTATTTGAGATTTTTTTTCCTGTTCCGTAAACAATACAAACATCAAATTATCGAGTAAAGCAATACATTTTATGATTTCTGTGAACAATGTTTAAATTTTATTTTCATTCGCGTACCCCATGCTGCCTTTGCCTATATTCACTTATGTTTTCACCCAGAGCTCCTGCATTTGCCTCTATGTCTTTTACGTGGTCGTGGTCCCCATAAACACCTTTCATCCACAATATGCAAGGTCCTAATAATTACCGTTAAATAAAATTGGGACCGGACCCCACAGCATCCGTTTTATCTACAAAAGTACCGGGTCCGTCCCCGTATGTGACAAATGTCCCGGTATGTAACGTTGGGGGCCGATTTTGGTACCGATAAGTACCCTTTTACATAGATATATATATATATATATATACATACATATATATATATATATATGCATGTATATATCATAAACTGCATGTGTGTGTGTGTATGTGTGTGTGTGCAACTGCCGGTTTCTCCACTCTCCATGTGTGCCACGACTATCTCGCTCTTTCTTTCCGCCCGGGCTCGATTCTGCCCTCATCCGGCCCAAAGACATAAATCCCCGCCAATTGTAAATAACACGCGACGTATGCTGATCTCCGTGCGCGGCCGTGCACTCTCGCAAAATACGCTCGTAGTTCGCGGCTCGTCCCTGCACCAACACCCGTGCAATGCCCGTACTTCCACCTTGATTTCTCTCTCTCTCTCTCTCTGTCTCTCTCACTCTTTCTAGATATACTTTATCAGCAAGTACCGTTGTGCACGTCAGTGCAGGGTCAATATTTATTAATATAGATACTTGTGTGCGTATACCTTGCGAGGAAACTTGTAGACGGAGGTAGCCGCGAACCACCTGGACATCAGTAGGGGAAATATTTTTCGACCGGTGGTGGAGCATTAATGCTCTGCCTTATGACCCATTATTTACCTACTCCGTCATTATCGCTCTTATATTATAAAATTGTAGCGCCTGTGATGTGCTAGTTCAAGCTGAAATTGAGGTGGTAGGTGTGGAATAAGATGCTGAAGCGATATCTATCATGTTTTGAAATCGTGCCTGCGCCCGTGTAGAAATTGGCGTAGGGATCCAATTGGGTGCCCACCCTTGGCACCACTTCCTGATAAGGATCCAATGGGACATCGCATTGGATCCCTATACTAAAACGGCACGGTCGTACATTGGATTATAATCGGGATTCCTCATTGGAGTCCAATGAACGAATCCAATTCAAATACTTAAGAATTGGCACATTATAGAAATTTTTTCAACAAAAAATTGATATATATATATATATATATATATATAATGAGTGGATACTAAAGAAGTGTAAATCTTATCTCAAAAAAGTATAAATCGCTTGAAAAAGTATATATTAACACTTCGACTGCACGCTAGGTCGCTTTGACCCTATGATTTTTTTCGTGCAAGTGCGCATTTTTCAACGCATCTCCCACTTTGAACGAATGTTGAGGCACTGAATTTTGGTTTTTCTTGAAAATAAATTTTGCGCCATTAAATAAGGATCATTGACTACTAAAAACGTATCTACAATAACAAAAAACGCATACTTACCAGAATGCAACGTTTTGATAGACGTCTGGGGTCCGATCGACCCCACAGGCAATCAGAGGTTCGTGGCGGAAGTGTGCAGTCGAAGATGTTTATTGAGTAGTGATTTCGCGTCAATTTTGAAATTTGTCCAGACAATGTTATACGTTCTACATAATTTGCAGTCAACTGTGTAGACTTTTGATGGCATGATATTGAGATGAGGGCCGGGTTGAAATAAGCAACTTTGAATGCGCCGACGGTTTAAAATTCCTAATTTTAATGTTCCGAAATGACAAGGTTCGTCAAGATTGTGCCAACGAAAGTCTACACAGTTGGCTGTAAACGATGTAGAACGTAAAACATTGTCTAGACAAATTTCAAAAATCAAGGAAAATCACTTCTTAATAAAAAAAAATTCTTAAACTAATTCGTCGATTTATTGAGAATTTTGAAACTTTGAAAACTTCCACAGCGGAATTACTTTGACCGTGTTCAAATTTACGGAATTTTGGTCTGCCGTGTTAAATTCTTTCGGAGTTTTGATCTTTCGGGGTAATATATTTTCGGAGGTTTGAACATTCTGATCATTCAACGTTCGGAACTTCAACCTAGCCCCGTTTAGATTTTTCAGAATTTCAACTCGGCCCCAAAAAACCGGGTTCTTCTAACTGCCACAACAACCTGTTTCCAAAAAAAATGTAGTAGAAAAGGGGTTTTTCTACTATATATCTATATAGTCCATTCTACTACATATTTATCTACCATACAGGGTGAGGCACATAAAGTGTTACAGAGCAATAGCACTCAAACTATTGATCATATCCGAAAATCATACTCGACCACCCTATTTTTTTATCGGTGGAGGCGCTGAAGCTACGTCAAGGTCAACACCACTTTTTTTAATAGAATGGTACATTTTTTTCAACCATCTTGTGGACCTCAAACCGCATAAAAAACATCAGCGGGTCAAAGTCGTTCAAGGTCATTCAAGGTCAGTATCGATGATACAAATCCAAATATCTCGGATGACTACCAAATATTTGGTAGTGGTCCGAAATATTTAGATTTGTATTTCATTTTAATAGGTGACCTTGAATGACCTTAAATGACTTTGACCCCCTGATGTTTTTTATGCGGATTGAGGTGTTCCACAAGATGGTTGAAAAAAATGTACCATTCCATTTAAAAAAGTGGAGTTGACCTTAACGTAGCTTCAGCCCCTCCGCCGATAAAAAATAGGGGGGTCCAGTATGACGGCCTTCCCGAACACTGAAACTTTTGTCTGAAACATTTTTGGATACGATCAATAGTTTGAGTGATATTGCTCTGTAACACTTTATGTGCCTCACCCTGTATATATTTCTTGATACGATACTACCCTAAAATCTATTCCCGGCACACCCGCCAGCGAAGCCAGTTAGCATGTAAGGACGCGCACACGTGTATGTACTCTTCTATACGCGATAGCCAGAGCGCAATGGAATGATATCGCCGAGTAAGGCCGTCATGACGTGTAGTGAAATGTGTTCGCTTCGTTCGATCGGACCGTGTGTAGCTTCACTATCAGCGACGGTAAACCGTTCATCATATGCTCACAGGTCATCCGCCGTTTCCACTATCAAAACGAACCACACTCAGCTATGTTCGTGCATTAGTCGCGTAGATGCGCTCAACATAACCACGCTAACTGGCAGATCAGATGCACCCTACCCTTGAAAATATCCGCAGGGAATCCTTTGACGTGAACGTTTCGATAGTAGAAAAACACTTGGCCAGAGATAGAAACGAGCTGGAAACGAAGAGAAGAGGATCATCGGGAAAGACTCAGCAGTCTTCTATCAAGTTCGTAAGACGGTTAGTGTTAAAGTGTTCCTTCAAACAATTTTACAATATTAGGTAAGGAGTAAGGCCACAGTAGAATTTTCAAAAAATCATTTTTTTTTGCTAAAAAGATGCTTTATCATCATAAGAATAAGTTACTATTCGTTTAATAGCAAGAAATTATTTTTTTCACTGGTCTAGCCCCTGACCAGCTGGTCTACCACCTGATCCAGGCTAGTTCGAGCAAACAATACTATTTTTTTATTTCAGTAGATGCATCTGGGCCCATCAAGAGAGGGATTTACTATCAGCTTCGACAGCAACTTGGAAGGCCCCTTTGGCAGTAACTGTTTCAGCAGCTTTTACAGTACGACCAGCAGCATCTCCACCAATGATTGGCGTGGGTTGTCCGTTTTGATTGGATGTTGTCAAACACTTCTCGCCGAACATAGAAACACAACGAATTTCGAAAAATAGCGACAGAGCAAGCGTCACCCTTTGGGGAAGACTCAAAATCTACCGAAGATTTACGATCGTCTCCGACCGATCCTGTATCATCCGCAAACTGCAAGCCTGTGTAAAGTTGGGCACGCCGGGGGCATGCTTCAACCAAACATGATTCAGTGCTCGTTTCATCGTAGACGGTACTCTCGCGCTCTCTGTTCCTCCTTCTTTCTCTCCCTTTCTTCTTCCTTGATCCTCATTCCAGTCTTCCTGCTCCCTCGAGTTTCTCATCTGAAATCGCGTTACCATTGGCGAATTGAAATATAGGTTCGCCAACAGCGCTTTTCTCGCAGCATGAAAAATTTATAGGATACGTACGTCACGAATGGAGAAAGAGATAGCAAAACAAAGACAGAGAGAACGATGAATATTGTAACATTTTCCCGGATATAGGTATGATCGAAAACGTACGATCACAGATCGCGTCCTTCTGCGATGTCGCTAGACTCATCTGCATAGTCATCGAATTATGGCTCGACGATTTCATACATACAGATGAGAAATACACGAGGTTCTATCAGATTGGTAACGAATTACTCCTTGATGTAACAGTCAATGACAGCTCATTTTTGAGATTTTTTATAGTAAATGGTGATGATAAATTTATACAAAAATTCGGTCTTTCAAAAAGTATCATCTGAAGAACACTGTGTCATTTGTTGGCCTAAAAATATTTTATTGTAGTCGATGTACACCCCATGTCCGGAAGCACCTTTCGAAAACGTCTTTTGCGGTGAGCAACGTTCTCCTAAACCAGGTTATCTATTTTTTTAATCAAACAGGTCCTACGATTAATTGAAGGAATTTCGGAAATATTAATTTTTTAAAAATGGCGCGTGTTTTAAGTGAGAGTCTTGATTTCTGCGAAAAATGATCATTTTTTATTCGTCAAATCGAAAGTATACACGGAAAAAAAAATTCTCCGATCAAATACTATATTTTTACATCTGGGAGAAGCCCTAAGAATTTCAAAAAGATCGATGCAGTAGTTTTCGAGATATTTTGCACGCCGACTCTGAGAACATTCTTTCGAGAAAAAAGCGGTCGAAATTTCTAAAGATGCTACGAGCGTCCCGACGGGCGTCACCATAACAGTCTATAAATCTGTCAATGTTGATCCGATCGCCTTGAAATTTTCAGGGAACATTTATAAGATGATATCCTCCCGAAATAAATTGGTTTTGATAAAAGTGATTTTTTCGATTTTGACGATTAGGCATAGCCCCTTAAGTCGACAAAAAACCGTTTGCGTGGCAAGGGTAACACACAAAATGTTCAAAGCAAGTCGAAACGATACATGGTCATGCTCGGCGGTGATACTCTTCCGTGTCGCATGGCCACTTTATCATCCATGCGCGATGGCACTGCGACCACCCTGTGCCCCGGATCGTCCATCATTCGCAATCACTTTCCTGCACGATCGGTCTTTCTCTCATATATATGAAAATAGTGATTTCGAAGCCATTCGTCTGCAATGGCCGCCTGCCTAGTCTATTATTCCAAATTCAACCCAACATTGCCGGTTTCCAATGTCGTCAAAATCACCTTTAAACTGATGGGTAGGGGTCAACATGTCGAATGACCAAATAAAGAACGACAAAAATTTCGCAACGACAGAATTATGAACTCTCAAAATAACGAAGGTTAAATTATTCGAAATTTTATCCTTTGATCGATGACAAAATCGAATAACTATTACACCAAAGGTTTATTTATTCGAGAACATATATTCAGATAGTCTGGAGTTTGAGTCATACAAATACAGATTCGAACAATCTACAACATTCACAACTACGAAATAGAAAAAAGTGAGTATCTAATATTCGTTCGTAATACCGTCCATAGCAAAAAGCCATACATCGAGACTACAAACTTCGAATGTGTAGATCTTAGAAACGCAAATGATCGATGGTCCGAAATGGCGAATACCTAAATGGCGAACACGACATGGCTGCCCTGACCCGACTGACCACTAACGCCATCTGCCATCTTCATTCTGAAGCGCAAGTAGTATTGCTCGATCCCAAGTTTTCGCTATCCGGACTGCTCGCCATTTTGGCCCATCGCTATTTTAACTGATCGACCTTTTGGTCCTTCACTTTAATGAATTCGAAATTGCAAACTGTCGTAATATTTACAATTCGACGATTTGACGTTTCGAATTGTTTGGTGCATATATACAGGCGATTCGATATTATATCTCTCATTATTTTGTTAAATCTGATATTTGTTTTCGCTATAAATCAACTTCGAGATTTTTGTACTCACAATTTCGATCAACTATTTTACAGACTATCATAAGATTGATCTATCTTTATTGGAACGTTCGTCATGACAGAATTCGAAATTTCGGTCCTTCTGAATATTGATCGTTCGAATTTCCGATCCCCAGCAAAATTGATGCAGGGATATTTATATGAAGATCATTGCAAAGCCCAGCTGGATGCTAAAACCACCGGTGCGTTCCGAAGAGAAAATGAGAACCATTCTCAGAACAGACAGAAGTCCCGATAGCCAACATTACATAAATACAACGGCTTCAAAATGTCTTTTCTCCATGAATACGTACTCGTATCGCGTTTGATCTCATTCCTCCTTGACTTGTGCATCGCCGATCAATTCGTGAACGTTTCTCATTCCCCTTTTACATGCACAATCACCGGCGACATCCTCGACATTGTGAATACCCGGGAGCCTGACAAGAGGTAACGATATGTTGCCGGTGGTATTGACAATAAGACAGAGCTGTCGGATTGTTGCTCGATCACTGTCATCCCTTGTGTAGGTATGACCATCATACTTTCCGTTTCTCTTCCTCTTCCACCCTCATCTATCGCTCATACATCTCTCTCTCTCTCTCTCCCTCTCTCTCCCTCTCTCTCTCTCTCTCTCTCTCTCTCTCTCCCGTTCCCTTTTCCTCTACGTATCCTTCATACTGTTGGACCAGTGGCCCCTGCAAAGTTTCCTCTCGCTGAAATAAGCGTGTCGCTAGAAGCTCCCGGAATATTGATAGCTTTTTTCACCCTCGAGTATCTGCTACGTTGATCGATGGAGACCGCGGCGAGAACGCCAGCGGAGCAAAACTGTCCGTATGATGAAGAATGATTTCTCCCGGCCGACACGTTCGCGCAGGGCAAGCTCAGCGCGCGGTTAATGACAATGCAGTTTGCTAACCGGGGCGAATTGACAGCCGCCCAGTGACTGACCGGTGAATTAATCGTTGGCTGATCTCGGTATGCGGCACGCGAGATCGAACGCAATCACGATGAAAAGATCATACGGCTTTCTTTTCATCGTGTCTTCATACGCGCGCTCCGGAGAAATAATTCATTTCGACCGAATGAACGTTTATTGTCCTCGTTGAAGTTAATATTTATAGCTGTAACGTTCGCTTATACGGACTGTGTCGTTCCTTACAGTCCACCAACCTTGGAATGGGTACACAATTGAAATGCTCGTTTGACTCAAAGGCCATCGAGAAATTGACGGGCCAACTGACACTCTGTAGGCATCTCCAATTCGTA
Source organism: Ophion ellenae (assembly GCA_963210295.1). Classification (NCBI taxonomy): domain Eukaryota; kingdom Metazoa; phylum Arthropoda; class Insecta; order Hymenoptera; family Ichneumonidae; genus Ophion; species Ophion ellenae. The sequence goes on along the minus strand of OY723391.1, from coordinate 23,386,281 downwards.
TTGAAACGACATGATAAATTGATCAGCTCCGCATAAGCTGGGGGCCGAAAAAAATGCCGTTTTCAATTTTTTTTTTTTTTTGATGACAATATTGCAATGACGCTGTCGGGATTTTACACACAATTAAGACCTACACTGCAAAAACTAGGCGTGTTTGACGTGTGTTGAAAGTTTGTAGAAGTAACACAACATAAAGGCTAGACACACGTTGCCATGTTGATTCTACACAATTATGCAGTTGGTAACACGTAATGCGTTAAAATTACACACGTGAGTGTGCAGTTTTTACGCATTAAGGGGAGATATACACCTAGATGGTCGAGGTCGAGGATTTAGAAGCTATGAACATTTCGTCGATCGTAGAAGACCTACACCATGGGCCTGGTATCAATGATTCCATGTAAGTTGACAAATTTCATGATTTATTCATTCCCAAATTTTCGGGCAATTAATATCTATTTTTTTGCTAAAAAATCACTATTTATGTTCAAACGTCCGCCATTTTGTCATAAATCGATATTTTCAAAATCGGCTATGACAAGTACTAGATTATAGCGTCTAATTTAATAATCTTTTTGGTTTTTTTTTCAGATGATTTTTTATGAAACGCCAGTGGGTACCGTATACGCAGATTTTTTTACGACGCTCCAAGGATCATACAATATCCTTGTATATTCTTGATATTTTTAAATGAAGAAAATTAAACATATTTTTGAATGTATATACTTTTAGATAATTAAAACCCCAATACGAAATTTCAAATAGTTTTCCTTGAAAAAATTCACAAAAATGATCTTTTCTCCGGCTCCTAGGTGTATATCTCCCCTTAAGGGGCTATGCCAGTGTGAAAGCTGAAAATTTGGGTGATTTTCGGGCATTTCTTTGGAAAAAAGTACTCAATTAAATGTTTCGGAAATTTAAGAATATATTTGGCTATATTTGACCTATATTGCATAATTTTTTCATCGAAAACATTGAGATCCAACCGACTTATTCGCTGCCTTCGGAGGCGCAAAAAAAAGTTCCTCCACTGCTGACATGATTCCGGCCGATTGAGAAGCTGAAATCGATAAAGGAAAAAATGGTGTTTAACTGGAAGGTATTGCCTGCACAATGACGTAGAATTTTCGAAAAATATCAAAATCTAACATAATGGCGTAGTTATGAAAAAGTCTGTTTTCTTGACTACAAAATGGTCATTTTTTCCAACGCCAAATCGCCAATTTTCATCCAATCAAAAATACCCTACGTCATTATAGAGTAAATATATTCAAGCGTACTCAGTTCAAATTTCAAGTTAATCGAATAATTGCTCTTTGAGTTACAATTTCAGCAAATTTGAAAAATCTCATTCCGAGAAAAACGCGTTTAAATATTTAACTATCGATTTTTGCACGATGAAATTATATTCACCATAAAAACTGCTAATTACAGAAAATTCTTGAAAGTATAAACTGTCGAAAAAGGCAAAACAATCGATTTTTTAAAAGTGTCACACTGGTATAGCCCCTTAATTTATTACACACCTTCGTAGCTGTCCCCATCATCGACACGCTTATTCGAACATACATGAAGCGTGTAGAATCAACATACAAGACGCATATTTACCCACACTCGTTTAAACAACGTACGTTGACAGCAACACGCAAGCGAAAATAACACGGGGAAAAAGCAACACAGTTTAAGTGTGTTAATTGCGAGTTATTAATCATATGTTTAAAAAATCACCTTGGTTACGACATCACGTGAAACTCGTTAGTTGATTTGACATCGATTGATTGACCGGTTAATTAAAGACCACATTTGGTGTTAACTCTTTGTTTTATTTATAGATCGATTTTGAGTTCATCACGTGCAAGAACCTGAAATTGGAATCTATTTCCCAAAGCCTCGATAGCTGCATTGAATCTTTAGTGATGTATTTTTGTGTCGAGGCCATCACCGACAAGCAAAAAAGCGGCCGTCATCGTGAAGCTGTATGAGAATGTAGCCTATGCGAAGACAAGAAAAATAGTCACACCGCTCATGACAGTAATGGAATTCGTTGCCATTTTAACATATTTTTATATAGAATACGGATAGATCATTCGCAAAGTATATTTTTAATTTTAAAAATCTGAAGACAACTATCAAAACTGTATATATATATATATATATATATATATATATATATATATATATGTACATTTATATGTATATATATATATATATATATATATATACAATTAATACAGAGTAATATGTAAGTACTGTTGAGTTCGGTTCAATAAATACATATATTTTTACGATAGAAAACTTTCGTTATTGAATTTATTATTCCGACGCATCCAATGTATATACACTACTGCAAAAATAAGTGAGTTGGCTTTACACACTTTGAGTGTGTAAATGGCTGTAGACACTTTTTGCACGTTTTAACGTGTGTAAGAAGATAACATACGCAAATGTGTTGTTTGAACGCTTTCATCCGTGTTACACCATTATTTTTCACACCCATTAAAACGTGTAAAAAGTGTCTACAGCCATTGACACACCTAAACTGTGTAAAAACAACACACTTGTTTTTTCAGTGTAGCATTGGCAAGTTTGAGTTTTTTATGGAAAAATATTGATAAAAAATGAGCTACTATTATTTAAAGAAAGTGTCACCGTTGCGGCGTTGACAATCGGTGTTGGTTGTTCTACTTTCAGAACAATAATAAAACTTTCTCATGACCGGATACTTTTTTTCATATTTTGAAAACTCCATGAATGGCAAATCGCAGAAAAAAGGGTAGATTTTTCTACCTTTAAAAAACAACTCCAATAATTTTTCGTCGACAAATGGATAACCATATGAAAAAAATCATCCGGTCAAACGATAGAAAATGTTCAAAACGATGCTCAAATTTTTCGAACTTTTACAGAATCATCGCTAGAAATGAAAGTTAAAACCCTAGGCTATCAAACTAAACAATGAAAAAATCATTCTTTGAAAATTTTAAAGCTTACGTGACCCCCTTAATTACGGCAAAGCTACCATTCCATTCGAATCATATGACAGCTATAAGTTCTAGAGTTAAATGTTTCATCGATTCTTCGATCCAGCTGAACCTCATTCTCGCTACCAAGAAGTCTCTCATTCGAATCTATCGATCCCGCGAACTATCTATTAATTCAATTCGCCGATCAAAGCGCGAGATCAAGAGCGGAGCAACTTGCCCACTTGTGTGCTCCGTTCGCCGCTTATTAGCGAATCCTGTCTCTTCCAACAATTTAATACAATCAATCGTCAGATAATGGGGAGAGAGGAAGAACAAAAGAGAGTGGAAGACCAGTGGAGACACCGAACGAGAGGGAGAGTGAGCGACAGTGGAGTGGCAAGGGAAAGTCAACCATCATATGATGTAAAGAACGCGTATGTATAATCAGGGTATACCTAACATTAAAAAATTGGTGCCGGCAAAATTCGGATAATTTTTCGTCAAGTGACTGGTAAGACCTATACCAACCTACATTTCAAGCTACTACACAGGATTTGCAAATCAATTTTAATCTCATAGTGAGTCTCGTTAGCAGTGCATTTAACATTTTTTTTCTATTTTTTTCAATTATTTGCTGTTATAAATTAATTCAGTGATATGTCAACGGGAGCAAAGCAAAGACAAGCTTGTTCGAACTTGTTAAACATTTAGAAAAACGCTTTCCGACTTCGTGAAAAGTGCTTTTTTCTTGTTTCAGGATAGAAATAAAGGATCAAGATAAATTTGCAGAAAATCATGACTCCTTCAGTGAAGAGCAAGGAGGACGCTTCCACCTAGACATTAAAATCATGGAAGATAGGTATGAGGGAAGATGGGACACATACACATGATGACTGACGTTTGGATTTTGATACGTGACTGCCGCGACAAGTCTCACTTAAGGCGTTACCCCCACTTGTAGCGCAAAAAAAGGCCTTTTTCATGAATTTAAAAAAAAACTACAAAACTTTTTTAATCGATCAATATACCATCTTGAAGAACTTTCAGTAATTTTTTTATTGAAAAATATTACATTGTTCAGTGGCAAATGGCCGTCAATGAAACAATGTTTTTATATACACGGTTTGGGGTGACCAACATTGCGGCGAAGTGGATCATCCGAAAAAAAAATGCGGATGGATTTAGTCAAATATAAGTATAAACTAGTCTTTAATCGAAGGATTTAAAAAAATATTCATTTTTCACAAAATGGCGGACAGTCAAAGTTATTTGTTCGATTTTAACGAAAAAAACGGCCGTTTTTTGGCTATAAAACGGCCATTTTGTTTTCGAATAAAAAGTCGAACGATTAAAGACTACATTTTTATGTATTAAATAAGCCTGCAAAATTTCAAGAAGATCGGTTCATTAGTGTTCGAGTAATCTTGGTCACCGACTTCAGAAATGCCATTTTGAGAAAAACGCGTTTAATGTTTCTCTTTCAACTCTCTTTCAACGCGGATTCTTCTCTTTCAACGCTCAGATCTCAGTCAATTTTGTTCGGATCGACTTGAAATTTTCAGGACATATTCTCAGATACTTGTACTTCAAAAAAATGCAATAAAAAAAATCGATTTCTTCAAAATCGCAAGTGGGGGTAACCCCTTAAAAGAATTCATGAAAAATGACTCATTTTCGGGGTTCTAAAGGGATTCCCCCCTTAAATGTCAAAATAGTATCAGCATAAAGATAAGAATTATAAAAAATATACATTTTTGCGGCACCAAATCGGCTGTTGAGCTGTACAATCAGGCTTTTAAATCCTATAAGTCCATAATTCCACCAAAAATGCATTGCAATGTGTGTAGCAAGGATTATCGACTATATGAGCGTACGTTTCACTTCGATAGAGCACGAAACGAAAGTAATAATGGAAGAAAAGGAAAGTCTGTGCCGGTCGACAGAACGGACCGTGAAGACATCAATATCCAAAAAAAATGCTATAAATGTGTCCCCATTTTTATTTACAGACACGTATATATCTATACGTGTGTGTGGAATATGAAGGAAGTCTCGAAATAGATGTATTTTTACGATATAAAAATGATTTACGCGCCAGCTCGTAGATGAAGCCATACGCATTATATAGACATACATATATACACATATACACATATATTGAATCGACGAAGTTCGGAGAGGGTCCAGAAAATCGTTTGATCGTCGACGCGTAAAACTGGGGAGAGTTCGAATGGGCTCGTTCCGTTCGCAAGATCGTCCCAAATATTCCCGTCCCTCGCTGCGTGTGCCCCTACGCGAGAGATCGAATTTACGACGAGAACGTAGAAAGGCGTGGAGAGAATAGAGCGAGAGCGTTGCGCTCCAAAGTTTCCACGGAGTACACAGATTTTTATTGGGCGTAAAACCGCGTTCTGGCACACGTGTAAAATATGACGAGTTGGGATTCTTCCTTTATTCTCCAACCTCCCGCATCCTCGGTTCTCGCGGCGAGGACCTCCGGAACATCCTCAGCTTCGGAGACCAGCATATTATTTAGAGATGACTTTTTGTCCGCGACGATTCGAGGAGTGTCGCGGTTGATGGGGTAATTGAAAATTCCACAGGGGATGGTAGTAAAAAAGTGGTACAGTTTTCGAAAGTTTGCGCGGCTAGTAGGACAGATGGCACCACCGTCAAGACGTGCAGTTCAACTTTCAACACGTATCGTCCAACTGCTACGAGAATCCCAAAGTTTCTATTACTATCATTTATTCTTCTTTCTAGGCTTCGTCTTCTCCGCCTGCAAAAAGGGGACCGAGTGAAACACTTCAGCTGCTCGTGACTGTACGTAAAGTGAAAAAGCACGTTGACGACCAGGCGTTTTACGAGCCATATGGAATGCACTCTGCACTTTAGTCCAACGGGACAAAAAACAGTGGCGAAGAGTTACAGTTTGCTGGATCTTTAAGATATATGTGAGTCGTGGATGTGGTAGGAGGATTACCGTACAAAAATTGTCGTAAGAATCTAATTGGATTGCCATACTTGTCCCCACTTCCTGGGGACGTTTTAGTATAGGGGGCCAATGCGATGACCCATTGGATTCCCATACTTGTCCCCACTTGCTGGGAACGTTTAAGTCTAGGGTTCCAATGTGATGATCCATCGGATATCCATACTTGTCTCCACTTCCTGTGGACTTTTTAGTATAGGAATCCAATGTGATGACCCATGGGATTTCTATACTAGTCTCCACTTTCTGTGGACGTTTTAGTATAGGGATCCAATGCAATGACTCATTGAATTGCCATACTTGTCCCCACTTCCTGGGGACGTTTTAGTATAGGGGTCTAATGCGATGAAACTTGTCTCCACTTCCTAGGAATGTTTTGGTATAGGGGTCCAATGCGATGACTCATTGGATTGCCATACGTGTCCCCACTTCTTGTGGACGTTTTAGGATAGGAATCCAATGCGATGATCCATTTGATTTCTATAATAGTCTCCACTTTCTGTGGACGTTTTAGTATAGGGATCCAATGCGATGATCCATTGGATGCCCATACTTGCCCCCACTTCCTGTGGACGGTTTAGGATAGGAACCCAATGCGATGATCCATTTGATTTTTATAATAGTCTCTACTTTCTGTGGACGTTTTAGTATAGGAATCCAATGCGATGATCCATTGGATTTTCATACTTTTCTTCACTTCCTGTAAACGTTTTAGTATAGGAATCCAATGCGATCACCCATTGGATCCCTATACGAAAACGTGGCGCTCGTAAATTGGATTCTAATCAGGATTCCCCGTTGAAATCCAATGTACGAGTCCAATTTAAATCCTAAAGGATTCTTAGATTATCGAAGAGAATCCGATAAGAGTCTTGATGGATCCCATCGCGTTCTTTACGCTGAATGTTCTGAACAGAATATATAGATATACAATATGAGTGGATCTTAAAAAACTGTAAACCTTATCGTAAAAATGTATAAATCGCTTAAGGATTTTCGGACAATTGATGATATGTTACCATTTGATTCATATTTATACACTAAACACCCTTCAAATTTCCAATCGATCGTCTCCACCGTTTCTATAAAATTTACAATTGAAGAAACACTTTTGAATGTAGGGAGTGTCTACACTCATCGCCGAATGGCAGTCTTGCGCACGAAATAGTGTGAAAAAATGTTAAAAATATTATGAAAAACTGTCAAATCACTCAGTATATTAGACAACTTCGTGTCCCTTTACATCATGACAATTAGGCACCCCCCTATGTTATAAGGTGTTTCTTCATTTGTAATTTTTTTCAACGGTGTAGACGATCGATTTAAACTGTCGAGGGTGCATACAGTATATGACGAAGAATTCGCTCTATAAATTTGAGGGGCAATTTTCTATTCTTTCCGGTATCTTTGCAATTTATTACACAGCAACTGTCGTGGCCGATTTTTGACAAAACAATATTTAAAATTGAATTGCAAAAATCTCGTACTACGCTCATACAAATTTGACAGATAAATAGCCGAGTACAATTTTTGTCCACTGCAGGGGCTGCGCTCGATTTCATTACCACCACCCTATACTCTGCACGGAGCCAATAGAGATGTGAGTGCATCTTGGGACTCCCCAACAAATTTGTGCACGGGGTCACGAAAGGATATTTTTTTCGGGATATCCGACAAATCCCGGTTGAGAGTTTGAAATAAAAATTCTCAAAAGACGTTAATCGGTAAATAGCGTGAAATCCACTTGTCCGAAAATTCTCAACCGGAAATTCTCGAAACTCAGCTTCAAATTCTCAAAAGATGTCAATTGGAAAATAGCGCGGAATCCACTCGGATTCCAATGTAAGTCCCTATAGGGACGTGGTAGAATTTGGGAAGTTCCCAACAAATTCCTGCACTGGCGTTGAATCAACCCAAACAAACTTGCAGATCATACTCGTGTGAACTTGAACCTAGTCGGTTGGAAGTCTTTTCACAGACTGATAGAGTGTCAACCTTGTACAAGGCAAGACGAATTTTTCGGATATCGATTTTTGATAGCCAGGTACGTCCGACTGGTCTCCCATCCAACTATTGGCTCTGGCCACCGCTGCTCGACGCGGGCGATCGCTGAGTCGCGCATCGATCGTGCGCCCACTACTTTCGAATGCACGACGGGTATTCGGGAAATTTGACTACCGTGAAACAACACCGGATATTCCGGCGCTTTCTCCCACGCTGCTTGTGTGCGACCGCGCGCGCGTGAGCTCGCGCAGAGACGAATATCTCGTGACGACTTATTACCCTGTCGTTTGTTCGCTACCAGAGAGAGCTCTTTCCAAGGACTATCGTGTTTCACAAAGCTCTGGTAATTCTACACCGGCATCAATTTTCCTTCGAACTCCGGCGACGCGAGAACTCGCTGGATATATATGTACGTGCCGAGAGAATTACAACGTATACATACGGGCTGTCTGCTCGTCGTACACGTGGGAGAGACTCATCAGCAACGAGGTGCGAAAAACAAAAAATGTACGGTTGTCCGTTAACGCAATAAGAAGGGGGGGGGGGGAATGAGAAAAGTATCGCTGCGGCATAATTAAGGAGTTAGGCTACTGTGACGACTCGAAAATGAGGGTTAATGAAAAAAAATATTTTTGGACGAACATGTAAGATGATTGAAAAAGTGTTTGGACATTTATTTGCATATCGATTGAGGGATCATCACAGTGTAACTGGTCGAAAAATCACTGATTTTCGCCTTTTTTTAATCGTTAAAATACGCTATTCAGTCTGATTTTTTGATGTCATATCAAAGCCCTCATGTAAAACAGAAAATAAAATCATTAACGTTTATTTTTATTTCATTTTTTTAACGGTTGAAAATGTCTTCGACAAAAAAGGAGTCCTCACGGTGTACACGGTTGTGGCTGTAAATATTGTCTGACACAAGATTTGTAAAAAGATTGTTAATCAGTATGAAAGTCGCTGTCCTGCTATGGAGGTCTCATAAAATCTAAATTGACAAAACGGGGGCGGTTTGAAAAAAAAAACGTATCGAATTTATTAGGACTTGGAATTAATTCGTAGCGTTTTTTTTTATTTAAAAAATATATTTATTTTCAAGGAAAATAAAAAATACATTAATGAAAGTATTGCCCCTCGCTTTCTACCACTTTTGACCATCTTTCGGGCAGAGTACGAATACCGTCACGGAAGAACGACGCGCCTTCAGATGCAATCCACGAATCGACCCATTTTTGACAATTTTAGTAAGAAGTGAACATCTGCTAAGACAGGGTAGGAGCCATCGAACGAAACAAATGGTAATCAGAAGGAGCGATATCTGGAGAATACGGCGGGTGGGGTAGGACTTCCCATTTAAGGCGTTACCCCCACTTGTAGCGCAAAAAAAGGCCTTTTTCATGAATTTTTTAAAAGAAAACTACAAAACTTTTTTAATCGATCAATATACCATCTTAAAGAACACATCTTGAAGAACTTTCAGTAATTTTTTTATTGAAAAATATTACATTGTTTGGTGGCAAATGGCCGTCAATGAAATAATGTTTTTATATACACGGTTTGCGGTGACCAACATTGCGGCGAAGTGGATCATCTGAAAAAAAAAATGCGGATGGATTTAGTCAAATATAAGTATAAACTAGTCTTTAATCGAAGGATTTTAAAAAAAATTCATTTTTCACAAAATGGCGGACAGTCAAAGTTAATTGTTCGATTTTAACGAAAAAAAAACGGCCGTTTTTTGGCTATAAAACGGCCATTTTTTTCGAAAAAAAATCGAACGATTAAAGACTACATTTTTATGTATTAAATAAGCCTGCAAAATTTCAAGAAGATCGGTTCATTAGTGTTCGAGTAATCTTGGTCACCGACTTCAGAAATGCCATTTTGAGAAAAACGCGTTTAAAGTTTCTCTTTCAACGCTCTTTCAACGCGGATTCTTCTCTTTCAACGCTCATATCTCAGTCAATTTTGTTCGGATCGACTTGAAATTTTCAGGACATATTCTCAGATACTTATACTTCAAGAAAATGCAATAAAAAAAATCGATTTTTTCAAAATCGCAAGTGGGGGTAACCCCTTAAGTGTTTCCAGATATGTTTGTACCGGTTTAGCCACGTGCGGACGAGCATTGTCGTGCAGCAAAATGACTTTGTCGTGTCTTTCGGAGTGTTCCGGCCGTTTTCCTTTCAATGCACGGCTCAAGCGCATCAACTGCAGTCGGTAGTGATTCCCAGTTATGGTTTCATTCGCTTTCAGCAGTTCATAATAAATCACTTCCCTCTGATCCCACCAAATACAGAGCAGGAGCTTAGACCCATGGACATTTGGCTTCGCCACTGATGTTGATGGTTGGCCAGGCTTAACCCATGACTTTCTGCGCTTCGAATTGTCGTAATGGATCCATTTTCCGATTTTTACTATTCAAAAAGAGGTTATGTACAGCAAATGACATTCAATGATAGCTGTTTCACGATGAATACTTGACTGAATCGGTAACAACGAAATACTGTACTACCTACGCCATCTCTTGTACAACGCTACGAATTAATTCCAACGCCTAATAGCTTATTTTTTCGACAGCTTTTCGTTGAAAAAATATTAAGATTTAAAAAAAAGCTTCCATAGCAAGACGTGGAATGGCGGGAAGACTGTTGTGTTAAAATTTGAGACGGATAGCTTGAATATTCTTCCTTTAAGAGTGTACTCCGTTTTGAAAAACGACATTTCGAGGAAAACCGGGTTTAAACGTTCGAGTGTGGAATTTTCATATAAATTGTCTCCTTGCCTTTATGTAAGTATACGAACAGCATGTTTATAACCGTCTATACTATCGGATAATCCAAAAAAAAATCTATTTTTTGTAAATTTTACACTGTGATGATCCCTAAACAAAATTGGGTACCAAATTTCATCAAGAAATATTAATAATTAGAAAAGTAATAAGAAAACAATCTCGTCAAGGACCTTCGAACGTGAGGGGCTCAACGGTGTACTTGATTTTGGCCACTCGGTTAACCTGAAACAAAAAAAAGAGTTTTTTTTTTCTTAAAATAGATCATATTGGCTACGACTTGACCAACACTTTTTCTTGTCGTATTTCAACCACCGATTTGTCGAGGAGAAATGACATCATTGTTGTTAACTAATGAAAAAAAATGTTGAGAAGAAACACGTCGGTCAAGACGAAACTACTATTGCACTGAACAAGTGTGTATCAAATTTCAAGTAAATCCGTTCATTAGATGTCGAAAAATCGTGTACACCGTTTTAAGGGGTTACGTGAGTGATCCTCATTTTTTAATTTTATTATCTATAGCACAATATGTCTAGAATTTTCTCCCAAAGTTTCACGTGAATCGGAGTAAAAGTCTAGGAGAGAAAGCCTTTGGGAATTCCCTCCGATGGGAAAGCCCGGCTGGGAGCGACGCGGGTAATCGCATTTTTCTGAAAACACTATTTTTGAAGTCGGTTGGCCCGATTTCTCAAAAACGACTGATTATTTTATTAAAATGTTGCATCCTTCTTCAAAATAGCATTGACTAGTGATTGAACGGAGGATTTTTTTCGATCACAATTAATTTTACAAGGCTAAACGTAGTGTTAATTGTACCAAAAATCGAAACATTTTGCATACAACTCTGCCAAACATTCAAATTTCAATATCTTTTAAAATCCTTCGTTCTATCACGAGCTATACTTATCTACTAACAGAAAAAAAATGAATGAATTTGCCAAATTTTTTGGGGTGAATTTCCCAAATTTTTGGGTGAATTTTTTTTTTGAATATTGTTGAAATGTTGCTCTTTTATGTGATTAACATTTTGAATAAAGTGATTTACATATTATATTTTCTTTTAATAGAGAAAATATCCTTTTTTGGCTTCGAAACCCTCGCTTTTAAAGTTTTACTAGCAGTTCTATGGTTATAGTCATAAGTTTATCGTTAATCTCCGATTCCTGCACCATATGTTAGACCTTCCGCTTTAATTTGAGTCGATTTGAGCGACAAACGATCGTTCGTCATTTTCACAGCCGAAAGCCGAAAGCCGAAAACTCCGAAGCCGAACTGCTACTGGTTATCTCGAAAAAATCAACTCTTACCCTTTAAATAATAGTTTCCGATATAAAAAAAGTGCAAGCCGAATTTGAGTTCTCGAACTTGCGTCTCATGGTGCTCGGAATTTTTTTTCCTCCTATCGAATTTGTACGAAAAACTCGCTCTCCACATTCAAACTTGAATAAATAAATAACTGATCAATATTTGTCAAATCCGGTTTAAGATTCTTCAGGGTGACATTGAGAAACTTGAGAAGCTCCCCCAAAAATCTCTATTTAATTATATTTATACAAATGACAGCTATTTAAAAAAATGTCTGTATTTCTGTCGCGGATACCAAATGCATTTTCCCAACAGCTTCATAATTTGGGTAAAAATAACGATATTGATATTTTTTTTACTTCCCAAAGCTGTGAGCCCCAACTATGGAAATCTTCACCGGCATTTTGCAAGTAATTATCAGTTGTCAAGTTACCCACAATTGAACGGTACGAGCGAATTATCGTTTGAATAAAAAGAGAAAAAAATGTATAACAATTTTTTTTTCACCCAATACCATTATTAAAAGGCCAATAATCAATTATCCCTGCTCGACCCACCTCAATATCCTCGTATAAAAAAAGCTCAGTGTCCCTCAACATTCATCAGTCAACCGAAAAGCCACAAATCGCGCATTACTTCCGCCCATTTTTCAACCCAATCCACGCCCGACCATCCTCTCTTACCAATCATCTCCTCGTACACTTATCCCATCACGCACCACGTCAAATAAATCATTCACGCAACTTTTCTCCGGAGTATTACGAAAAACCATTCGAGTCTTGCGACTGGATTTTTAATCCCACCGCGTTACTCGACCGTTCTTAAATCATGTCTTTTTTTTCCCTCGCTATGTATTCGTGCATGTATGCGCTTGCATGCGCGTTAGCCTCTCACTGCACGAATCCTTCGCGATGGTCCTCGGGGTACGATTTACGGTGAAAGGACAGCTGAAACAAAGTCTCTACTCTGTAAATCTTGGGGTGAATGTCTCAATGTGCTCCCCCGTCCCCGTACCCCCTTGCCCGAAATCCCTCTCGTACGTGGAGAATATCCATGAGCTTAAAACGTCGTGAGACCTCATCTGTCACTCGACAGCCACTCATGGCTTTCACGTGTGGCTGTGTGTAAATATATATGGGAGAACATGATTTTAAAGTTATTCGACTTCGAGGCCCTCATAGCATATTGTCCGCATACGCAGCAGTATGCAAATTCCAGTATCTGCAAAATCACTTTTAGATACATTTAGATATCTTTAGATATATTTTTAGATAAACTTAGATATATATTTCGATAGATTTTTACATACATGTTTCGATATAAATTCAGATGTATCTTTAGATATGTCTCTACATATATCTTTAGATATGTATCTAGATATATATTTAGATATATCTCTAGACGTATCTTTAGATACATCTTTGGACATATCGCCAGATATATCTTTAGACATATCTTCAGATATATCTTTAGACATATCTTCAGATATATCTTAGGACATATCTTTAGATACATCTGTAGATATGTCTTTAGAATTATCTTTAGATATAACTTTAGATATATCTTTAGATATAACTTTAGATAGATCTTCAGATATATTTTAAATATGTTCAAGCATATATATTTCGATAGATCTTTACATATATGTTTCGATGTAAATTGAGATATATCTTTAGATATGTATCTTTGGACATATCTTTAGATACATCTGTATATATTTATTTCGGTATATCTTTAAATATGTCTTTAGAAATATCTTTAGATATAACTTTGGATAGATCTTTAGATATATTTTGAATATGTTCAAGCATATTTATATGGAGGGCGTTTCAACGGGCGGTCAGACCCTATAAACAAAAATCCATTTACAAAAAATATAACGACTGTCCTGCAAACGGCCAGATGTGCTGATGACCAACGTCACATAGCAGTAATTGGTGAAAATGTTCTTTTCCTCTATACGTATATGTATATGCACGTAAATATCGATATCGTCGTCCATATATTTGGGGCTGCGAGTGTAATGGCTTAAGGGGTTACCTCCACTTGCGATTTTGAAAAAATCAATTTTTTTTATTGCATTTTTTTTAAGTATAAGTATCTGAGAATATGTCCTGAAAATTTCAAGTCGATCCGAACCAAATTGACTGAGATATGAGCGGTTGAAAGAGAAACTTTAAACGCGTTTTTCTCAAAATGGCATTTCTGAAGTCGATGACCAAGATTACTCGAACACTAATGAACCGATCTTCTTGAAATTTTGCAGGCTTATTTAATACATAAAAATGTAGTCTTTAATCGTTCGATTTTTTTCGTTAAAATCGAACCATTAACTTCGACTGTCCGCCATTTTGTGAAAAATGAATATTTTTTAAAATCCTTCGTTTAAAGACTAGTTTATACTTATATTTGACTAAATCCATCCGCATTTTTTTTTCAGATGATCCACTTCGCCGCAATGTTGGTCACCGCAAACCGTGTATATAAAAACATTATTTCATTGACGGCCATTTGCCACTAAACAATGTAATATTTTTCAATAAAAAAATTACTGAAAGTCCTTCAAGATGTGTTCTTTAAGATGGTATATTGATCGATTAAAAAAGTTTTGTAGTTTTCTTTTAAAAAATTCATGAAAAAGGCCTTTTTTGCGCTACAAGTGGGGGTAACGCCTTAATGCCTTCAGCACATGAGGAGTCGCGCGGACCGCGTGTCATAAATAATACGATCCATCCGCCTCCTTACTCGCTCTATCTCTCTCTCCTATCCCCACACGTAAAATCTTTTTTCCAGAAGTCTTCATTCTCCGAATAAAAACACGAAAGTGTTCATAACGCTTGATCCTTTCCTGCTCGCGGTTTCGCAATAACTAACATCGCGGCTGCCTTTTGCGCCTACCGCGCTAATTACGCACGAGCACGATCGCCGCGGGAGAGCGAAAATCCGCAAGAATTTCAGCAAACCGCGTTCCCGAGGTACACGGGTAACATATACCTCAACTTCTTCTCCGATCATCGTAATCCGCATCCTAAAAGTGTAATGCACGCGTGTTTATTTCACGTCGAACTTCCGTTCGCCACGTTACATTCTACGTGCCTGCGAAATCGGTTAAGTTATGGCAATCTCGGTTGAAATCGCGGCGAGGTAATTCTCGTCAGCGGAGAAACCGCTCGAACTCTGCCTCGCGACGTTCTCTCGTATCGGATTAAAGATTGAAAATGGGAAGAAAAAAGTAAATGAGGAGCGGAGAAAAACTGCCGTCGAGAGGAATTTATGGAAAGTCTTGTGGTAGATTTGGTACGGATGAGCAGGGTACGGATATAATGTCGGCTAACGACCGGTGGCGCCGCGAGAAATTATATCGCACGAAAAGCACACGGTCTCACGCGACTCCGAGAGATGTAAATGAAGCCTGGCAAGAGAGAGAGAGAGAGAGAGAGAGAGAGAGGGAGAGAGAGAGAGAGAGAGAGAGAGAGAGAGAGAGAGAGAGAGAGAGAGAGCGAGAGATGTGCCGTTCCCTCTCATTAATATCGCGAAACTTCCCGAGGTGACGGAAGGAGGGGATCTTCTCGCCTATAATACTTTGCCTCTCATCCTCTTAACGATCAAACGATTTAATTCTCCCTTCGGCAAATTGTCGCGAGAATTTCTCCGACACGTAGGTATATATACCCATCAAATTGTTGGAAGCCTGCTAAACACGACGTCACATAAATGTTCACCGCGAAAAAATGTCATCCATTATCATTTTGTTTTACGTATTTCGTTTCACTAAAAAATCGGCTTCGCTTTATTCAAATTTTCCCTGATAGATATTTAAATGAACGTATTTTTTTTCACTCGAATACAAAAACGTCGTTTGGGTCGTTGAATTCCATTATTCTCGATGGGTAATCGAATTTATGTTTCCTGCGATAAAAAAAAACGTCGTGACAAAGTATGCTTGACAATATATGTGCACTTTGTCACGGTGACTTTTTTCACGCACAAACGTGAATAGCATTTTTTTATGCTGAATTGAACGCGTCGTAAATTCAATATTATATATATATATATATATATATATATATATATATATATATATATATATATATATATATATATATATATATATATATATATATATATATATATATATATATATATATTTTGTAGCCTTTTGACATACGTGCGCAGCATTGTTGAGTGCAACGATGTATTCTATCCGAAGCGATATGAATCACGTCACCCATCAATCCAGTGGGAATACCGTACATGAGGTATTCCGTGTGCAGTCGGCTGTTTTATTTTTCCATGTCGCCGAAAAGTCAACACAACTTTACGAAAAAAAAACAGCACTGTTCGTCAAGGAGAATCCATTTTTTTATCGTTTATAAAGAATATGTATGCAGAAACTTTTTGTTGTTGTAAGAAGTACTTTAAATACAATTTCTAGTGCACTGTAGTGTTTGAAAAAAATGGTGTTTATCTAAAACATTCATCCAAAGTCGAGCGATAAAAGTATACATTGGAATATCCCATTCCAACTCTTGTGTGCTGCTTAAAATATACAGGATATTTTTTTCGTCTCTTTATTCAGCGATGCTATTGTGGTGTAACTGTTTGTAACGCAGTGATTGATTTTCTTGACCAGGATAACGACGTTTTAGAATGGTGTGAGCAGCCTTAGGAGTAAAATGGAGCAGCTGACGTGACGTGAAATATATTACGTGTATATATATATGTATATATTGGGTCATCCTATGAATAATCCGGTTTTTTCAATTGCATTTGTCGCCACGGACGAGTGAATTTTGGAAAAGGGGCCTTGAAGGTCTGCCAGAAACATGGAGAAGCATTGTAGAAAATTAAGTAAAATTAAGATTTAGATTAAGGTGGGACACCATTTTAACGGGTAAAAAAATCTTTATTTTTATTTTAAATTTATCTTTTATTTAAAAAAATATCTTATCTATATAAATATCTTATATATTATCTTTTATTTTTAAAAAATCTTATATTTAAGAATAGGTGAAAAAATTTCAAATGAGAATATTAAAAACTGACCCACTTACAGACGATTTAGTGAGAGCAAGTAGTGCCACGATTTACGTATACTAAAACTTTCAATAGCGTTTTTGTAGAAACGACTTTTCTCCACCTGGCTGGAATCGTAACTCTAGCTATGAATGTCCGATTTTCAATTGTAGAAGACCAAACTTTCTGTAATTGCAGTAGGTATCGTTGCACGTAGCCGTTTTTCTTCAATTTTAGTATTTTTCAATCCCTCGAATATAAGTAAAAATTTCGCCAAAATTACACTTTTTGACGCCCGCTATTTTGTGATTTTTTTTTAACGGCTACGTACAACGAGAAGTACATTTATATAGATCATAAAACTTTTATTATTCGGACAAACTATTGTCAAGTTATCGATCCCGTCGTTCGATCCCATTTTTATACAGATACTCTATTATACCTCAATAACGTTATAAATGTATAATTTGTTTGAACAAAAATTTACACGAAATGAGGTCAATTTATAGTTAATAACATACCTTTTTTCCAAATCCCAAACAAATAATCTAGTAGACAAAAAGACTCGTCAAAACGACCGCTTTTCGCCCTGTCACAGCGGTGTCCTCCCTTACAAGAGAATTTCGTTGATGTTAATTATGAAAAATAAAAGTGTAAAAAACCGCGTTATTTATGGGATGACCCAATATTTACAGGTAATGTTGGCCGCTTGATACTTTCATATCGCAGAAAAGCAGCTGAAGCAGGCGAATTAAACATTTTTAATTAAACAAAACCTCTACAAAGAAGCGGTTTTTCATTCAATTAAGTAATTCAAATAATTTTCCACACCATCATTTCTGCACCATAATTTGTTATACAAAAGCATATTTTGATGCAAGCTATGAAGAAGACATCAACCCAAAGGAACCCAAACAAAAAAGAATATAGAAGCCTCCCGCCCCAACACCTGCGTATGCTTTTCAAAATATGCGGTAGATACTTTTTTTTTCCTCTTTTGTTTCAGCGAAGCTATTGTGCCCTGAATGTTCGAGAGTGATTGATTCTCTAGCCAGCGATAACTAAGTTTCAGAAAATTGTTAGCAGCCTTTAGAATCAAATGGAGCGACTGACGTGACGTGAAATATGGTACGAATATATATACAGCGTGTCCTATTGCGAATGGACAATCCTGCAACTGTCTACAGGTTAGCGCATGTCCTACTATATGCTGGAATTTCAGTTTAGTAAAAGTCCCACGATTTTCGACACAAATATCATCTGCTTTTGGTTTTTCGCGTGCCATTCCTACAAATGATAACTTTTTTTAAAATGTTTTTCAAAATTGCTCTTGGTTATTTGTTTTATCTAGAAAAGTCTTCTTTTTAACCTTAAATGTTAAGGGGTTACCCCCACTTGGGTTTTTGAAAAAATCGATTTTTTTTATTGCATTTTTTTGAAGTATAAGTATCTGAGAATATGTCCTGAAAATGTCAAGTCGATCCGAACAAAATTGACTGAGATATGAGCGTTGAAAGAGAAAAATCCGCGTTGAAAGAGCGTTGAAAGAGAAACTTTAAACGCGTTTTTCTCAAAATGGCATTTCTGAAGTCGGTGACCAAGATTATTCGAACACTAATGAACCGATCTTCTTGAAATTTTGCAGGCTTATTTAATACATAAAAATGTAGTCTTTAATCGTTCGATTTTTTTTTCGAAAAAAAAATGGCCGTTTTATAGCCAAAAAACGGCCGTTTTTTTTCGTTGAAATCGAACCATTAACTTTGACTGTCCGCCATTTTGTGAAAAATGAATATTTTTTAAAATCCTTCGATTAAAAACTAGTTTATACTTATATTTGACTAAATCCATCCGCATTTTTTTTTCAGATGATCCACTTCGCCGCAATGTTGGTCACCGCAAACCGTGTATATAAAAACATTAGTTCATTGACGGCCATTTGCCACTAAACAATGTAATATTTTTCAATAAAAAAATTACTGCGAGTTCTTCAAGATGTGTTCTTCAAGATGGTATATTGATCGATTAAAAAAGTTTTGTAGTTTTCTTTTAAAAAATTCATGAAAAAGGCCTTTTTTGTGCTATAAGTGGGGGTAACGCCTTAAGGAAACTTTATGAAAAAAGATCTTATGCAGAACTTTCATACAAACCAATTCGAACATCTGACTTTGATAGCCTGCAGTACAAAAAAAAATGTACTACGCATATCGTGCCAATTACTCTAAAAAGTTGCTTAGTTATTATCGATTTATATCATTTGCAGAAATGGCATGCAAAAAACCAAAAACAGATGGTTTTTTTTAATAACATAAAGCCCAAAATCACGAAAACCGGGGGACTTTTGGTCAACTAAAATTCCAGCATATAGTAAGACATGATCTGGCCTATCGATAGTTGCAGGATTGTCCATTCATAACAGGACACCCTGTATATACGCACACGTACATAACACGAGACACAAAACAATTTATAGGAGTCATCGACAAACGTTATACGCGTGCGACACCCATGGAAATCGTGTCGTCTCGTCGCATATCGAGAAGAGACTTTACGATCGTATACCGTGGCGATTAAATTGATGGGTTGCTCACGAACGTGCCTGCAGATGGAGCAGCAGGGGCAGATCGACCTCTCGAGAAATTCCGTAACGAAACGATCAATCGCTAATCCATTCTAGAGCACAGTGGATAAAAGGTTCGTTCGGAAATAGCTCGATGGACTTTCGAGACTTCGCTGCCACTAGTCCGATGGATTTTCCATCAAGATTAGGTTCGGTACTTCTCGAAAATCCGTAGTAATGTGGCATCTATTGCGGTCAAGAACGAGCGGCATCTTGAATTATGCATAATGTTTTTTTCTTCTTTTTCTTTCATCGACTGCAGGCTAATCACGTCGCTTGAATTAATCGCTTCATTATACAGAAACGTATTATATATCCGAGCTGGTGACGTGTGAAAGCGACTGCAATAAGGACACTCGACGAATAATGTTCTCGACGAAAATATATCCCACTTATTTGTATCTGTCAACCCGATTTCTCGATCGTCCTAAGCGAAACGCGTCTCTCGCTTTTCAAATATATTTCGTAACGCATCCACCAAAGCGGCTCCCCGTTGACATTAAGACGTTTTTTTTTTTTTTTTTTTTTTTTTTTTTCAATTTATGAGCTCGTCTCAACGAGAGACGTCAACGATGGAGTTTCCTGGAATATCGAAAATCTCACATGATCCACCGTTTTAATACCGTTTCAGAAATTTTACGGAAAAAGAAGACTAAAATCTCGACGATTCCGAAATTGTGTAAATTATTTCTCAAGCTCCTGTCAAACTTCACGGATAAATAATATCCGGTCACGAGCGTGAAACGAAAAAAATTCTCTCAGGCTCTAAGTGTGTGGGCAATATTTTACAGGGACGTACAGAAATGTGTGAAATTATGTTTTATAAACAAAATCTTATATCTTCAATGTGAATCATTTTAATTACAAGCTTTTATTTAACTTAACTTGGTGTGAGATGCAAACGAAAAATCGATATTTGACTCACGTCATGACTACTTTAGAGTCCAATAGGTGAAATAGGTTAAAAGGTAAGGTTCAATAGGTGGTGAGCCAACATCGACCAAGAAATTGATAGATGCCACCCACCTCAGTTCTCCAAGATTTCTCCTGACACTCAACCAATAATAACACCGGTTCGTTTGCAAGGATTAATCCCTCTTTGCCAAAATTTCAGAACTCTAGTAAAATCAATTAAATACTAAAAAATAGAACATACTCATGTGTAATTTTTTTTTAAACAACCTTTTATCCAATGCACCCACAAGTTGAACAAAATGTTTACCAAGTTACCTATATATGACTACGAATAAAAGCTTGGGGCCCTCGAAATATAGATATATAATCTTTAATTTACATGAATCCGTAAACATATGAACTGTATTCAATTTACGGTTTAACAATCTCAGATTTCTTAAATAAAAATCCTGAAACTGGATATAAACTTGTGATGACAATTTCTCTAATTATTATTGTGCAAAATTAACTACGATCAATGAAACGAAATTAATTACATTTTTTGAACATTTAAAAAGTTGAGCGCTACAAGCTTTTATTCATAGTCACTTGTGGGTGACTTGGTAAAAGATTTTATTTTCTTCTTATTATTTTAGTACATTAAATGAAAAATTGGTCAATATTGAATTTAATATAACAACATAGATAAGGTGTGATATGAATGATGTATAAAATAAATAACATATAATAATAATAATATAAAAACAAAATTTAATATTGAATTAATTTGAATACTAATATACATTTGTAATTAATAATATATGTAGGGGGGTAAAAAGGTATATTTGGAATAATGAAACTGCAACGATATTTGTAACCAATCAAAATATATATTGTTTTTTATATATATTATAATATTAAATGACAATATATTTTTCAAAATATTGGAAAAAAATAAGCAAGCAAATTCAAGCAAAAAGAGATACATGCTAAAATATAGTAACTTGCAAATTCTACAACGCGCGTAAATCTTAATACAATATTTCATAGCAAGCTGCAATAATGTATGAGAAAAATATTCGAGCAAAATAGCACAATAACGAACTATACCGCGAAAAGAGAAACAATCTCTAACGCTCGTAAATCTACGTACAATATTTTACAACGACGCTC